>JAFJYI010000422.1:0-337500 GCA_019022655.1 Acacia acuminata
ATCAGTCAAGAGCACCAATAAGTGAAAGCAATGGAACAAGCCATAAATTCTTTGCAGAAGCCTATGGTGAGAGAAGGCAATTTAAGTTTAAACATCAATTCAAAGGGTAACTGAAGCTGGTGGCCTTTTTTATTATTATTATTTATTATTGAGTGCATTGAAGGAACTTTTTTTTTTTGTGGGGGGGGGGGGGGACTTGAGAAGGGAAAGGGGATGACATAGGAAGAAAGGAGGAGAAAAGAGAAACTTGTGGTGGTGGCTTTTTTTAGGGAGAGAGAGTGATCACAAAATTCTCAACTAATTTGAAGCACAGCCTTTCTATGACCATGCTTGAAGGATCCCTTTGCTGAGTTTCAAAAGTCGCCACCCTGAGCTTTAAGCATAGTTGACATTCTCTTGTTTGCATATTGCTTCATTTTGACCCACAAAAGCTGCTAATCACCATTCCCCATTTGGCTAAAATATTTTGTCTAAAATTTATAGATTAAAAATTACAATCATGCCGGCCTGATAGATTCTAATTCATCAAAAGAACAAGAAATGCAATTGTAAATACATAGATTCCACCCATCACATTTTCATATGTAATGGTCAAGAAAACATACCATATGCTGGTGGATTGGCAATGATTGCATCCGCTTTGAAGGAAACGCCAGAATCAATATCAGGTTCCTTACAGGCTGGAAGCAAAGAGTTAATTATCTCCTTCATTTGATTTCGCTGAATAGGAATCTCAGATGGTCCTGACGGCAGGAAGCCCTTATTTTTACCATATCTGCTCCAGAGAGGAAAATGGAAAGTAAAAATAGGAAAATAATTATAGAGAAGACTATAATCCCATGATGTAAACCCCAAGAGTACTTCATTCACGACAGATGTTAAATCAACAGATATCTGTTTTGGACCATTTCAGGAAAACAAGCTTTTTGAGGAAAAGTGTTTGCCACTTAGAAAATGATTAGGGTGAACACAATATATTATACACTATACAGACATATTTTTTGTTAGAACACACGTCCGTTATTTTAGCTATGCGATCCATAACTTAGAAAAATAACAGTTAAAAAATCATAAGGGGGTCGACAGAGCAGGATTTACGATGATTTAAGAAGCACATACATAAAAAGGGCGGCCCAATACATAAGGCTCCCACTAGATAAGGTCTAAAGAGGAATCGATGTATGCAATCTTATCTCCAAGCAAAGAGGCTGATTCCAGGATTTGAACCCGTGACCTTCAGGTCACATTGCAGCAACCTAACCATTGCTTCAAGGCTCACCTTTTAAGATGCACATACATAAAGTTCAAATAATCTAATAAGATCAGGTCTCACCAATCACCTCACTTCTTGCCATTTTCTTAGGCTTTTCTTGCAGATCATAAAGGTCTTTTACCCTAGGCATTTTCTCTAATGATAACAGAAAACAAGACATAGAAGATGGGCATGGGAAATTTTAGGACAACAGCAAAAGCATAAAACCTCCATTTCAAAACATCTATCGTTTAAGGCTATGTGCACAATTTATGAAAGCCATTAAATGGTCTAGATTTATGGTAATATTTGATGTTATTCTTAAGTAATGAATGATACGGTTGACTTATGATCGTGTAATTAATGAAGGGTAAAGTTGCACAAAGATAATTAATACTCAATGAAATTTCAAAGTGTCAAAAATTTTGAAAATTAAAAACCAAAACTTCAAAACAGATATTTTGAAACAGCTTACATACGCTGGGAAAGTAATTTTCACAAAAATTATGAGTGGTCAGAAATTGATTGTCCTAAACTATAAGCTGGTAAAGTAGTCCCAACGGCTAGTATCTAATCGAAAGATAAGCACACAGATAGTATTTTTATAGAATCTAGAAGAATTGGGGAAAGGAAGAGGGAAAGAAGGTGAAGAACAGAAGAGAGGAGAAGGAGAGAGAAACAGAGACGGAGAGAGACAGAATATTGCACTACTGCATGTTTTCATTTATTATTCAACAACCATACATTAGTCTAAGCCTCCTATATTTATATATAGAATATTGAACTTAGACTTCCACAAGCAATTCCTAACTAATTCCGAACGTCATAACAGTAACATTAACTAACTAATCCCCAATCATTTACCCTACTTATTCATTTATTTACAAGTTACACATCAATACCCCCTTCCCAAAGACATCCTTGCCCTCAAGGATCCTGAAACAATAACAAAATACAACTTCGAGAATTACATAGAACCTTAGGTACTAGACTCTGAAACTGCTTCTAGCCAGTGAAGAAATCTTTGAGACTTGGAATCTCGTACCCAAAAGCTTTTTTTTCCCCATTCAGATTTCGTTGTAGCACTGGTGCACACTATTCCTCCTTTCCTGTCCCATTTACGTAGCAAAACATTCAAAAGTCATTATAATCAATTCCCCATTGAACCGTGTTGCAGAATTCTGGTAGGAGAGAATTGAGCAAAGGCAATCCAACTAAGAGCCATATTTGTAGGCTTGATATGAAAGACCCATTGCAGCAATGAACTTGGGCCATTTTCTTCAAAAACAAAGCCCAATATTCATCTGACATTACTGAAGAGTAGGTGGTATCCAGCAGTAAAGACGCAGATAAATTTTGAAATTTAGGGAGATGGGAGCCAGCTGTACTCATTCAAGAGGAATAGTGCCAGCAAAAAGTAAATGGCTGCATATGGGACTGTTCAAACTGAGAATTTAGCATGATAATCCCACACACACCTTCAAAATATCTGACACTCAGAGAAAATGGAGGACAGCAGGAAGTATGATACAATGGTTATAGAAATCCAGGATAATAGAGGAAGAACAGAAGTTGAGAGGAGTTGGGAAGAGAAACAAGGAGGAAACGAGACAGAACTGTTGCTCTGCTATTCATTCATACACAATCTGAATATTACAATAGGCATAGGCTTCCCTTATATAGGTACTGGCCTTACACCTGATCAATTTAGTTCACCGTATCAAATGCCTAGTAGCAACGGTAATAATAGATGCTATATCCTATCCTATCCTATTACTATTCTACCCTTTTATTATGGCCTCATAGTATTAGTATAATCCCACGTCATTGGCTTCATAGGATTAATTGTGCCAATAAATCCCCCAATCTAACCTAACCTAATACCCAAATTATCTAACCTAATTATACCTAACCTAATACCCAAATTATCTAACCTAATTATATTCATAATCTACATAACAAAGTATGATTTTTCCAACTGAAAATCCGTTGACCACATGGAATTCAAGTCAGTTTCCAAAAGTTTCATAGTTTGCCACTCAACTCCTGCTTTCTTCTTCTTCTTCTTTCTTTTTCTCAAAGAACAGAATCTCCCACACAGCATTGTGATTAACTTTCCCCTGAACCAAATCAGATTCACGCTCAAGGCAGGAATGAGTTTATCACAGACCAAAGTCAGATTCATGTCAATTTTTCCCTTGCTTGCTGCCAGCCATAATATTAAAAATATGGAACTAAGCAGTTCTTTTGACCTTTCAAACATGACTCTTGTCCGCTACGTACACTTCATAACCACCTTAGTACTTCTTGCAGCACGTGCACAAACATAATTTTCACGTGTCAAAGGACCTTTGAGTTGCTGAGCCAACGGCTTGTTCTTTACCCTCGTTTCCATCTTACGCTGACCCCTCATACAAGACTCTTTGTTGTGATAAGCGGAGATGTTCAGGTGTTGAAGCCATCGGCGACTTTTGAGTGAGCAACGTCCCCTGGAAATTCCCAAGAGTCAAGAATCGATGACCCACCATCTCCGATCCGATTTCCGCAATGTTTACGGAGGGCATAGAGTCAACCTTCAAAGAAATTGGATGGACCGAACTCATCTCTGACACAGGGCCCTTGGGATTGACCGAAAATACACTTCCCACCTTAATTAATTGGGACCCACTCTCTCCAGCTGCTGAACTAGCATTGTTCCACATTTTTGTGGGTCGAAAATCAAAGACAAGTTCATATGTTGGAAACTTACCTCTATCAGCATTCATCTTCGTCGCTTTATTCTTCTCAGATGCATCTTTCATTGTGTCCGTTGCACTGGGTGGGTCCAAGAATGTTCCATCTTGATGTTCTTGATATATTTATGCTGCACGGAGACCCAAAACAGACCTTCAACGTGTGTTTGTATTTTTGCAATGAAATCAGCCTACCCTCTTCTTCTTACTCGAAGGCCAAGTGCCATACATATCCCCTTTCATCAAGATTCTCATTGGCTAGACGCACCTTCCAATTTTCAAGTGTCCCATCCAATTTGAAATATCGGTCAATAGTAAATCCATCCAAGAATGTCATGACGTTGAAATCTTGGAAAATCCATCTTTGCGAATCTAGTCGGGGAGTGTAATCATCATCCCCTGTTCTAGGCCGATGAAATCCGCGTTGATCAAGGGGACAAAATGCGGCAATTTCTTGCGTGTCCTCGCTTTCGTCGGCGAGATTCTTGTTCTACCATCAATGCCGCTATTTTAGAGGAGATGATTTATAAAGTTTCTTTAATTGCATGAAATCAAGCATCGACATTGGAGCGGTGCGGGATCCCATGGCGACCATTCAAGATTGACAAAGAGCTTACGTGCGAGCCGAAGGCGAGAGCTCGATACCACTAATAGTATTTTGTAGAATTTAGAAGAATTGGGGAAAGGAAGAAGGAAAGAAGGTGAAGAACGGAAGAGAGGAGAGGGGAGAGAGAGACAACTACTGCACTACTGCATGTTTTCATTTATTATTCAACAACCATACATTAGTCTAAGCCTCCTATATATATATATATATAGGATATTGAACTTAGACTTCCATAAGCAATTCCCAACGGTCATAACACTAATATTAACTAACTACCTAACTAACTAATCTAACTAATCCCAATCATTTACCCAAATTATTCTAATTATTCATTTATTTACAGCTTACATATCAGTTATCACACACACATGCACAGCTTGCACAAAAATCCTAAACGCAATTTAATCCATGAAAATGTGGAAAAACATTTTCACCAAGATATGAGAACCCAATGTGAAAGATCTAACAAATTAGAATATTTTGTAAAACTAATTCATAAAAACAAAAAATAGTGGATGGACATGCACATGTACATGCACACACGTGCACACTATTTGGGTGAAAAGCCCCAAATAAGGATGCAATGAAATCAAGAAAAACTAAAGCCAGATTGATTTAGTGTAAGTAGGGGCCCAAATCCACCATATATAGAGTAGCACTTTGAAAAAGGCTAAGTCAGAGGTTCTTCAGAGAATACCCTTAAACAAGTTTCAACCACAAATAAGACACCAAAACACAATGAGCAGGAGAACTGATAAACAATGACCAATCAGATAATTTAGAAGAAATGGACACGAGTTTATGGTACATACAACCAGCAAGGACTTTCGGATCACCGCCTAACGGATAAAACTCCAAGCCAGCTGTCAGGACAAACTCCTTAAAATTTGAATGCGTTGCTAACCTAACACGATGACCATAGTCCTGCATAGAAATGCATATAAAAGCCTCAAATTTAACTCAATGGAACTCAATTTGTAACTTCAAGTTTTAATCGAACTGGATAGCAGAGAACCCAGGGTGCAGCAATTAGGAAAAAAGGAGGAGTAATAGTATTTGATTTAAGTTGTAAAAGCAGAGCAATAGTCAAGACAGCATGCTATATCAGGCACTAAATTTCAAACAAAGACTTTTAAATGCCATGAAGACAACACCCAGTTTCATTTCAATGTTGAATACCAATCTAAATTTTTTCAAAGTTTGACCTCCTAAACACAGCCAATGCATGTGTCAGGATACTACAACGTGTGCAGACTAGACCTATAAGACAATAGAAACAGAATAAAGGTATGAGGAAAGGTTTGCTGGGAGGATCATAAAAAGGAGAAAAAGATAATTATGTCTGCCTGCAATACATTGTTTTCTTCTAATGTAGTCTTTCCCTTTGTAAACCAAGAGAATCACAACAATTTCCTTTATCTACCAACTAGGATGACTACTTAGCCTTGACAAACTACAAGTGACAAACACCAAATTTTATCTTG
Source organism: Acacia acuminata (assembly GCA_019022655.1). Classification (NCBI taxonomy): domain Eukaryota; kingdom Viridiplantae; phylum Streptophyta; class Magnoliopsida; order Fabales; family Fabaceae; genus Acacia; species Acacia acuminata. Next base: position 6,076 of record JAFJYI010000422.1, read on the forward strand.
TCATGCTTTATGAAGCAGCATGATAGATAAGATATATAGAATACAGCAAGCATTAAGGTAAAGTTCATTTGCCAATACAACCACATGATTATTTATTAAATGCATGAATACCAAAGGTGTTATCTAAATTATCACCTGTAAAGGTTGATGTGCCAGTTCAAATGTTATATAGCATGAAAGTTATGAAAGAATGATTGGATATTCATAATTTCATACAGCATCTTTTCAGAGTGAATGACACCAGGAAGCCTCTATCAATCTTCCTTAGGTGTTTTCCTTAAGTTATTTCCTCATAACAGGATGATTACAAGGAAATCAGATCAAGAGAAATCTCGATGACTAAGGAGATTCTCTCTGTAATAACAGATTTGAAAATATAAATAAATAATAAAGAACACAAATTATTAAGGAAATAAAAAAATATCTAACAACGCATAACCACATTCAAATGAAGCACAAAAAAAGCGCCAAGGAATTCCATAATCACAGGAAAAAAAAAAAACATGTGGCAATGGCTTTCAAACACACCAAATTTTCACAATAATGCCAAGAATAGTTAAGAAGCAGCTTGTCATATTTGGAAGTATTCAATATTTTAGAAAACATTTTTCCAAAAAGAGTCAAAAAATTGTTGCTAATTTTCCTTTGGAACTTGAGAGGACTCTGGTGTCAATATGTTAATTTGAGCGCTTTCTTTATGCTCTGGACTTGGTACCAGCATTCCATCTGAAAACCCCAAGGCCAAGCCTTCTAAGAATCACCACTGGGACCAATGTACCAGTTGATGCAAGGTGCTTTCTATATTCAATAAAATGCCTTACTATGAACAACACGTTTTTTTTGTTGGCCATTGGAGTTGAAGTTTCACAAACTCTAAAAGCAGAAAAGACAGTCATATAAAAATATATGGACAAGAAAAATTTGAGGCATAATAACTAGATTATACCTGCAATCGTTTGCCTATTGCAATAAATGGTTGCACATCACCACGTGTACCAACAATAAGCATTACTATCTGTAGTGGCGGTATGTATTGAAGGTCTGTTGCATCAAGTGAATCATCATCAACTACATTATCTACATGTTTGGATCGAGCCCTGAGGGCTTCAGGTTCAACATCTCCTGGAACTTCAAATTCTACAGTTCCATCACCCTTTACAGTAGCTATTCTGTTTAACAATTTAAGCTGCACAATTATAAAATTTAACTGAGGGTTCATGCCTATAAGCTTAAAATATAAGATGAAGATGATGTGAAAAAAGAACATGGTGATGGATCTAAAATCCAAATTAGTAACCAATCTATCCAAGAACCAAATTCTGAAGTTCTTGACCAAAATACATAATCATTCATATATTCATTCATAACATCTGTCATTGTCTTACATAAAAATATATAGGCAGAACATAATAAAGATAACTGATAATAACTTCCCTATAACTTCCTAAGGATAAGACACACTTAACTTCCTAAAGATAAGACAACATAACTTCCCTAAAGATAAAACAGATCAGACATAACTGCTATATATTAATTATCCTTATTCACATGCCTCCTTCCTGAGAAAACGAGAAGAGGTCATTGTGAATTCCTATCATTACCCTCCCTTAAAAAAGAGCCTTGTCCTTAAGGCTGAAATGAGGAAACTGTGTTGTAATGTGATCATAGGGCACCTAACTAGCTTCTTCAAGAGGGCGATTTTTCAATTGAATGAACAATTGAATTTCTGAATACGAGTCTATAGACAGTACCTTAGAATGTAAAACTTGAGCAGTCTCAAGCAGCAACTCCCAATCATCCGAAATAGGCAGAGGAGGTAAGGGTGCAGATGCGTCATAGCCATGAGCAGGACGTAAGAGGGAAGTATGGAAAATAGGATGCACTCTAGCTCCTGGAGGTAGTTTGAGCTCATATGCGACAGAACCAATTTTGCGCTGAATTGGATAAGGACCAAAGTATCTAGGTGACAGCCTATGGAATTTGCAGTGAGATAGAGACTTCTATCTGTAGGGCTGGATTTTGAGAAACACTAAGTCACCCACTGCAAAATTGATATCCCTGCGATGAGAATCAGCATGATGCTTCATTTGAGTCTGGGCTGAAACCAGATTGGCTTTAATCAGATGAACAGTGTCCCTTTCTTCAAAATAATCATTCAAGGCCATAATACGAGTACCATTGGGAACAAAAGGCAGTAGTGATGGAGGATCTTTACAATATACCACTTTAAAAGGACTATAGCCAGAAGAAGAATGAAAACCAATATTGTATGAAAATTCAGCCCAATGCAAAAAATGGCTCCATTGCTTAGGAAAATCTTGACAAACACATCATAAGTAAGTTTCTAAACACCTGCTAGTGACTTCAGTCTGACCATCTATTTGAGGATGGTAAGAAGTGCTCATTTTGAGAGTAGTGCCACTCAAACGGAACAATTCTTGCCAAAAAGAACTCAAAAAATAGGATCTCTGTTAGATACAATCGATTTAGGAAAGCCATGTAGATGAACCACTTCCTTACAAAATAGAGATGCCACAAATTTTGCAGAAAAAGTTTGAGGCATACCCAAAAATTGCGCTGCTTTACTAAAACGATCCACAATCACAAAGATTCATTCCCAACCATGAGAAGGAGGTAAACCAATAATGAAATCCATAAAGATATCCTCCCAAATATGAGCTAGGATAGGTAAAGGCTGCAAAAGACCACCTGGTGACAATTCTGGATGTAGTTGGTAACTTCCTCTTTCATGTGTTGCCAATAATAATATTTCTACAAGCACTTAAGTGTTTTGAGGAATCCACCATGACCGCCCGTAGGAGTTGAATGAACCACATTGATCAATGCAGTAGAAAGATCAGATGCAGCAGGGATAACCAAGCGATCTTTGTAGTATAAAAGTCTATCATTAAGAGAAAAATGAGGAACTGATTGTGGTGCAAATTGGAGAGAGGTCTTGATAGCTGATTGTGCTGAGCTTGATCCAAAAGAGATGGCAGATCTTGAAATAATTCAGCATGAGGTATGACTAAGGAGAAGAAATCACTGGAATAAGGAATACGGGATAAGGTATCAGCAGCTTGATTAGAAGATCCAGCCTTGTAGATAATCTGAAAATCAAATGGGAGAAGCTTCAATATCAAGCGTTGTTGGGCAGAAGTTGTTATGCGTTGCGCCAAGAGGTATTTGAGGCTAAAATGATCCGTATGAACCTCAAATTTGCGCCCTAGTAGATAATGACGCCACTTTTGCAAAGAAGAAACCAGGGCCAATAATTCCCTATTGTATACTGATGTATTCTGCCTTGAAGGAGATAATCCCTTGCTGTAAAAAGCCACCGGATGACCTTCTTGATGTAATACAGCACCAATACCAGAAGATGAGGCATCACACTCAACAATAAACTTTTTAGAAAAGTCAGGCAATTGTAATACCGGAGCATTAACTAATGCTTTCTACAGATCTTGGAATGCTGCCAATGAATGAACATCCCATTTGAAGCCATCCTTTTTGGTCTTATCAGTTAAAGGCTTTGCAATCTGACCATAATGTCTGATAAACCTACAGTAATAGCCTGAAAGACCCAAAAAACCTCGTAATTCAGAAATGTTTTTGGGCAAAGGCCATTAATCAATAGAAAAGATTGTGTTAGGGTCAACCACCACTCCATTTGATGAAGTAATATGTCCCAAAAATGAAATATCTAGCTGGAGGAAGTCGCATTTTTCAGGATTTGCATAGAACTCATTTAAACGTAATAATTGGAAGATAATATTTAAATGAGTGATGTGATCCTGAAAATTCTTACTATAAATCAGGATATCATCAAAGAACACCAATATGAATTTCTGGAGATATGGACGAAATAAATTATTCATGATGGCTTGAAAAGTAAAACGGGGCATTAGTGAGACCAAATGGCATAACTGTAAACTTGTAATGGCCTGAATGAGTTCTGAAAGCTGTCTTTGGTATATTTATAAAAGCTACTCTAATTTGGTGATACCGGAACAAAGATCAATTTTTGAGAAATATGTGGTCCCATGAAGCTCATCAATCAATTCATCGACCATGGGAATAGGGTATTCATCTGGCACAGTAATTTTGTTCCGCTCTCTATAGTCTATACAAAGACGCCAAGTCGAGTTCTTTTTTGGGACTAACAAAACAGGACTTGCAAAGGGACTCACACTAGGCTGGATAAATCCCTTCTGAAGTAATGCAGCCACTTGTGATTCAATTTCAGTCTTTTGAGAATGGGGATACCTGTATGGCCGGATATTAGGTGGAGAGGCACCCGGATGTAGATAAATATGGTGGCTTCTGTCACGAACAGGAGGGAGCGATTGTGGTTCAAGGAAAATGTCAGCAAACTGTTGTTGTAAATCTTGCAAAATCTCGAATCGGCATACAATTTCCATACCATCATAGCTACATAGAAAAATCTGAGAAGAGGATGGAGGAAGTCCTTGAAGCTTGTATCGTTTAACTTCCACCCAGAAATCATAAACAACTGCTGCCAATTAGCCTCAACAGTATTTAGAGAAGCTAGCCACTTGATTCCCAACACCATATCCACACTGCTGAGCTTGAAAGGAAAGAACTCTTCCGTAATGGACAAGCTTTGCACTATAATTGTGAGGTTCTTGCAAATAGAGTTGCAAGAGATCATAGAACCGTCACCGATTTGAACTCTTAAAGGAAGAAGCCTATCAAGTTCTAATGCTAATTCAGACACCAACTCATTAGAAACGAAATTGTGTGTTGAATCTGAATCAATTAGGATTAGAACAGATTTCGACTGAAGTGTACCTCTTACTTTCATAGTTGTCAATGACTTTTTCCCTACAAAAGCATGTAAAGAAATCTCTGCGAATGTCTCTTGACCAGCATCATCTTCCTCTGTCATTGATTCTTCAGGATCGTCGGGTAGTTCCATAAGTTTCAAAGAGTATGAGTTACAGTGGTAACCAGGCGAGAAATTGGCCCCACATCGATAATATAATCCTTTACTCCGCCTAAGCTATCGTCCTGTTTCGGAGATTCCCAAAGATGTCGCTATTGCTCGATTCTATAGAGATCCGACGACAATAACTTGTTTGCTGAAATTGGGATTGGCTGAATTTGTGGAATTATTAATTCCTCAATCATTGGCTGAATTGGATGAATTATTAATTGCCCAATTATTACGTGACCCTTGATATCGGAAATTTGGGTTATATTCTAAACCCTTAGATTGCGTATTCCAAAAGTAGGGTTGTTGCGGCATGTATTTGGCTTCAAATTCAAGAGCGAGACTTGCGGCCTTATACATGGTTCATGGTTTCTGAATTTTCACATCCCACTTTAAATTTCCCTTTAAACCGTTGATGAACAGTGCTAAGAGGCCGTGTTCAGGCCATCCTTGTACGCATGATGAACGACACACGAACTCCTTCCTATATTCCTCAACAGAACCGATCTGTTTAACATCACATAAGTAGACGTCAGGGTTTTGGAATTCCATTGGTCCAAATTGCTCCTGGAAGATCTGAATTAATTCCTCCCAATGACGTAAAGTGCAACTTGAGGATACCCATGTGAATACATCCAGTGCCTCCCCTTCCAAATACATTGCGGCGACTTTGATACCATGTTGAATTTAGGGGGAAAAAATTCACTCTTAATAAAACTCTGTAAATAAAAGAGAGTAAATAGAAGCCTTTATATAGGCAGATAGAAGAGAAACTTAGGGGCTAAGATAAATTACAATAAAGGCTAATAAAGCTGATATAATTAGGATCCTATAATCAAGGAGGACAATAATCTAGGGATCCTAATAATAAAGTTGATTTATTTTCTTATATTCTAACAATTTTTAAATCTTCAAGAGTTTGACGGTACCCGAAATACTTCTCTGCCTTCATCACCTAGCCCATCGGATCACCACCTTCGAATTTGGGAATTCAATTTTGGAGTGATGACGATTATTTGGTCTTTTACTCCACCAAGGTATTTCTCCTTGAATTCTTCATATGTGTCTGGCGATTTTCTGTTTATTTCTCCAAATGCTCTAACATAACAATAGGAGTTTTATGCATCTTGACTTCCTTCATATCGGTATCTAAACTTAAGAGTTTAGATACTATGAAGTTCAGTTGTTACGTTACATTTTCTGGTGTTAACGGTAGTTCGGCATCAGGGGATTTGGAGAATTCAGCTTCTTGATTAGGAATAGCAGAACCAGAGGATTGTGGTTTCTTTCTATTGTGTCCTATAACTCACAAAGGTCCAGAGAAAGAGGCTCTGATACCAAAATGATGGATCTAAAATCCAAATTAGTAACCAATCTATCCAAGAACCAAAATCTGAAGTTCTTGATCAAAATACATAATCATTCATATATTCATTCATAACATCTATCATTGTCTTACATAAAAATATATAGGTAGAACATAATAAAGATAACTGATCATAACTTCCCTATAACTTCCCAAGGATAAGACACACTTAACTTCCTAAAGATAAGACAACATAACTTCCCTAAAGATAAAACAGATCAAACCTAACTGCTATATATTAATTATCCTTATTCGCATGCCTCCTTCTTGAGTAAACAAGAAGAGGTCGTTGTAAATTCCTAGCATATGGTGAGTGTTGAAAACTAACATTGACCACTCTTTTACACAAAATATTCATAAGGTTCCAATCAATGAAATTTTTATTAGCCAAAGAGTTCCTCATTTCTCACAAGAGAACCAAGTATGCTTAAAAGAAGACTGTCAGAACTCCACTATTTAGAATATCCAATAGCTCTACAATAATCGCAGTGGATGCATGAAATCAAAGTCAACCTATTTTCACTTTAGTTTGTCGGGTTAGTAGGTAGCTATTCCTAAGTAATAAAACTGCTACCATTAGCCATTATAAAGGGGAGACGGAAGAATGCTTGGAAACCAGCAAAGGGGTGGGGGGGAGGCGAAAGTTTAAATATCACAGTAAGTTACCTTCTCCTGGACAGGAATTTTGTCATCAAAGATTTGTGCTGCATCCTCAGGCCGTAGATGTCTCTGCCTCTCTGTTTTGGACCTTTCCAACTTAGACTGGCTTGAATTTGACTCTGACTTATCAGTATGTGATATTTCTACAGGTAATGTGCTCACTTTACACAACCCTCTCCTAGAAATGCCTGAACAAGAGTACAAAACATGAATACCTAGATATAACCCATAAATGAGCAACAAAGTCAAGGTATCAAACATAAAGTTAAGAAAAACGGTTGTGATATAATATAATGCGATTGACAGAGAACCTCACAATGAATTAGATGTAGGAACTAATTCACCAATAATAAAAAGTAGCAATTTCTGATAAACTTTCAAATAAATGTAAGATACAGAGAGGTCATGACACCCATATCAGGCAACCAATGCTTATTCTACGTGTGTTGTGCCATTTGACTTATGCATAGTAACTAGCTTCTGTTGGGCTCTGAGCAGCACAGGCCCCACATCTAGTTAATCATAATTAATGTTGCAAAGAACAAAAGTTATGACTGATCCACAACTAGACAGCTTAGAAACCACAAAACCCTTTCAGGATCAAATACCATGAAAAGCCAGCAGAACACTTGATGAAGTTAAGGGAAAAAGAAAATGCAAAATCCAATGATCTCTCTCTCTCACACACACACAGCAAGGTAACGTAAATAAGCATAGCTGCACTAATAATCAGCTCTTAAGCATTTACAATATGCTAATGATAAGATAAAGAGATATCATATTGGGTTGTATCTGTTAGGAAATATATATTATTGTAATTAACATGTAATCAATTAGTATCGCGATCAATCAGGGATTATGATTAGCAATCATTATCATTATGAGCCATCAATACCGAGGTTTTTCCTTCATGTATAAATACACCTCCTTTGTACATGATTATGTAAGTTATTCAGTGTATATTTTCTCTCTAACTTCACAGTATCTATTTCCACAGCTTGCTTTTCATAAAGCTTGATGGCCAAGCCTCCAACAATTTCGTGGCCTCACAACAAATATATAGCCCCCTTTCATTTCTTAAAAGAAATGAAGGCCTAAAGTTCAATATTTTACAAGTGACAAAATCTTGCTGAATATCTGAGATTTTCATAAAATGTAATGATAAAACATTCCAGGTGCCCATGGCTTTTGACATTATGTGGCTAAACTAGTCAGTAAATCCAATCTTGGCTAAATTAAATTACAATGGAGCAGAGTAAGGCAGCAATCACAGCATCTCTAACAAATGTAAGATTAGAATCCACAAAACAGCTCTTGGGTGATGAATGAAATCAAATGCTTTTTCTCTTGGAATAAGATTTTTCCTACCAAAAAAGGAGTGAGAGAAAAAAAAAAAAAAAAAGATGCGTTTCATATCACTGACAGAATATAAAACCTTTCCTAAAATATCATAATCCTCAAAGACAATACTAAACCTCAGATTGTCTCTGTCACTTCTACAACACACGCACACGCAAAAACATAAATACATTTAAAAAAATCCATACATATATAACAGCATCAGTCCTTTGCTTGGTTCCTATGAAGTCAGATATCCTTAATTTAACAGCATTACATCCTCACAGACATTTGTCAACCCTTTTGACTTCATTAATCCCCCAGTTGACTCCGTATGTGACAAGGAATTGGTCCTTTGCTTGGTAGTTGGTTCCTAGAAAGTCGGATATCCAAGTATAATACCGCTTATTATGTCTATGAGTAGCTAATCTCAGGATAACCCGCAATGTTAACAGCAAAATAAGTGCAACTACCGGGGTGGATTACAATGGTAAATAATCCATTCGGCGGAATCCCAGAGGTTCTTAATGTCCTTTCCCGGCACGGCAAACAATTCAAGAATTAAATAAGCCCATCCCATATCCCACGTATTGACTTTCTTTTTGGGTGGGGTGGGGTGGGGGATAGTCCGTAATATTCCAAAGCCGCCAACTTAAAATTATTCAAACGACTATTTCGATCCGATTATATCTGTCTTCAGTTTTCTAGCAATCAAGGAAGAGTTAACTATAATCAATAACATATAACTTTTCAGAAAAAATCTTAAGCAATCTGTTATCATGCAACCAATGTTCATTAACTAATGGTTGTCTAGAGACAAACTCAAACGCAATTCTCTTTCTTTTGTTCTTTATTTAAAAAGCATAAACTCGGCAGATGGGGGAGGTAGAGAAGATGAGTCCAACAAAGATAATTTCACAAACCTGAAGAGCTACTGCCACCATTATCCAGAGAGGCTCCATTAGCAGCATCTCTACTACCATCCATTCCAATTCCTTTGCTAGTTCCACTTTCGACAGAATCAGGCACTTCATGCTCGACTCTGACCGAGAGATCGCTGGAAGAGGAAGAAGAGCTCCGTCGTGTTTCGTGCAATTCGGCCATTACAAGGCCGTCGATTCCGATGGAATCGAAGCAGATCGGAGGAGAGACAGTAGACGAAGCGAGGATTCAGAGAAGGAATCAGTGGAAAGAGAAAGAGAAAGTGGGTGGTGAAGAAGGTGGGGTGGGGAAGTGCAAAAAAAGAGGAGAGGACACGTCCTAATGCGCGTGGAGATGATATTTCGAAAGCGCAAACTCGACATTCTCAATCGTTGCAGTCGAATTCGATTCGATTATTATTTGGATTTTGGACCCCATGAAAAAGGGAGGCAAACAAAATCGTCGTGTCCGTCTTCCGTGTGGGAAAAACATCTAGTCATTGTTTGGACTCTGTTCAAATTGCGACCATTTTCGATTCAACTCTTTTCCCAAAGAAAAAATAACACAAAACAAAAATTGATTTAAATATATAATATATATTTACTTTATTAAATAAGTAAGCATATACATTATTAAGATTCCCTCCTTTTAAAGAAAACTGGGGAATTTCATCATGAAATTACGACAGAAGACTTGACCAAAAAAACTCAGCATCACTAACTATATACTCACCCCGTTCTAAATATAAGTTATAATTAATTTTTTTAGAGATACTAAAAATATTAAATAAACTATTTTAAAATATTTATATTAGTAGTTTTTCTTCAAATTATTTTGCATAACTAATATTATATTCCGGTTATAATTATAAAACATTTTTATAGTATAATTTACACTACAAAAAGTGTTCATATAATTAGAACCAAAAAGAGTAAGATATATTGATATATAATCTAAAAATACACAAGGTATAATATAATTGATAAATAACTTATTTAACTTTCTTAATCTTTTTTTAAAAAAATAATAACTTGATCTTATATTCAGAGGCAAAGGTACCACATGTCATTAGGAGATATTTAAAAAATGAAAGCAAAAAATATTTAAAAAATGTTTATAATTTGTCTAGTCTAATCAGAAAGCCTCTAATAGAGCAAACAATTCATGATTTCTGAAGGTTGGTTCTGACGAGACCCCAAGCTTTCTAACACAATCTTAAAATGATTCACTAATTATCCTAATTATAAGATTAGGTTAACTTTTTTGGAGGAGATTAAGAAGGCTAAATAAGTTACTTAATCATATCATATGTTGTATATCCTTAGATTATATATTAATTTATTAGTCAAATTAATTAATTTGGAGAAAAAATAAAAATAAAAATACTCTCAGTAATATAATTAGCTTCCTTAATCTCTCCAAAAAAAAAAGCCAATTTGGTCTTTATTATAAATCGAGGGTATCATCACACTCTCTGTTGTTGTATCTTATTCGGCGGAAGACATTACAATATAGGGTGTGCATGGTAACGCCTTCCCCGAATGACTTTTTTCTTAATTTTTTTGTGCTGGAACAAAAATGGATGGGAATTGTGTTTGGTAAACACGGGTTTTTTTTGGCTCCGGGATGAACCAGTTTATTTTTTGTCTTTGGGAAGTAAAAAAAAGAAGCTAAAAATTTTCGCTTCTCTCTTCCGGGCACAAAATGAGAATTTATTTTTCTAAAAAAAAAAAGACTCATTCCTCTTCGAATTTACCCTCGTTCACTACTACCGCCACCGCCACCACCACTCCACCCCCACCACCACCACCACTCCACCACCGCCACCGCCACCGCCACCACCACCACCACCCCCTACCGCCACCACCCCACCACCACCACCGCCCCCACCGCCGCGCCACCGCCGCCCGCCCCACCGCCACCACCATCACCACCGCCGCCCACCGCCACCACCCCACCACCGCCACCGCCCCACCGCCACCACCCCACTACCACCGCCACCGCGCCGCCACCACCACCACCGCCGCATACCACCGCACCGCATAAATAATTTTTTGAATATAAAAATTACATAAATAATTTTTTTGGGAAATTTAAATTTAAGTGTATTTGTAAAGTATAATAATTATATTAATTATTAAAGAAAATGACAAAATGGTAAAAATAACTTATTAATCCTCCATCTTCCTCCCTTACTATTTTTTTAACTCCCCAATAAGGGGAGAAAAATTTGTTACTAAACGTAATTCGATTCTCGGAGTAAAAATAAAATGGGCTAACAAACGTAATTTTGATTCTCAAAACTCTTGAAAGCAGAATCGGAAAAAATTGTTTCATCTCGAAACTTGATCTTGGGCAAGAGAATGGTTGCCATGCACACCCATATAGACTAGGGAAGATAAAACAGGAAGAGTAAAATCGGGATTACATTTAAGCCTAATGAAAACTAATAAAAGGCTGAAATCTGGATCCTATAATCAAGGCAATGATCAAGAGATACTAATAATATGATTGATTCTCTAATATTCTAACACTCCCCCTCAAGCTGGAGAGTATATGTCGAGTAATCCCAGCTTGCCACAAAATCCTTCAAACTTTGTTCGACCGAGTGGTTTAGTCAGGATGTTTGCAATTTGTTCTTCAGATCTTATGTGAGACAGGGTCATAATGCACGCTTCAATCTTCTCCTTAATGAAATGTCACGTCGATATCAACATGCTTGGTTCGATCATGATATCTTGGGTTCTTGACCATTTCAATGCTTTGGCCTTGTTGTCACACCGAGTTGCGTTGGTTCTTCATGTTGAATCCCCAACTCCTTGATGTCGATGATCCACATTCCTTCACAAACTCCTTTATTAAATGGCTCTCGGTTCCGCTACTGCCTTTGCTTGGGGACACACTGTTTATTTGTTTCTTGCTTCTCCATGTAACCAGATTTCCCCACACATATGTACAGTACCCTGAGGTTGACCTCCTGGTCTCTCTATCTCTTGCATGGTCTGCATCAGTGTAGATTTCAATCTTTCGGTAGTACCTTTCTTAAAGAATATTCCTTTTCTAGGATTAAGCTTTAGGTAGCTCAAGATTCTGTATACAGCCTTCATGTGTTCTTCTTGTGGTTGATGCATAAATTGACTTACTATTCCAACTGCATAGCTAATGTCAGGACAAGTGTGGGTTAAGTATATCAACTTCCCCACAAGTCTTCTGTATCTTTCTGAATTAGCTGGAACACCTTTTGGTTTGATCTATAAGTGACATCCCTCTTCCATTGGTGTCCCTTCTGGTTGAGTGCCCAACATACCTATCTCATGCAACAAGTCTAGTGTATACTTGCGCTGAGATACATTGATGCCCTTCTTAGTTCTTGCCACTTCCATGCCTAAGAAGTACCTCATTTGGCCAAGGTCTTTTACCGGAATTCGATCAACAAGTCACTTTTTAGTTGAGCAATGGATTCTTCATCATTTCCTCGTAATGATTATGTCATCAACATAAACAATTAATATGGTAATTTTGTCATTAACACGTTTGGTGAACAACGTGTCATCACGCTTTCGTCCCCGAGTATACCCAAGCCCTTTCACTTTGTTTTTGGTGAATCTACGAGAACCATGCCCTTGGCGATTGTTTCAAGCCATACAATGACTTTCGTAGCTTACACACAGAGTTATTGGGAGCTAAAACTCCATCCGGAATCTCCATGTATACTTCTTCCTCCGGGTTGCCATTCAGGAATGCATTCTTCACATCCAGTTGGTAGAGTGACCAATCCAAGTTTGCTGCAAGAGACAACAGTACTTGAATGGTATTGAACTTGACCACTTTGGAGCAAATGTCTCCCGATAATCGATCCGTACGTGCGGGTATATCCTTTTTCAACCAGTCTCGCCTTGTATTTGTTGATGCTACCATTCGGGATTAAATTTTGGAGTGAAGATCCACCTACATCCTACTGGTTTCTTTCCTTTAGGAAGAGTCGTGATCTCCCATGTTCTATTTTCCCTGAGTGCCCTCAATTCCTCTTCTGCAGCTTGCTTCCACTTTGGGTGAGCCATAGCTTGTTGAAATGTGTTTGGGATGGCTATCTGTGCACTATTTACAACAAAACTTTGCATTTTTGCGGAAAAATTACCATATGAGACAAATCGTTGAATTGGATGATGAGTACACGATCTTACCCCTTTTCTCAAGGCGATAGGCCAACCGATTCTTCGGGATTTAATTCGGATTGGATTCATGGTCGTTCCTTTGAATGGGAGAGATGGTTCTACCAGTGTCTAATTCAATTTGAACCTGTGAGCTGGACTCTATCTCCTGTCGTGATTCTTCATCCAACCCTGAATTGATCTCAAAATGTGTTTCTGGTTCATTGCGTTCAGGTTGGGTTGGAGTGTATGTATTAGGCTGGTTTGTGGGAGCAAGTGAGTCAAGAGAGGCTATAAGGTTAGGTGGCATTGATGATGATGTGTCAGGTGAGGTTGAGGTATTGGAATTGGATTCTTCCAAGATTAGCCATTCAATATCAGAATACTCCCCCGAATGGGTAATTTGGGATAATAAGCCTCGTCTTCCGAGAACACTGTGTCCCGGGAGACAATAAGTTTCTTGGAAAAGGGACAGTAGCATTTGTACCCTTTTTGGGTAGAGGAATAGCCAAGGAAGATACACTTGTCAGCTCGAGCACTGAATTTGTTGCCCTCCTTTTTGTGAACAAAGACAACACAACTAAACACCTTGGGAGGTAAAGAATTGATGAGAGGGCTATGTGGAAAAAGTTCCAAAAGTTTTTGAATTCGAGTGGCATATTTGAGAACTTTAGAAGGCATGTGGTTTATTAGATAGGCATTTTGTGAGGATAGCATCACCCCGAATATGGTGGGAACATTTCGTTCCATCGGCAAGGCACGGGTTACTTCTAACAGTGACGGTTTTTCCGTTCGGCTACCCCATTTTGTTGAGGGGTGTAAGGACGGGAAGTTTGGTGATGAATTCCTTGGTGATCAAGAAACTCTTTGAAGGTGTGCTCATGTATTCCTTGGCATTATCACTCCGAAGGACTTTAATGGACGTGTTGAATTGGGTTCGGACAAAGGTATAGAAATTTTGAAAGATTAAGCGACATCGGATTTGTCTTTCATTAAATAAACCCATGTGGTTCGAGTGTGATCATCGATGAAAGTAACAAACCACCTAGTATGAGTGAGAGTGGTTATTCGGGCAGGTCCCCAGATATCGCTGTGAATCAATATGAATGGGAAGGAGGGAGTATAGGGCTGTTTGGGATAAGAAGATCGTGTCTATTTTGCAAATTGGCAAGTTTCACAATGAAAAGGAACAGAACTTTTATTGAATAAACTGGGAAACACATGTTTCATATAATCAATACTAGGGTGACCTAACCGACAGTGCCACAACAATACATCATTATTATGTGAATTCGAGCTAACCAGCGCCCATCTTGCCTTCCACGTATCTTTATTCTCTGAGGTTGATCCATCTAGGTAGAACAATTCATCACATTCTCTAGAAGTCCCAATCGTCCTCCTCGTTCTTAAATCCTGAAACACACATAAACCATCATCAAAAATCACTCGACATATGTGACCTCTAGTCAACTTGCTTACAGATATCAGATTACAAGTAAGTTCTGGTACAAACAGAACATTATGTATTGCCAAGTGATTAGATAACGTAACGGTGTCAATACCCTCAACCCGTGTGAATACTCCATTAGCTACCTTTACTTTGAGGGGTTCATGACAGAGATTAAGGTTGTGGAATAGAGTTTTGTTACCGGTCATGATCTATAGCTCCTGAGTCAACAATCCAGGTATTGTCACTAGTCATCACAGCGTTGAGAGCAATAATAGAATTACCTGATTGTACCAAATTCACGCTAGGAACAAAATTAGACTTATTCTGTTGATCGAGCATTCTACGAAACATCTGTAATTCCTCCAAACTCAGGCGATCACCATTTTCCACCTTTGGTTCAGCTGAGGTCATATGACTTTGGAAGTTCGATTTGCCCCCTGGAGGTTTGCCATGGAGTTTCCAGCACTCTTCCCTATTATGGCCCTTCTTCTTACAATAGTTGCACCACTTAGTTTTTCGTTCCTCGTGTGGTCCCTGAACTGCGAGTGCGGAGCTTTCAATGTGACTTGGTCCACTTCGGTTTAAGAGCTTCCTACTTTCTTCAAATTGCACAAAGTTAACCACATCAAAAAGTTGTGGAATTGGCTTCAGTCCCATGATTCTGCCCCTTATCTCTTTGAAAGCATCATTTAGGCCTAACAGAAAATCATGTCTCCTTCCTTCTTTCACAATTCGTTTGTAAAGTTGTGCATCTTTTCCCAGGGATGAACTTCAAACAAGTCTTGTTGCTGCCACAATTTCAGCAATGCATTGTAATATTCAGTTACGGACATATTACCTTGTCGCAAATCCCGGAGTTGTCGCTTCAGGTGAATCAAGGCAGCAGTGTTTTCAAGGGAGGAGTAGGTTTGTCGAGCAGCATCACATATTTCCTTTGCCGTGTGTGCAAGGAGATATCCCTCACTAATCTCCAGGGTCATTGAATTACATAGCCACGTCATGACTTGATTGTTTTCAGCGAACCATGTGTCAAAATTAGGGTCATCAGGGGCTGGTTGAGGAGCTGCCCCATTAATGTACTTCTCCTTTCTCTTGCCTCGAATATACCTTAGCACACTTTGTGACCACTGGAGATAGTTCCTACCATTAAACTTATGGCTAATAGCCATAACATGATGGTCTGAAAATTTTGAAGCCATCTTTGAGGTTCGGTTTGGTACTGGGTTGCTGGCTGAAGAGGATGAGGAATTTTGAGTTTGAGAATCGGTACCGATCATAAAACCCATGGGAGATGTGCCGGTTGCTTTTCTGGGAATTGACCCAAATATAGGAGGGACACGAGAGGAATCCATGTTTCGGGAAGGGAATCGATCGCCGGAATTTGGAAAATTTTCACTTTGGAGAAGTCGCGGAAAATCCCAAACGATCGCCGGAGAAGAAACGACCAGGGATGGCCGGAAATCGAGGAGAAGACCGCCGGAAGTCGCCGTCGAATGGGAATGCGCCGCCACGCGCCGTCGCAGATCCGCCGCTCGTCGGGCGCGCCGCCTTTCCGCCGTCGGATGGTGGTCGGACTTTGGGGTTTGGCCGATCGGAGCCCGTGATTCCTTTGGGCTAGGTGGTGTCGTCCCACTTGCCTCCTATAGAGAACCCTAAACTCGCCGGAAACTTCCACTACACTGTTTCTCTCTTCCTCACCGTCACTCACTGTTTCTCTTGCTTTCCCTGGCCTCGGATGAGTGTCCTTGGCTCTGATACCATATTATAAATCAGAGGGTATCATCACACTCTCTGTTGTTGTATCTTATTCAGCAGAAGACATTACAATATATAGACTAGGGAAGATAAAAAGAAGAGTAAAATCAGGGATTACATTTAAGGCTAATGAAAACTAATAAAGGCTGAAATCTGGATCCTATAATCAAGGCAAGGATCAAGAGATACTAATAACTATGATTGATTCTCTAATATTCTAACATTCTTATAATTAGGACCGGTAGTATTCAGTTTCTTGGTTTATGAAGTAGATTCCGATAGAGCCACCTTTCAGAAAGGTTCCATGAAGAAAGGAACTTGTAGAGTCATGGAGGATTAGAAGCCAACTCTACTTAACAGGACAACACCGTCTTGGCACATTATCCTAGTCCTCCTCATTATGCTAACAAGCAATGTAGTGGGAGTTATTCACTTGCTTTCGTTATCTTTTCTAGTTAGTCCAAAGGTAGTTTTTTGAAAATAAGTCAAGGAAGTTTTTATCCGTTGGGCGGCAAGTCACACTGGCCAGTACCAAGCTAATTCACATTCGTAATCTTTGCAAGGCTGAAGATATACAAAGAAGGAACCAAAATTTGAGGAAGATATTTGCCTAGGTTGTAGGCACTCTAATAGTTCAATCTGTAACAAGCACATGTAGTTGAATTGCTCACATTACGAGAGAAGACGTGTGTTTTAGACGCATTAGCTAAATGACAAAAAAAATCACAAAATTCATCCAGAAGCCTAGGCACAACTATATCAATACGTGTTTCTAAAGTGGAGTTGAAGAGGATTAGATCATCTAAGAAGAAAATATGGGATGGTGGGATGTAACATCCTAATTTTTATATTAGGATTTAATTACAAATAAGGAAAATATATTTAATCATGATATATAAATTTAATATGTAATTCAAAATAAAAGTATAAAATGTCGCTTGTGACAAGTAAGATAAATTAGTAGAATAAGAATGTCAAAAATAATAATGATAGTAAATAATATTTTAGTTGTTAATAAAAAAAGAGTAGCAAAAAAAGAAAGAATAAAATAATATTTATAAAAAAAATAAAAGGCAAACATCGCCACGTTTTGGAAAACGTGGCAAAGACGTTGCCACAATTTTGGGAGAGGCGGTTGATTAATTCCCACCGCCTCTCCTCTCCTAATTATATATGTGTGTAGTGTAGTGTAGCGTGTGTGTGTGTTTCCGGTGGTGAGTGAGGGCGCAGAATTGAGAAGGTGAGGAAAGAAGGAGAGAAGGAAGAAAGAAGGGTTAAGAAAGGATATTTTAAGGTATGTTGTTTATTTTATAAGATCATTTAGGTAGTTTAATTAATTTCTTTTTAACAAACTTTCCTCACGAAAGTTATCTACACATTTTTTCTCTTTTGAATAAGGATAATATAATACTAATTAGTGAAAATTTTGGGATTATAATTATGATAAAGTTTTGAATTTTGATAATAGATGATTTGTATATATGAGGAGCATAATTAATAACTAACTTTAATCGGTTTAGATTTGTTGGTAGTTCTTTGTGAGAATTTAAATTTATTTTCTATTTAAAAGAATTTAGGATTTATGTTATATAGTATATTTTTACCGATTGAATGAGAGTTTAAGCATTTAGTTGGATTACTAGAGGTATTATTTAAGGTTTAATCGGTTAGTTTTTGCTAAATCTTGAAATATATGAAATTATGAAATGAGATTTGACATTTTAAATTATAGTTGATATGATTCGAGTATGTCGAAGTTTAGAGATTGTTTAATAAATTGGGTTATATTTATAAAAGTTAGTATTCGGTTAAAAATCGAGGAATAGATAAGTTGTCATTTTTCTAGGAAAAACTAAAGTGAAATAATAATTTAATTAATTATTTAATTATGATATTAGTGATTATTGTTAATTCTATTGACATATAATTATATATTTATTTTAAAGGGGACCGATTTCTCTTACGCTTAGTGTTGTGTCGAGAACTTGAGGTAACCACTTTCCACTCATTGTACTTGCTTGTATGATGTTTATGAGTGATTTTTAATACATGAGAACTATGTTTTTTACGAAGTTGCCACAGTGGGATTTATTTTGGAATGATTAGTGATATTATATGGAAAATGTACTTTTTATGGTTTCTTTTGAAATAATATTGTTATCTTAATGTGTATTATTGTCGTAAATCTTGTTTGGAATTTCATATATTCATGCCAAGACTATGATGATGTGGAGCAGTGATGATGGGAGTTATTGTGTATTAAATACCACGTGGTATTGCCGCCATCGACGCACGGTGGATGGCTAGGATATTGCCCTTGGTATCATCCTAATCCTTTGGCGGGATTAGGGTCGGCCCTTGGGACAAAGGTGACACCTTTTATATTCGAGAGAAAGGGAGCCCATGGTCCGATATGAGTTCTCAGCCTTTGGCCGGCTACACCTCATCATTGGTGAGCTTGGAATAATCTCGTCAAAGAGATTAAATCTATTATATTGTAGCCCATGGGTTCTGTCAGCGGTTATAAGGGTGGGGGGTGATAAGGATTGTCAGGGTATTGACCTATTGCTTGGCATGTTATATATGTGATTCGTGATATGATATTTGATTTAAAAATTGTGACAGAAGGTTTTATGTGATAATTTTGTGAATTTGATATATAGTAATTTGTTATTTAAAATGTTCCACTTGGCACCTCACGAACACGTATTAGCATTTACAATGAGCTGGATTGATGGTTACAAACATTTTTCAGGTGATAGTTCTTGTGTGGGTCAATCAGGGAAGGCTTCAGAAGCTTAAGCTACTTTTGCTGACGGTAGTGCTTCCACCTTTTTGGTACATGTTGAATTATTGTATATTGCCACATCATTAAGGCTTACTTGGCATATTCTAGTATATTTTTGGATATTCTGGTAAATTCTAAAAGCAATATTTAGTTTTAAAATATGGGCTTATTTAAATCAATAGCTTAACTGTATGCATAAAACATTTTAACAAATGGTTTAATCAAGTTAGTAATTAATAATTGTCCTATAAAATGGAGGATGTTACATGGGACTCCTTTCCGCCTGCTGTCTCGATGGGATCCCAAGAGCCTACAGAGACCTTTTGGCATATTGCTCGAGACATTGGCCGCATGCAAACTAAAAAATGTATAAGAAGAATTCCCTTGTCTAATGCCATGGGAGATGGATTGAAGGTCTTTGCAGGCTGTCCTTGCCAAAAAAAAAACTTGCAGGGAAGTACTACTTATACAATTCATAATTATCTGAGTGAGAACATGTGGTAACTTGGCATCAATTAATGTGTCCTTGATGAATTCCCATCTAAACCTACGACCATTTTATAAAGAATCAACTTTTATAGCCATCTAACCTTATTTGCCTTATTTAGTTTTTGTAAAATGGATCACCTCTTGAACAAAGATAATGTTGTTACTTGTGTTCCTTCAATAAATGAAGTTGGATTTAAATGAAAGGATAAGCGGGCCCTAACTTCTTTTAAGACGATCTATAACAATTCTGTAAACAAGTGTTGTGGATGAGGCTTTTTGGAAATGAGCACAAAGCTCCAACTGTTATGCCTCCTGAGCCTGCAGCTTTTTTTGGGCAAAAAGCGCTAGTTGTTATTCCTCCGACCCCGAATATATATATACTAAAGAAGGGATTTACACCCAACCTCGGTTGCCTTGTTTAAATGATAGGGAGTCATGTAAAGCTTGTTTATTGTTCCAAACAAAATTTAATCAACTTACATGACAGTGTTAGGAGTCCACGACCCTTGTTGGTTTATACTAGAAGGAATTATGTAGGATAAGTGTTGGTTAAAAGCAGTTTTAGGCTTATGTTTATTCTAGGGTAAAGGTGCAAAAATACACATGTATTTTTGCCTCGGGAGCGCCAAAGACCACGTAATATTTTTGGGAGCAAAAATGCACATGAGTTTTCAAAGCTGGAGCAAATTTACCATCTCCGTTAAGAGCCGTTAACCTCGTTAGTTTTTGTGGGGCCCACCATATTAAAAAATAAAAAATGTTAAAGATTTTATTAATTCCCAACCCTACCCTCGTCGTCCCAATCTCTCTCTTGTCTAACCTCTCCTACCCCTCCGTCTAGTCGTGCCTTAAACGGTAGGAGCGAGAGAAGAGTGCGCCGTGGTGGTGTTTCCTTCAAGACCGCTTGCCGGAGGCTCCTTCGCTCAGCCGTCACTTTCGGAGATTCGCAAGTCTAAGACGTGATGAGGTGAAGATCGAACGCCACACCGAAGGCTTCGTAAGACCGGTCGTCGGATGCTCCTCCGCCCGTCAATCGATTTTATTCTATTTAGGCATTTTAGGGAAGTTAATATATAATTATAGTTACTCGATTTGCTTTTAGTCATTTTAATTCTCTAAATCGGTTTTGGTCGATTTAGAATTTCGGTTTAGTTTATGTCAAAGCACTTTTAATAGGTTATTATTATCTTATCCTAGTTAGTTACTACTTTGTAAGTCCATTTAAACATGTTGTAATACTTGTTATCATTATGAAAAATTTTATTCGGATGATTGTGGATGTCTTGACTTGATGAATTTAGGAGGAAGAGGATGAAAATTGAGGTTGAGGTAGAGGTATTTTGGTACTTTCGATGGTAGTTTCGAAGTTAGCAACGGTATGAGGGATGGTAAATTTGATCCAGTTTTGAAAACTCATGTGCATTTTGCTCCCAAAAATATTACGAGTCCTTTACCCTTTATTCTATTTAGGCATTTTAGGGAAGTCAATATATTTAGTTCCTAAGTTTTATCATTTTGGTATCGTTTTAAGCCTTAATCGACTCTAGTGGACCATTCCTAAGTTTTATCATGGGCAATAATAGGCAAAAACAACAATCCACTAAAGCTGCTATCCCTAACCAGGAGGCAAAATATTGATGCCGATACGAAGGAGATAAAGAAAAAGAAACAACAAGCAGTCATAGTAGATCATATGGAGAAGGAAACACATAAGGATTATGAGGAGTTTGACTAGTATGTGTTAATATTCAAGTGTCTTATAGACAATCTGTGATGACAGATGAACACCTTTTCTACATTGTAGTATTTCATTATTAATAAATGAGCACATTTTGTCTTTATCATATTTATATATTGTCTTTATTTTAAGATAAATATGTGTTTAAATATAAACACCCTAGGAATAGAACATATGATAAGCTCGAGGATCAATGATAGAGATCATGATCATGAGGGCTCGAGAACACTGCATATTTATTGCCTAAAACTTGTTCCTAGTCTTGAATCACCAAGAAAGGACATTATAATCTCAATAAGACTAGTGCAACATTATCTATTTGTATAGAGATATAAGGTAAGGACCTCATAGAATACATGTATGGTGATGTCTTAGCTGATGTCGTGGGTAGATCTGCTGGAGAACAGATAGCACCGAACTGACCCGCCAAAAGACTCCACAAAGATTCATTATAGAGAGTATCATTGGATATGAAAAGTCTCTTATTATTTGGTAGTGCGGATCGTCCTGGACTTGAGGATGTCATCAAACACTATGTCCTAAAGTTATACTTTGATTGTACAACTCTATCCATCTGAAAATGGGGAGAACAGTGTACTCTTGAGTGCAACTCAAATGCATGAGTATAATTGAGAAAACTCATAGTCCCTTACAAGGGATTAGTAATTCACAAGAGTAGTAGAGCTTAGATAGCTTCTAATTGACTCAGGAGTCTGTGTGCACAGCAAGTGATCATGAAGAGTTATGATCCGTTATAGAGTAAATAGAAGAAGATTCTTAATTATGTGAATTAGCTATATTTGGTCAATCAAAAGAGATGATACATGTCTTTTCTCTCGACTAAATGTGAAAGACTTGTGAGGGATGATGCCTGCACGGTATCCAAATTTGAAAGGTAGATCATTTGATCAACTCAATTAGTTCTGGGCCGCAGAGTGTAATATCCTAATTTTTATATTAGGAGTTAATTATAAATAATAAAAACTAATTAATCATGATACATGAATTTATTACATAATTGTCAAAATAAAGATTGTCATATAAAATGTCATTTATGATAATAAAAGAATTAGTAGAATAAAGATGTAAAAAATTGAATAAAATAATATTATTATTTTATTGTGGTTCAAAAAAAGGGGAGACTAAAACGTGTGAAGAAAAAAAAAAAAAAAATAGATGACAATAAAAAAATAATGAATAAAATAATTTTTAAAAAAATATATTAAAAAAAATATTTGGCAGGCATGGTGCCATGTTTTGGGAACGTGGCAGCATGCTACTAGCAATTAATTGGGAGGGGAATGATTAATTCCCCAAACCGCCATTCCCCTCCCCAATATATATATGTCATGCGTGTGTGTGTGAGAAATAGTGTGAGTGTGAGTGTGTGTCCGGGAGAGTTAGAAGGTGCGGGCGAGAGTGAGGGTGAGACGAGGAAAGGAAAGAAGGAGAAAGTGAGGAGTCTATTGAGTGTTTAAGAATGGACTTAATCTCTCTCTCAAGTTTAGTTCTTGTGTCAAGAATTTGAAGTAACCACTTTTCACTCATTGTACTTGCTTGTATGATGTTTGTGAGTGATTTTCAATCTATGAAAACTATGTTCTTAATGTAGCTTCCTTGTGGGATTTTATTTTAAAATTTGGCTGGTGAGATTGTATTATTGATTTAATATGCCAATGAGTACTTTGAATGGTTATTAAGACAGAAAATTGCGATATTATATGCTTTTGGATAATGCACTTTTGTTATGTTTTCATAAATTTGAAATGGTATTGTCATCTTAATAATTATTGAGATGATGTATTATTTTTATAAATCATGTTTGGAATCTTATATATACATGCCAAGATTATGATAATGTGGAGTGGTGATGGTTGTAGAGTGATGATGCGAGTTATTGTGTATATAATACCACGTGGTATGCCATCACTCGATGCACAGTGGATGACTTTAATATTTTCAGGGCCCTTGGTATCACCCTTTTCCTTTGGTTGGGTTAAGGGTTAGCCTTTGAGACAGTAACACCTTTCTATATTCGAAGGAAAGGGAACCCATGGTTTGATATGAGTTATGTAGTCTTTGGCCGGGCTAAACCTCATCATCCGAGAGCTTGGTGTGGTCTTGTCACAAAGACTAAACCTATTATATTACAGCCCATGGGTTTTGTCAGTGGTTATAAGGGTGAGGAGTGATAAGAATTGTCAAGATATCGACCTATTGCTTGGTATGTTATATATGTGATTCGTGATATAAAATTTGATTTAGAAATTGTGATACAAAAATTGCGATCTGATAATTTTGTAAATTTGAAATATAGTACTTTGTTATCTAAAATGTTCCACTTGGCACCTCACAAAACACGTATTAGCATTTACAATAATGGTTACAAATATTTTTCAAATAATAATTCTCGTGTGGGTTAATCAGGGAAGACTTTGGAAGCTTAAGTTACTTTTGCTAACAGTAGTGTTTCCACCTTTTTGGTACATGTTGAATTATTGTATGTTGCCACGTCACTAGGGTCACTTAGCATATTCTAGTATATTTTGGATATTCTAGCAAATTCTAAAGAAATATTTAGTTTTAAAAATATGGGCCTAGTAAAATCCAAAGCTTAACTGTGAGTATAAAACATTTTAATAAATGCTCTAATTGAGTTAGTAATTAATAATTGTCCTTTTAAATAGAGGATGTTACACAGAGCATTATTAGTGTCTTATATGATAATTAGATAATTTGGGCCTGTTAAAAGAGTTTTAATTGGTCCAAGTTTATTTTTGTCAGTGACTCATTGGGTCTAATGGGTCACACAAAGGTTATTCTCGATTTCTTAAAATTAGCAAGCTTGGGTCAACAATTGTTATTGGGTTATATCAAGAGTAAATGTGTAATTTGGTTGGAGTGAAACTCCAAGTCCAATAGTAAAAATAGCACCACATTTGAGGCCCTATTGGGAAATCAGTTTCTCCACAAAAGGCCCAACTATGTTAGAAGATCATACGGGGTCTTAAGCCAAGTTCAATTTGGAATTCAAGATTTTAAATTTGAATTTTAAATTCAAGAGGTTATAAAAGATACTTTTGAATTATCTAATATATATATATATATATATATATATATAAAGATCTAATAAGGATTGAATGAAGATAGGAGAAATAATAAATAAAGGTTGAATTAAAAATGATCTTGAATTTTAATTAAAGATATGGATGTGATCCATAATCTTAAATTTTTTATTCAATCAATCAATCAAGATATGGATGTGATCCATCATCTTAAATTTTTTTATTCAATCAATTAATCAAGATATAGATGTGATCCATCATCTTAAATTTTGATTCAATCAAATAATCAAGATGTGGATTTAATTCATTATCTCAATTATTTGGAGAACACCAAGTAATGGGCCTATCATCTAAAACCCTATTTTTAGCTTGGTGACCAAAAATACACAAGACAATTAGGTCTTAGAATTTTCGGCCAACCAAGGCTATTTAAAGGGAGTTGGCCGAAATTCATATACACTCATGCTCTCAAGAATTTCAACCAACTACCAGAAGGTAGAGAAAGAGGTGTCATCCAAGAAAGGTAAAGATCCAATTTTGTTCATCATATCTTCAACCTAATTTCAAAAAGCCAACATCTTCTTGAAAAGAGACAAACTCAAGAAATCGAAAGCTCAACCTTGTCATTGCCTAGCAAGCATCCAAGGAGTGAGAGGTATCAAGAGAAAGAGTTTTCACTGTGATCGAGGATAGCTGTGTGGATCAACATTAGAGGATATTAAAGATATTGAAGTCTTCAAGTGATTTAAGGTAATCATAATCTTGAATAGTTATTTTATCAGGTAATCATGATCCTCAATTGTCATTTTAACAAATAATCCTAAAACTCATGAGTATCATAAAGTATTACGAGTTTTCATAAGTACTGTAAAGAGTTACAGATTAATGTATATAATAATAATAACTAATTAGCATAAGAAGTTAAGGTTAATAATTCATGAGAACCGTAAGGAGATTACGGGTCTCCACAATGATTAACAACAATTTTTGTTTTCAACCTCATGAGACTTTACATGAAAGTCATGTAATAGCCATAATTAATCAACAAGAGCCAAGCTCGTTACAGTAAACACATAGGGTACTATTATTGAATTCAATTCAATGATAATTTAAGATTTGCAAAATTGCGTGCATATGTTTTTCTAACCTTTTTCTAGGTACAAGAAAAGGGATGGTCATGGTGTCTCGAATGAATGATTTAAATTTTATTTAAATTGGTAAATGGGATTGTTTTGTCCCGATTTAAATTTTATTTATTTTCTTATTTTTGGTAAATAAGATTGTTTTGTCTCAATTT
Organism: Acacia acuminata; assembly: GCA_019022655.1. Taxonomy (NCBI): domain Eukaryota; kingdom Viridiplantae; phylum Streptophyta; class Magnoliopsida; order Fabales; family Fabaceae; genus Acacia; species Acacia acuminata. The sequence goes on from JAFJYI010000422.1 coordinate 32,048, forward strand.
AAATATTGCATAGAAAATTGTAATAAGAATAAGAATGTAAAATTTTAGATTGTGGACCTATACAAGAAGATTACCAAGAGATCATTCGAACATGAAGATGTTTTGGATGGATAATCGGAAGGACCGTGATCATCCACAAGGCAAATGTATTATGTATTATTATTATGCATATTTTTATTATGACTAATGTGTATGATAATATTAAATGCAATCTGTAACATCTTGAAATTTTTTAGATTAACTTAGGGTAATTAATTTTCCATCTAATTACTCGGTATGTGAATAAATTTTCTAGTTAGAATTAAAGATTTATATATATATATATATATATAAACAAATTATTATATATTATAATATAACAATACATTATTATTATTATTATTATATATATATATGGTGCAGCGTTGGAATGGTAAAAAGAAAGGAAAAGGAGAAAGAGAAAGGAAAGAAAGAAAAAAAATGTAAAAGGTGGGCGGTGCCCACCACATTTGAAAATGAGGAGGGCAGTGCCCACTAATTGAAAATGGGGGTGCGGCGCCCCAATATTAGAAAAGAGGTGCCGCCCCCTATTATATGGGGGGATTTTTTTGTATAAATACCCCCCCACCCCACCCCACCCCAATACACAAAAACACACACACACTTTCATCGTTCACGAAGAGAGCGTGAGAGAAAGAGAAGAGAGAGAAGGAGAGCAAAGTGATAATTATTTCAGAGCCTAGTAGTAGCTTTTTGATGATTATTTTGGAATTAATAAATAATAGGTAACTCTAAATATTCTTCCATATACTTGTGGATTGTGTATAATTATAAATTATATTTTTTATAAACTGAATTATGTGTATATGTATTATAATATTATTTTGACAAAAGCTAAATATTATAGTTTTGTGCCCACAAAAATTACAGTTTTGCTTCTATTTTGACTAATCATCACTCTAAATTTGACCCCTACTTTGGCAAATATGTTTTTTGGTTTTCCTTCTGGTTCAAAGGCTTAAACTTTATTGGACTTAGCTACTCATCAGATTTTCTTATTTAGAGATGTTATTTTTCATGAACTAGTTTTTCCATTTAAAAATGACAATGTCACTCCCTTTGCATCATCACCTCCAATTCAAACATATGAACCCACTATTAAGGCATTTCCTGATTTGCTAGCTTATGATACATGTTCTCCTGTCCTTTCTATCCTTGCCTCTTCTCCATTAACTCTATCTACCACTGAACATCCTCTCCTGCTATTCATTCCCCACCTCAACCACTTTGTCGCCCAACTAGAACACATAAACTATCTTCATATATGCATGATTATCATTATGCTCTTCAATCTTTTATTGACCAATCATCAAGTGCAGGAAGTCCTAGGTATCCTCCATCTTTCATTCTGTCCTACTTATTTCTCTCTTCTTTGTATAAAAAATTTGTTTTTGATGTCATTGCTATCCCTGATGCCAAAACATATAGTCAAGCTGTTAAAAATTCAGTTTGGAGAGATGCTATGCAAGCCGAAATAAATGCTCTTGAACAGAATCAAACTTAGGTTTTAACACCTTTACCACTTGGTAAGAAAACTATCGATTGCAAATGGGTTTATAAAACCAAATTTAAGTCTAATGGTGAGATTGAAAGACACAAAGCTAGATTTGTAGCCAAAGAGTACACCCAAACTAAAGGTATTGATTATTTTGACACTATTTCACCAGTGGCAAAAATGACTACTCTTATAATGTTACTCTTTATTGTTGCTACTAAGAATTGGTTTCTACACCAATTGAATGTCAATAACGCCTTCCTCTATGGAGATTTGAATAAAGAAGTTCATATGGAGTTACCTAAAGGTTTTACACCTTCTTCTCCCAACTTGTTTTGCAAATTACAAAAATCCCTTTATGGATTAAAGCAAGCCAGTAGGCAGTAGTACTTAAAATTATCTTATGCTTTGTTATTCTATGATTATACACAATCTACCTTTGATCATTCTCTGGTTTTTAAAGGTACTTCTTCCTCTAATATTGCTATATTGATGTATGTAGATGATGTTGTTCTTGCTGGCAATGATTTGTCTGAGATTAATACTATTAAGAAGCAATTGGATGATGCTTTTACTATCAAGATCTAGGTGAGTTTTGCTATTTCCTTGGCCTTGAACTAGCTCGATCTAAGGAAGGTATTTTTCTTTTCCAACGGATATTTGCTTTAGAATTGCTTGAAGATACTGGTTACTTAGTTTACAAACCAGATTCTTCTCATATGGACCCTCTTCTTAAGCTTGCAAAGGGTAAGGGGAAACCACTTGACAATACCCAACTTTATAGAAAGCTCATTGGTTGAATTCATTATCTCACCACCAATAAGCTTGATCTTAGCTTTGCCATTTAGCAATTAAGCCAATTTATATCTGATCCTCGTGACATACATCTACAGGTTGTTTACCATGTTCTCAGGTATATTAAGTCTTCCCCTTGGAGCTGGTCTTTTTCTTTCCTCGGAATCAGACTTGAAGCTACAGAGTTTTAGTGATTCTGATTGGGCTAGTTGTGTTGATACTCAGCGTTCTGTCACTTATTTTGTTGTGTTTCTTGGTCCTTCCTTGATCTCCTGGCATGTTAAGAAACAACTCACAATCTCTCAATCTTCCTTGGAGGCTAAGTATAAAGCTTTAACGTCCATTACTTGCGAATTATAGTGGCTCATTTATCTTTTAACTGATTTCAATTTGTCACATATTGATCCAGCTTTGTTGTTTTGTGAAAATCGATCGGGCATCCAAATTGCTTCAAAACCCACATTTCATAAAGGATTAAGCATATAGACAATCATTTGGTGTGTGAAAAGTTGCAAGGTATGATCATTCATATCCTTCTTGTTAAGTCTGCTAATCAACTAGCCGATGTATTCGCCAAGCCTTTGCATCTGGTTTGTTTTTATGAGCTCATTTTCAAGTTGGCCATGAAAAATATCCATACTCCAGCTTGGGGGAGGGTCAAGTATAGAATAATATTTAGGGTTAAGGAGAAAATTGGCCAACAAACATTTACCTCAGGAGCGTTCAGCACAAAAAACTTTTAAGAGGACCAAAAATATCTAAAAAACTTTTAAAAATGTGCAGTCAGCACAAAAAACTTTAAAAAATATGCATTCAACACAACATCGTTAGAAAAAAGTTAACGTTTGTTATCTAAAGTGCAGATTGGCCAAAAAACTTTTACTCCAAGAGCGCCCAACATAAAAAAGTTTTACTTAGGAGTGCCCAACACAAAAAATTTATTTGCAATCTACCTAAAATCCGATTGTTGCAAATCCTTACCCGAACCCTAATCATGTGCATTGAGGTTAGAAATAGTGAATGTAACAAAAAAAAAATCACAAATTATTAAATTGTCCTTAATCAAGCCTTTAGGTTATCTTTTTTTAAAAAGTAAAAATTCAACAAATCCCAAATTCATATAATCGATAGATCATTTAATTAACAAATATATCATCAAGTTGCCGAATTTATATTATTAAGTATCAACGTTGATATCCATTAAGCTCTTTTTATAAAAATAAAAATAAAATTCATTTCATTTCTTTCAAGATATAATATATTTTTTGGATTTTTTAAATTTTATTAACATTAAATGAATTTTTTAACTCACATAAATTTCTTCTAAAATAAAAATAAATCATATATATTTTTTGTTTAACATATATAATAAATTATAAAACACCTTGAATTTTATTTAAATCATATAATTATATTTTTAACTAAAAATTTTGTTTATGTTAGCAAAACTTTTGACAAAATCAAAAAATAAGTAATTTTTGTCCATAGATATCTATATAAGTAGTTTTGAATAATGACAATTGAAAAAAAATTTGTTTAATTTAATGAAATTTAATGTAAAACTTTTTTGTCTTTGGGCGCTCCTGAAGTAAAAGTTAGTTGGCCAAATCTGACTTTAGATATGACCTTAACTTTTTCTAACGGTGTTGTGCTGACTACACATTCTTAAAAGTTTTTTATGTTGACGGCATATTTTTAAAAGTTTTTTGGTATTTTTGGTCTACTTAAAAATTATTTGTCTTTAGAGGCTCTTGAGGTAAAAGTTTGTTGGCCAATTTGTTCCTTAACCCTAATATTTATGTTATTAATGAGTTATTACAACTTTCTATTACTTAATCATTTCGGTTATGTATTTAATTATAGGAAAATAGTTTGGTGTATAGTTCATTCATACATAAATATTAGTTACTACAGTAATGAGAAATCGATCATTTTTTCTCCCAATCAGATTCAGTAACAGCCCAAATGAGTAGGAAATGCAATTTGAGGGAAGCACGAAACCATTTCATCGCACGAAGAGAGGACACGTGAGACGGCTATGGTTTGATGGATACTCTTTAGTAGTTTCCAAGATGCCAAATAAAACCCGGTATTTTAATGTTAGTTATACGAGCTTCGTATAAACCAGAATAAAATAATTTAATTTAACTAGTGAGACCCGAAAAAGAAAATCCAGAATAATTATGAGGAGAAAGGTTCGAGGCCAGCATGAATGAGATGAAAGTATATTTCGGGATTTTCCATTACTTTCGCTTTTTGAGTTAATATTTTATTATTTCCCTATCCTTGTTTTCTCAGAAAGATTTTTTAATTGCCAGAATCAGAGTCCATGTATGGGGAACAAGTTGAACAGAGACACTGAGAGATCCAATTCTATATTTCATCCCTTGTCATAGTTATGTTTTCCGTGTCTTTTTACCGGTTAATTCGGGGCAATGTTGATCTTCGACCGCCAAGATTAGATTTGCAGGCATAATCTTCATTACCCTTTATCCTGATTGCCCCCACTTTGTCTGAATTTCTTGATCCAACTCTCACTTCCTGTCTACTCTGATTTCTCCATATTTGCTACGATTGCACCACTTGTAGCAATTCAAGCTTTGGGTGGAGGAATGAGCTGGAACGAAGAGAACAGTGACTGCTGATCATCAGGTTATTTTCGCCATTGTTTTTTGTTTTTTATTCCATTTTTGTTCCCACTTCTTCAATTCAGGTTGGTTTTGAATTATGGTAGATACCCACATTTCTATCTCTTTTTTCCTTGCATTTAGAGCTTGAATGTTTTCGCTCACTTTTTGCTTGGATTCTGAATCGCTTACACCACTGTTTAAAATTCTGATGGACGAGTTGGATGAAATTTGGTTGATTCAGAATAATTATTTTGGTTCTTAGTTCTTCTTATCCCATGTGGATAATACGAATTGATTTTTGTGTGCGTATGCAGGGAGATAAACTTGAAACTAGTGGGAAGTCACCTTTACTTCTTGTTTAGATGGTTTTAATCGGACTTTCTGCGCCCTTTTTTTTGGTTGTTGTTGGGGGGGGGGGGGGGGGGGGTGTTGGTGAAACTATGCACAGGTATTTCTTGCTGTATTCAGTTTGCCTTATCGTATACAATCTTTGTTGCAGTTGACTTGGTAATTAAACTCCACATGTTAAACAAGAACTTGGATGCCAATGGTGAGGAAAATCGGACATAAATTTGTGGGTCGATCATCCGTTGGCAGTGCTGCTCCTAGTCCTCGATTTACATACTTTGAAAACATTTGATAGGTTGTGCAACTGAGAAACTGTTCTAATGGAACTAAATAAGCCGGAAACTTCATTTGCTGGCAACCTTAGAAGGGCACCAAGTGTGTTTACTCAATACATGCATGCAGAATCAGCCATTGGTGTTTATAAAACAGGACAGGATGTGCATAATAACATCTCAATACGGCCAGGGAAGAATTTTCTGCCGAGTTTGGTCATGAAGAAATTGCTGGTAGAAGAGAACCTGCTGCACCTGATTCACTCCAAAAGCATGAAAGTAGGTTTGGATTTCAAGGGGAGAATGGTCAATTGAGATATGAAGATCTTACTAATATTCTGGGATTGAAGAGAATGAACTCTGAGAACCCTTTTGACATTGCAGATCTTAACTTCACAAGAGAGCCAACTCAAGAGATAGAAAATGGGGCTTTTGTCGATAAAAATAGCAAAAATCAAAAGGAAGAATGTAATGTTACACTAGGAGGGGTGAAGACTCTAGGTGAATCAGTTGGTGATCAAGCTGATACAATTACACCTGGGTCTCCTTTTCTCAGAAAGGAATCCTCCTATTCAAATGAAGCTTCTGGTTTAGGAGTTTCAGATGATTCTCAATCTGGAAAAATTAAGTTACTTTGCAGCTTTGGTGGAAAAGTATTACCAAGGCCCAGAGACGGGAAACTCAGATATGTGGGGGGAGAGACTCACATTATATCTATCCGAGAGGATATTTCATGGCAAGGGCTTATCAAGAAGACCTCAGGTATTTGCAATCAACCTCACACAATTAAGTACCAGCTTCCAGGTGAGGATCTTGATTCTTTAATATCTGTCTCTTCTGATGAGGATCTTCAAAATATGATAGAAGAATACCATGGGCCTGAAAGGCATAAGGGATCTCAAAGACTTCGAATTTTCTTAATTCCCTTGAGTGAATCTGAAAAGGAATTGTCATTTGAAGCAATAACTGATCAGCAGAGTAATTCTGATTACCAATATGTTGTTGCAGTAAATGGCATAGGGGACTGTTGTCCAAGAATAAATAGTTCAGGGCAGAGCTTGACAAATGAAGTTGGTCCATTGGGGACAAATTTGAATTTTGCTCCAGACATTCAGAGAAAATTTCCTAATGTACCTTCTTCAGAGATCAAGGGTGATGGTAGTGCTATACATCCAAACGGATTTTTTAATGATTATCAGAATCTGCAGAGGACCTCCAATCAACATCAACAGGTTTCTTCTACCCCATTTCAAGGAGGAAATTTGAGCAAAGTTTATGCAGAGTCTCAAGGTAATAATAGCTCATGCCAGGGAAGTGCTACGAGTAGCTTATCCTTTATTACTGCCCAACTATCACCTAAGACATCCTATGTTAGTCCTGCTAATTGTAGATACTCCCAACAAATGGATGCGACTTTCCTTAGTGACAATCACGCCTGCAATCAAGTGGATGTTGGTTTGCCAGAACAGAACCAATGGGAGCTATTCAGAAATAATCCTGGCAAGGAATTTATAACTGCTTCGTATGCTGATCAAAGTGATGGTTGTAATGATGGAATTTGGGGTCAAAGGTCTATGCATCAATCAGGAAATCCTGTTTCCTGCCTGGGCGAATCAATTTGTCCACAATCTGGATCTAATTGTATTCCTGATTCTATTAATTGGATACCTCATGCATTTTCTGATTCAAAGTTGCATGAGAGTGGATTAAAATCTGGTTACTGCTCTCAAGAAGGGATTGGTCAATTTTCCTCGTTGAACCTTTCAATGGCTCAGTTGTCTTCTGTGGTACCCTCTAATGTTCCACAATGGGACCGTAAGGAAATCCAGCACAATCCCTTTCTCATTTATCCCCAAATACAAAGTAAGATACCAAATGTGGAGCCAGGTGAGTTGCACAGCAGGCAGGATTTTCCATTTTCTTCCCCATCTGTAGTATGTTTAGGAGTGAACAATCCTATTCAGAAGGATCGCATTTTATACAGTAAGAGGAATCCTTCAGCTCAAACTGATTTAACTGCATCTAGCTTTATAGAGCGGCAGTGTGGGGACAATACTGTGAATATAGAAATCATGAAGAGAATTGAAAACAAAAATTCTCTTCAGAGTAAGGATAGCAATCTTTATGAGAGGGAATCACCTGCAATTGCTGTAGAGAATGTGAATGAATTGCATCTTCTGGAGTCTTCTCCAGCATCTAATTTAAACATCAAGATTAATAAACATAGTCAGTTGGATCAATCTTCTGAGGGTATGATTTCTGCACTGTCTTGCATGAAAGGAATTTCCCAAAATAATCTGATCGAGAAGACCCCATTGGATTTTTTTCACATGAGCCATGGGACTGGTGATGGGAGAGAATGTGGTTTAACTGAAGGTTTGAATGGTGAGCCAGGATTTGATTTTTCTTGGACCAGAAAATCTGGGCCTAATGAATCATCTCTAAAATGTGAAGGAAGCTCTTGTGGTAAAACTTCTCTAAGTGATTATTTGTTTGAGCTGTCGATGGAATCAGTTTCTCATGAACAAGCTCAAGTTCAACCTTTTCAGAAGGATACAGATCTCTATGGAAATACAACAGTAAGCTCAGCTGTTTTGTATTCTTCAGTACTTCAGGATGACCCTGGTCCAAGTTCAAATTTTCCTGTGAATGAACTACAGAACTCAGGCAAGTATGTTGTGTTTAAAGGAGTATCTTCTCTCATTGATGATGACTTTGTAACTACTTCGAGTCGAATGGTTGATCAGTATAGTTGTGGAGCTCTTGCCTGTGAAACAAAAGTTGAAGATACTATGTTGGAGCAATCAAAAAATTTTGAGAACTGTGGCAATTCAAATAAAGTTGAGCCACTTGTTACTATAGAAGATGTGACTGATGTTGTTCCTCCAAGCAATGATACTTCATTGGTGCCCAACCCGCATATAGTGGTTGAAATTGGAAGTGATGCTTTATCCCCGTATGCAAAAGAGTTGGAGAGTACTGTTCCTGATTCTGAACCTGAGGTAGAAATGTTGCACTCAGACAAGAGCATTTGCTGGTTTCTTTAGAATCTCTTACAAAAAATATTTCTTTTATAGGATTTTAAAGATGATGAAGACAAGAATGAATCCCTTACTGATGCAATGATAGCGAAAATGGAAGCCAGCATCTACGGCTTGCAGGTTGTCCATCATTGAAATGTTCTATTTCCTGTTTTTATACTTCATATTATTTGGCTGGCTTGAACAACAATGTCAATCCACTATCCACATGGTTTTTTCTTTGTTTACACAGAAGATTCATCTCTTGCTCTGAAACTTGAAAGAATACCGTATGTTCTATTCTTTGGCTTAAACTCTGTAATAAGACTTATAGTAGCAATTCCATGGTAGGTGGAAAATGAATGAAGCAATTTAAAATGGTTCATCACCTCATGCCACTTAATTCCTGGTTGACAAAACTATAAAACAAATAAAAAAATAAATCAGATTATTCTGTCACCCGTTTCCCTTAAATGATTTATGTTAGAGTATGTTATGCACCACTTGGTTAAATACAGTGTAGATGCGAATTATTTAGCTGCTGGGATGACTTAATCGTGATTCCCAGCATCAAAATGATAGATTCCATGTCTACTTTGATGACATGGTTAAAAAAATTAACAAGTTTAGGCCAATCAAAACTTCCAGTTGTAAATGACATTTTGGCCGAAGAACATTTTCTCCTTTCAAAAGTATGCTGTACAGTGGACTGGGATCTATTAGCTGGTCCTTTCCTGCATTGTGAACTCTATAATTTGTCCATAACTGATTTTTAAGGTCATGATATTTAGATAATTCAAAATGCTGATCTTGAAGAACTTCGGGAGTTAGGATCTGGTACTTATGGAACTGTTTATCACGGAAAATGGAGGGGAACGGATGTTGCTATAAAGAGAATTAAAAAGAGCTGCTTTTCAGGAAAATCTTATGAGGAAGAACGACTGGTTAGTCTTCACTTCTATTTTCTTTTCAACACCATATTTAATATATAACGTGAATAATTTTTTATCTATATCCATAGGTCTAATGACATCATCTCTTTCAAGTAAAGGGGATGGAAATGAAATAAGGTTTAACCCAGTGCCTGCATGGAGTTTCACTACTGTTTTTTTATTTGAATTTTGAATTTGATGATGCCTCAAATTGGAACATCGTTAATTGGATCTGGCTTCTTACATTGCATAGAGCTTCTCTAGAATGTATTTGTAGAATCAGAGAGAAAGAAGGGAAATATAATCTGAAAAGCTTGTATATTCATGTACATAGTATGAGGTATTTATACACAAGAGAGGGAATAAGAGAGTTAATGAGAGTTAATGACTCATTATGTAGATTGATTCCCTAATCTCTATAATCCCTGATTGTATGCTATAATATCTTTCCTAATATAATATATTTCCTAACACTCCCCCTCAAGTTGGAGCATAGATATTAATCAAGCCCAACTTGTTAAAGATATTCAACCCGGGTCCCATTTAAAGCCTTCGTTAGAAGGTCACCCAATTGGTCACTAGATCGCACATGCCCCGGTGGAAACAAAGTTCTCCTTGATCTTATCGCGTACAAAGTGACAATCAATCTCAATGTGTTTCGTACGTTCATGAAACACGGAGTTGGAGGCTATGTGTAGAGCAGCTTTATTATCACACCACAACTTCGCCGGTAAGGACGTGGCAAGACCAACCTCCTTCATTAACTGGTGAATCCACACAATTTCTTGTGTAGATAGAGACATGGCTCTATACTCAGCTTCTGCACTCGACTTAGAAACCACATCTTGCTTCTTACTCCTCCACGATACTAAATTTCCACCAACAAACACACAATATCCCTGTGGTGGATCTTCCGGTAGCCTTTGACCCGCATGATCCGCATCACAAAAACATTCAATCTTGTTGTGGCCATGATTCGTATAGAGAATACCACGACCTGGTGAACCCTTCAAGTAATGTAAGACATGTTCCAAAGCTTCCCACTGAGCAACGGTTGGTGCAGTCATGAATTGACTAAGCACACTAATGGGAAAAGTCATATCGGGGCGGGTTACCGTAAGATAGTTCAATTTCCCAATTAACCTACGGTATCTCTTAGGATAGGCAAATGGCTTGATCTTTTCTAGATCAACTTTCTTTCGTACATCCTCAGGTAGCTCATCAAACAGTATGCGGTCATCAATGTCCAAGAAGGGATTAGGAATCATGGGAATGCTACTTGGTGCTGCTTCGAGTTTCCCAGTTTCTTTTAACAGATCAAGAACATACTTTTTCTGTGTCAAAAGGATGCCTTTCTTACTTCTCATAACTTCTATCCCAAGAAAGTACTTCAAAGGACCCAAATCCTTTGTTTGGAAATGCGAATTGAGAAAGACCTTAAGTGATGAGATTCCCAAAGCATTGCTACCCGTAACAACAATATCATCAACATATACCACCAACAAAATCATCCCAGCATCTGTCTGCTGATAAAACACAAAATGGTCGCACTTACTCTGACTCAGACCAAATTTCTTAACTACAGAGCTAAACCTGTCAAACCAAGCATGAGGGCTCTGCTTCAAGCTATATAAAGACCGTTGAAGGTGGCATACCTTCCCACACTCCCCCTGAGCAACAAAACCAGGTGGTTGCTCCATGTATACTTCCTCAAGAAGATCACCATTTAAGAAGGCATTCTTAACATCCAGCTGATGAAGATCCCAACCAGAATTGGCAGCCATAGAGATGAAGAGGCGAACAGAGGACAATTTTGCCACAGGAGAGAAGGTTTCCGAGTAATCAACACCATAGGTCTGAGCATAACCCTTGGCAACCAGTCGAACTTTCAAACGATCCAAGGTGCCATCAGCTTTTGTTTTGACTGTGAACACCTACTTACATCCAATAGCCTTCTTTCCACGAGGTAAATCAACGAGAGTCCAGGTACTGGCCTTATCAAGGGCCATCATTTCTTCTTTCATAGCAGCACACCAACCGGGATGGGCTAAGGCTTGATGGAGATTAGTGGGGACAGTAATAGAATCTAAGGAGGCTATGAAAGAACAAAATGTAGGGGAAAGATGATTGTAGGAAGCAAAAGAAGAAATAGGGTAGGTGCAAGATCGCTGACCTTTACGGAGGGCAATGGGCAAGTCAATAGGAGTAGGAGAGTCAGGCACGGGGCGTTCCGGCGAGGGAGAGTCAGGCACAGGCACTGGGTCTAGTGTAGAGACAGGAGAAGCGGCAACTACCGTCGGATCAGACTCTGAAACAGGTACTGGTGGAGCTGGAACCTGTTCAATGCCATTACTTGCCTTGGGACGCTTCCGATAAACATGATAGACAGGTGGTTTAGCAGGTTCCGGATCTGACGCTTGCACTGGTGGTAACTGAACCGTATAGATCAATACATCATCAAGACTATCGGTGATGTTAGGGGATGGAGAAGGAGCAGAGACAGGAAAGAACGGGGTCGACTCATGGAAGGTAACATCTGTGGACACAAGATAACGCCGAAGAGTGGGGGAATAACACCTATAACCCTTTTGAACCCTAGAATACCCCAGGAAGACACATTTGAGGGACTTGGGATCAAGTTTGGTAGTAGTAGGGTGAACATCACGAACAAAGCAAACACACCCAAAGATCTTGGGGTCAATAGGAAATACAGGATTAGAAGGAAACAAGGTGGTGTAGGGAGTGGCTCCACTAAGAACAAAGGAGGGGGCATACGATTAATGAGAAAACAAGCAGTGGACACAGCATCAGCCCATAAAGGTTTGGGAACTTTCATTTGAAACATGAGAGCTCGGGCCACTTCTAATAAGTGCTGGTTCTTTCTTTCGGCAACACCATTTTGAGCTGGTGTATCTGCACACGAGGACTGATGAATCATGCCATTTTGGAGCATATAGTTTTGAAATTGGGCGAGACAAATATTCTTTAGCGTTATCACTTCGTAAAGTTTTCACAGAAACACCAAATTGAGTGTTGATTTCAGCACAGAAATGGCAAAAATGAGAAAACACCTCAAAACGATTTTTCATTAGATAAAGCCAGGTGGTTTGAGAGAAATCATCAACAAAAGTAGCAAAGTACCGAAAACCGAGACTTGGACTCAACAACACGGACCCCAAATATCCGAATGAACCAAATCAAAAGGGGACGACCCGTTTATTGACGCGAGGTGCCGGATGAACACGGTGATGTTTAGCAAACTGACATGACTCACACTCTAAAGAAGACACATGCTGAAATTGAGGATACAACCTCTTTAAAGATGACAAAGACACATGACCTAACCGACAATGAATGTCAAAAAGAGAATGACCACCAGAGCAAGCAATGGAACGCGGCACCCGATTGTCAAGAAAGTAATGGCCGCCAAATTCATACCCCTTACCAATAATCTGCTTCGTCGTAAGATCCTGAATCAAGCAATAGTCAGGAAAAAATGAGATGAAACAGTTCAACTGACGAGTAAGCTTACTAGGAGATAAAAGGTTACAAGCAAGATCGGGAACATTAAGAACGGATGATAAGGAAACAGACGGAGTAGGTGTAACAGTGCCAGATCCAAGAACACGGGTGTAAGAACCATTGACAAGTGTGATTGAAGAGGGGTTGGTATAAGGTGCATAAGAAGAGAACAAATGATGGTTACCTGTCATATGGTCAGTAGCCCCGGAATCGATGATCCATTTCGAAGAAGAAGTAGCAAGGCACGAATCAAAGTTACCTGTAGCAAGTGCAGTTGGTTCAGAGAGGGCAGGATCAGAGATATCAGAGGATTGAGCCATATGAGCAGACCCGCACTGCTTTTGTTGCAACTGTTGCAACTTACGACAGTAGCGTTTCGTATGACCGGGTTCCTTACAATAATAGCAGGCAATCCCACTAGCACCAAAATTGGAGAATTGTTACCGGGCCTCTGGGGGCCGGCTCCTAGGACACCGGGCATGTGGGGGCCGGGGTTCCTAGGAGCCGGAGCAGAAAAAACAGGATTTGGTGTACCATGTCCTTGGCGCGAGGAAACCTGGTTCCGAGCGTTAGTTGGGCCTCGACCAGCTAGAGCACGAGCATTAGGATTGGAAGCCGGGTGGGCTAAACTGTCGGCACGCAACACACGAGAATACACATCTTGAAGCGAAGGAAGCTCGGAGCTAGATAATATCTGAGATCGAACAGTCTCATAAGCTGGGTCGAGAGCTGTAAGAAAACTGATAATCGCTTGTTTCTCCATATTATCGATCTGTGCCTGGAGGTCAGTCGTTGGTGGCATTAACCGCCGCATTTCCTCATTCATCTTGTTGAACTCCATGAAGAAATTCTTCAGGGGACGACCGCCGCTCGGCCGATAGAACCCTTTACAAACCTCATGGATGCGAGTAATGTTCCTTTCCCAGAATACAAGAACTCCAGATAATCAATAAGTTCTTTAACAGTGTTGCATTGACTAACCGAAGGAAGAATATCGCCCTCAATGGAATTTTGAATTTGTAAGAAGAGCCTGGCATCCGCCCGAGCCCATGCCATCTTAGGATCATCCTTAGGAGACACCTCAGTTAAATGGCCCTCTTTCTCAATACTGAGTAAGTGCATGCGAATGGTCTTGCTCCAGTCTGAATAATTAGTCCAATTTAATTTGTGATCAGTAATTTTGTTGGAAACAGGAACCACCTCAGCCGCAACATTTTGTTTAGAATCAGCCATAAGGAACTACCACAAATACACAAGGGAAATACTTGCAAATGTTACTCAAACAGCAACTAGAGGCAAACCCAATACCGAAGGCAGCCACCAAAAAAAGAAGCAAAACCAAGAAGAAAAATGAGACTACAAACATACAAGGGCCAAACCGAGAAGAGCTACCAAGGAAGAACCAGAAACCAGCCACACAAGGGCCAAACCGAGACTATAAACAGAGTCTTCCAAAAGAAAACCAAGCAACAATAGGTCGCATATAACTGAGCATAGGATGAAATGACAATGGATGAGCACGAAACAACCTGGGTTACGACGGGGGCAGAGAGTCAATCCCAGAAAGGTAAGCAGCGTCGGAAAACTCGCCGGAAAACGACGTCACGCGCCGGCGTGTGCAACGGACGGCGGAGCTCCGGGAGGCGCGTGGATGGCCACGGTCAACCGGAACGGCGAGCTGCTGACTAGGTTCCGTCGATCAGGACCTCTTGAGCACAAGGGAGCGGCGTGTGGCAGCTGAAACGGCCCAGAACAGAAAACGAACACTCCCTCCTCCTCTCTCGCTGTCGCCAAACAGAAACAGGAATAGCAGCGGAAAAAAAAAAAAAGGAACCTAAAGCTCTGATACCATGTAGAATCAGAGAGAGAGAAGGGAAACATAATCTGAAAAGCTTGTATATTCATGTACATAGTATGAGGTATTTATACACAAGAGAGGGAATAAGAGAGTTAATGACTCATTATGTAGATTGATTCTCTAATCTCTATAATCCCTGATTGTATGCTATAATATCTTTCCTAATATAATATATTTCCTAACATTATTCATTTTAGGGACTGAAGTGTGTGATGAGAAATTATGATTCAGTTTTTTATAAAATAGAATCAATACAAGCTCTTGATAACTGCTTACAGATGTGCAAAATTCTGTTCCTTTGGTCTTTCCATTAGCGGTGTTTCACTTGCACTTTAATCTCTTAAATGCAAGGTGCACTTTTAAGGATCCAAATCCTTTGAGCACATAAAATCTAAAAACCCTATGAAGAGATTTCTGGCATGCTATTTTCCTAATATTTCCTCAATTATTGATAATACCATTTCAGTGCTGCTTTCTCAAACTGCCAAAAGCTCATTTCTATCCAAATAATAATAAAAATCCACATGGATCTAATACTGTTATTGCCTTGGCTAGACGAAAGACTTCTGGAGAGAGGCACAAATCCTCTCAAATCTTCACCACCCCAATGTGGTTGCGTTTTATGGGGTTGTACCTGATGGAGCTGGAGGAACCTTGGCCACTGTAACTGAGTATATGGTCAACGGCTCCCTTAGGCATGTCCTTGTCAAGAAGGATCGGTATGCTAACCTCACTCTTGTTCTCTATATAATGTTGAATTTTTATTGATGCATCTATTGAAACTCCCACTCTTCATGCAGATTACTTGATGGACGTAAAAGGCTAATAATTGCCATGGATGCAGCTTTTGGAATGGAATACTTGCATTCAAAGAATATTGTTCATTTTGATTTGAAATGTGACAATTTACTTGTGAATTTAAGGGATCCACAACGACCCATATGTAAGGTGAGATGTCCAGATTCTAAAAATCAAGTTTCATCTTGTTTGAAGCAAGAGACAGTGCCTCCTTTTACTGTTGAATGTGAGTACAATAGTATTTGGTTTAAAGTGATGAAGCATATTGGGAGACATAAAATTTAAGTCAAATCGAGTATAATAATACAGTTGGATGGATATTATAGATTAATAATAGCTGAAACATTTGGGATGAAGTGATCATTGGCTGAAAACCTCCTCGAACAATTAATCCTAGAGTTTCATTTGTTGCCCCCCCTTTCCTAATAAAATACTTCTTACACGAGGTACGGTGGGCATGTACTTTGCCCACACTCAAGAATTTTTGAGTGAGGAAACATGTTGAAGATTATAATAAAACTATCCATTGGCCTTTATTTAATAGCTGAAGCTTTTAGGACGAAATGGTAATTGACATATGAATTTTTGAGCTGCAGAGATTTCATTATTCGATTATAGTTATAACCTTAATTTAGTTTGAACTCCCTAAAATATTTCTTATCCAATATTACTAATGTCTATTCTTTCGCAACTTTTTCCGGTTGATTAAATTTTAGGTTGGAGATTTTGGATTATCAAGAATTAAACGCAATACCCTGGTATCTGGGGGTGTGCGAGGAACCCTTCCTTGGATGGCACCAGAGCTGTTGAGTGGCAGTAGCAACCGGGTTTCTGAGAAGGTCTGTGAGACTATTCAAATGCATTTTTTTTTTTTTTTTAACCAATACAAAGGAATTGAATGAATTTTTAGCTTGTGGAATCACTCTGACAGGTTGACGTATTCTCATTTGGCATCTCTATGTGGGAGATAATGACTGGGGAGGAACCTTATGCAGATATGCATTGTGGTGCTATTATCGGTAATATATATTCAATCATTATCATTTTCATACGCCTGAAGTTTAATCCAAGCTAATCGACTGTGCCACAAAATCATAAGAAGTTTTTGTCAAAAATAAGTTCTTTAAAATATATTTGATGTTCCGAATTTTATATGTTGAAAAAATATAAAGACTGCAGTCAATTGAGCAACACTGATACTTTTTCTGGCTTGCATCATTGATCTTCTTCCTTCTTGGCAATACATGATTTTAGGGGGCATTGTAAAGAATACTCTTCGACCGCCAATTCCGCCACGTTGTGACCCTGAATGGAGGAAGCTCATGGAAGAATGTTGGTCACCTGACCCTGATAGCCGGCCATCTTTTACTGAGATAACTAGTCGTCTCCGATCAATGTCTATGGCTTTCCAAGCTAAGCCTCACAATCAGGTGCAGCAGACAACACACAGTGTTCATTGCTGATACCAAGGCATGCCTTACTTGTGATTAGTCATCCTTCCCCATTCGTTGTTGTTATCGCCAAGTACCTAGTATTGAGGTTGGCTTGATTTCTTGAAGGGTGAGCACATTTATTAGCTTCTTGTTTCTTTTTTCTGTAGCCAATATCTTCATTTTTTTATTCTTTTAGTGGAAGTTGAAATTTAGATCATGGTATAAGTTGATTGTATCTATCAATTTTCTGCTTGTTTCATGATCGACATTCTACCAGATTACATTATTATAGGGGGAAAAGCAGGGCGTCTTTACTGTATATGCATCCGAAATTGCTTGTAAGATATAACACACACACACACACACACATACTTGACTGTGAGCTTGTAAATTCTACAATTTTTTTTTTGTTTATTTTCATGGAAACAAGTCCAGTTTCCCCCTTTTCCTTGCTTTTCCTGTTTCTCCTCGTTATGGAACTAAAGGCAAGTATGACCAACTTCTGTTAGAGCATGCTTTTGGTTTGCTAGGTATTTTTGAAATTTATATGAAGATCATTGTGTATGGCTCATATAAGTAAACTATGAATATGACAAATATTTTTGTTTGGATAAAACTTATTTATACTAAAAGGCTTTTAAACAGCGTATATCTTAAATTAGTTTCAAGCATTTAAGGAAAATATTTAAACAGCGTATATTTTAAAGTCTTTCAAGTTTCAACGCACATTTATGTGAAAATATAATAAATAAATTAAAAATCTCGCCGTGTTAACGTTCTTACGTTTTAGCGGAAGTTTGAGGATATTTTGTACAATATTAAAATATCTTTCAAATGGTAAATGGATATAAGCAGTATCTGGAAAAACAAAAATAGTGTTGGGTATTGGATGCAATGTAACTTGACAGACATTTTGGAAGTTAATTATGAAAGTAAAAGTGTACCTAAAAAATAATTTAAAGTGTTGTACACACTTGAGAGTTAGCAACTAAAAAGTTTCATCAGGGAAAATTGTACCACACATTACTTTAGAGTGATGAGAGGTGCCTCTAATTTTATTAAGTTTTGAATCTGGTCCAATAATTTTTTTCCTTTTTATTTAATCTTATTGTTTGCTCAGATAATTAGTACTAGTCCTCCTGTTAATGAAACTTGCCAGTGTCCGGTGATGTGGCATTAAACATTTGAGTCTGTTTGGAGCGAGCATCCAGCGACCTTTTTGTTGGGAAAAAAAATAAAAATATCCAATAGAACAAAAAGCACAGTAAAAAGTGTTTGAGTAGCTTTTCCCTAACTGAGCTTTTACAAAAAAACTCCATAATTCCAAAAGCTTTTGGAGTGTTGGGCGGCCGCCGGCCAGCGACGTGTTGAGGAATCTGTCATCACAACTTACAATTGCCCACTATTAATGGTGTGGGGTCCGCACATCCCCCATCATTTAATGATTTTTTAAAAAGCAATTTTCCTTTTCTTATGAATTTTTTAAATATTTTTTTATCATATTTATATAAGGCTTGGGTCATCTGTGCATGTGGACTTTATTGCTTTTTAATTTAGTATTCATTTAATTAAGGATTTTTTAATATAGAGGGATATTTAGTATTCATTCAATTAATGATTTTATTGCTTTTTAATCTTTTTAATAATAATTTAATTTTTCTATCAAGTTTAAATTTTTATCTTCAATTATCCATTATGTACAACTAATATTAATATATGTAGTATTCAATAAGATTCATGCTTTTTTTAGTAATTTTCCATCTCAAGGGACTTTTCAACCGCTAACTGAAGCACGTTTCAGTTTATAATTGGACTTTTTCCCTATCTTACTTCTACAAACGTCAAATAGAAAATAAGCCACTTTTCCTACAACTAATCCAACCAGGTGCAGACTAGCTCCATGCAATGACAAACATTTTGCCCCCTAGATTAAACGCACACTCCGTTGCCAGATCTTTCAACCCAACTGACTTCATAAGTAGATCATTCTTCTTGTCAGAATGACAATTAATTAGAGTTGAATAAAACTATTATTTTGTATTCTTGTATATTGATGTATAATTGTAATTCTAGAATAATCCCTAATGAGGACAGGTTTGAATGTATCATTGTTTAGCTTTATTATTATGATCCTATTTATAAGTCATTTTTTTTTACTAAATCACACATACCAATGAGAGGTAGTTAACTCAATGATTATGAGGCAAATTTTCAACTTTGTCTTTATTTATGAATGAATATTTTTCAACTTTTTCTTCTCTCTTTATTTTCATTTATACAATTAAAATGAGCAAAATTGTCATAATCTCATTTACAACCCTGAAACTGGACTTATAAATAGGGTAAAAAATTTTGGTCAAAAAACTTATAAATAGGACTAAAGTAATACTTAACTCCTGTTTGGATCCTCTATCTTTTTAGCTTCTCTTCTTCTCCTTATAAATAGAAGCTAAGTCAAATAAGTTTTTACAAATTTCTTATAATAAAAAGAGCTTATTTTTACGATGAATAAAAAAGCTAAAAGTCAAAAGCTCCTAAGAGTATCTTTTTTTTTTTTTTAAACTCTTATCTTGAGTCCCTTCAAAGATGAATCTCCATATTCTTCCACGACAGTTGAGCTCCATATCACTTCAATCTTAGGATTACTGAACGCTCTGCTCTACATAATCTTGGAAGCTCATCCCTTTTGTGAATGATATAAACTTTAGAACCATTACTGTGAGCAGTTTGTTCCTAAAAATGGGGGCAACACCATCACAAGTTGCGCAAGCCCAAATGCCCCAATTCCAATGCCCATTTTTTTTTTGGCCAAAAGGAAACTATTTTATTAATAACAAACAAGAATTACAAACGCCAATAGCCGAAGCCAAATAAAACTCTCGAAAACACCTAGACTTACAACCTATCCCACTACTCACCAAAGCATTAAAACTAAGTAATTACAGTAAAATAAATCCTAGGTAAAGCTATCAGTAACAGGTGCATAAAGAATTCATTTAGCCTATACCTTCTTTGTCATGCGAATCGGGCATACCTTTGTTAGCTACCATAGAGTCATCGAACAAGAACTTGCTTAAAGAAGATGGAGCATAATCCAACCAGGAAGGCTGGTGCATCTTCTTTGTTGCCTCTGTTGCTAACTTATTAGCAACTTTATTGCCCTATTGAGCTATAAGGGACAAGGACACTCCAACCGAGGACTATAATAATAAACCAGCGATTTCCTCAAGTATATCCCAACATTCCCATTCACCGCCAGCCCCACTTACCTTATTACACCGCCGAAACAAACACTCACAATCAGTCTCCACTATAACCGCTGATCTGGAAAAATTATTTCTATGCAACAAGGCCTCTCTCAGTGCCAAGCATTTAGTCATAAAAGGAGATGATGCCTCGACACCTTGGCCAGACCATCGACAAAAAATCCGTTGTTATTCCTACAAACCAGACCTATACCCGCCTCTCCATGTGTCCACTTTAAATGAACCATCTACATTGATTTTCACTGCTTCCTGGGGTGGCGCAACCCACAATGTATTTCTAGCAAAATCGGACATGTGCACTTTCCCACCTGTAGCCTCTATTTTAGCTTTCGCTTGCCAAAATTCATCAGCTTGACCATTGACAATACGTATGACATCTCTAGCATCCAACATGTCCCCTCTAAACACCCAATTACAACGTTTCCTCCATATCCACCAGCAAGTCAAGGCAAACAGATATTTCCCATACTCATCAAGTAAGGCATTGCCATACAACATGTCACACAACCACATCTCACACCTCTTCATGGACCATTTACTAAATTTAAGTCCCAAGGGTCCCCCAAACCAAACATGCTTCGTCCATGGGCACAAAAAAAGCAAATGCTCAACAGTTTCCTTTTCAGCCAGACATATAGGACAACAAGGACTCATTGCACATTTACATCTAAATAAAGCATCTTGGGTGGCTATAGCTCCAGCATCTAGCCTCCAAAGGAAGTGTTGGACTTTAGGAGGAACTATAACCCTCCAAATACTCTTCCATAACGTTTTAGGGACAGTAAAGGACATACCTAGGTCTTTGATTAGCTCCCCCTCACCACAGCACATTGCCACCGCATAGCCAAATTTTACCGAGTAGACCCCATCTTTGCTGCCTAGCCAAATTGCACAGTTAAGTCCCCCTAGAAGAGATTGGGGTTTTCAGGATTAGATCAGCTTCCCGAGTAGAAAACATGGACCTGATCAGGTCGAGGTCCCACCTGCCATTAGTAATAAGTGCCTCCACCTTGCACCCATCATCCTCTATAGAACCATCCAGCCTTTGAAGTTTAGAGCCATTCAATCCCTGAACCCATGAGTCATTCCAGATAGAGATAGACTTGCCATTGCCTACTTTCCAGAATAGTTCCTTAAGGAGTAGGTTTCTGCCCTCTAGTAAACTAGTCCAACCCCAAGAAGCATGTCTCCCCTTCCTTGCCCTCATAAAACTTTCTTTAGGAAAATAGATTCCCTTCAAGGTTTTACACCATACATCATTCGGGTGGGTCAAAAGACGCTAGGCTATTTTTGCTAAGAGGGCTCTATTAAAACAGAGCAAGTCCTTGAAGCCCATGCCACCATCGCCTTTCCTCATTGTCATACGTTTCCACTGTTTCCAGTGAATTATACCACCTTCCTCCTTATGACCCTACCAGAAATTAGACACCAACCTATCTATTTCCATGCATGATTTCTTTGGAAATAAAAAGCATGCCATAGTATAAGTGGGAATAGAGTTCGCTACTGCTTTAATTAAAACCTCCCTACCAGCAAATATTAAGAACTTCTGCCGCCACCCCTAAAGCTTTAGGCCAATTTTATCGCATACAAACGCTAGTGCTACCACCTTAGAACGCCCCCAAATAGTTGGCAGCCCCAATTTCCCTGCCTGGGCCGAAAAGGGTATACCCAGCTCAGCCAAGATACTGGACTTGATCTGCGGGGGTGAGTTAGAGGAAAAGAAAAGGCTGGATTTCTCAATGTTAATTAGCTGGCCAGAAGCATCATAGTAGACAACTAGGATCCTCTTAACACTTTGCAATTAATTGTGTCAGCCTTTAGGAATAAGATGGCATCGTCCGCGAAAAAGCAATGGGAGAGAGTAGGAGCTCTACGAGCTAACTTGATCCCAGTAAAGTCTTTCTTTTCTATATGGGCCTGAAGCATAAGAGACAGAACTTCTGAAACCATGATAAAAAAGTAGGGGACAGCGGGTCCCCCTACCTCACCCCGCATTTTGGCTGAAAAGAATCCACACTATGCCCATCCACCTTAAGAGTAAATGTTGGTGAGGATATACACTCCATCACCCAAGCCACCCAACTGTCATAGAATCCCATCCTTAGCATCACAGCCTCAAGGAAGTCCCACTCCACTCGATCGTAGGCCTTGTTCATGTCAATTTTCAATGCAAACTCCCATTTCCCCCAATTTTCTTATTTTTTAGATAGTGGAATGCCTCATGGGTTAGGATAATATTGCCTTGGATCATACAAAAGTATGAACGCCCTCTGATTATGAGAAATAATCCTGTCCATCAGCCCCCTCAACCTATTCATCAGGATCTTAGCAATAAATTTGTAGGCCACATTGCATAGGCTAATGGGTCTGAAATAATGTACCCCTTCAGGTTTATCAATCTTTGGAATCAAGACAATATTGGTAGCATTTAATTCTTTTAAACCAGATCTGACTTCAAAAAATTTATGCACCATGCCACACACCTCTTTACTTACTTCCTTCCATGAGGATTGAAAAAATAACGCAAAAAAACCATCAGGCCCCGGCGCTTTATTAGCTCCAAGCTGGAAAACAACCTCCTCAATCTCAAGGTCAGTCACCGTTTTTGTTAGAGCAACGTTGTCCTCCTCAGCAACCAGCTTTTTAACATAGGACAAAGAGCCTGATCCATCGACCTAGGACCTCCCGAACTGAAAAGTTTTTTATAGAACATAATAAAGGACTTATTGATCGTTGACCTCTCCTCCAACCAGATCCCATCATCACCTTTTAATCTCAGGATTTTATTGTGTTGTCTTCGTTGGATCACACTACTATGAAAGAACTTAGTGTTTTGGTCACCACTCTTTAGCCAAGAGATTCTTGATCTTTGCCACCAATAGGTTTCCTCTCTCACCCAAGCCTCCTCAATAAGTCCCACCAAGGTCGCTGCTTCCTGTAGCTTTTCAACATTTAGAGTGTCCACATAATAGGAGCTAAGTTTCCATCGCAACTGATCAATGGCCTTACTGAAATTAGGAAATTCCTTCCTGTTCCATTCCAGCAACTTTTCTCTGCACCTATTCAGTCTATCAATTAATTCCAGAAGGCGGTCATCATAAAACCCAGCAAATTCAGACCAGCTACTCCTCACAACCTTTAAGAAATCCGCATGCAGTACCCAATTAGCTTCAAATTTAAACTCCCTTGGAGCTTTATCCTTGCTATAACAGCAGTCAATGACTAGAGCATGATGATCCGAGCCCACTGGATCAATGTGAAAGACAACCGCATGATCAAAGCTAGTCTAAAACTCCACGTTCCCCAACGCACGATCAATCCTTTCCTTGATTATACCACTATCTCTTTTATTGCACCAAGTAAACTTGGAGCCTTTAAACTCCAGATCCAATAGATTATAATCGGATAAAAGACTCGTGAAAGTTTAGTATCTTCCTCAAGGCCCTAGGATTGCCACCCTTCTTTTCACTATGAGAAAGGAGATCATTAAAATCTCCTACAACTAGCCATGGTACATCGACGCAAGATGCTAGATTCCTCAAGGAATCCCAAACAATTTTCCGTTCACCCTCTTTTGGAGGGCCCCAAAAGACACCAGTTGTGGTACGTTCAAACCTCCTGACTCCAAGAGAACATGAATGATGTTTTTGGACTTATACAGTATAGTTACTGAAATGTTGGCAAGCCACCACACAGCTAAGCCTCCAAGATAGCCCACGCGGATCAACATACAAGTCGTGATCGAAGCCACATTTTAGATGAGCCTTCATACACCTCACAGAATTTATTTTGGTTTCCATCAGGAAGATTATAGAGGGACAAAATTTCTTAACCATGTCCCTTAAATTTCTGACTGT
The DNA here is from genome assembly GCA_019022655.1 of Acacia acuminata. Taxonomy (NCBI): domain Eukaryota; kingdom Viridiplantae; phylum Streptophyta; class Magnoliopsida; order Fabales; family Fabaceae; genus Acacia; species Acacia acuminata. Next base: position 56,316 of record JAFJYI010000422.1, read on the forward strand.
CAAGGTTCTTCCCAGGCCTTGACAGTTCCAAGATAGTAGCTTCATGGCCCCTTGGTGGCTGTTAAAGGCCAGCCACCAACTCCTTCAGTAGATGATTTTTTGGATTTCCTACCCTTCGCTTTGAACACAAAACAATGATCCAAAGAGTTTAAAGCAACCGAATCATCCATTACCTCATCACCACACAACTCCTTCTCTGATAAGTTCTCCTTTTCCTCTCTATCCTTCCTTTTACCATACTTCCTCAGTTGTGCTTTAGCCTTCCTCATATTCCCTGCATAATCAGAAATAGCATTTACCACAGGACCTGATTCCACAACCGACACCTTCCTCCTCTTAAGACATGGTAGCTCCAGATCCTCCCCGCTCCTCTTTTCGGTCCCAGACCGCATAAACTATTAGTAACCTCTTTCAAAGAGTCACCACAGTAAGGCACCATAGCCAGTCGAAGGCTTATCTTCTACCACTAGAGCATTAATCTCACTGCAATTGGGAGAAATAACAATACGATCGGGAAGGATGACAGGGTTATTGGAAATACCGTCAACTAGCTCTTCCCTCACGTCAGACACGTTCTTTCCGTACAGGAAGATCCTGAGAAGTCTCTATGTGCTCTAGATTCGGAGAATCGTGTGCCTCTGCAGGAACTCTGGACATAGAATCACTTTCCTCATCAGATAGTAGGCAGCCATCCCCTTTCGATATTGACATCCCTTCCCTCCTTGGCTTAGATGATGTGTTTAGTTTGATGAAAAACAGGTCCTCCTCATCTGACTTCGGATCATGACACAACTCACTATTAAGCTCCTTCTTCCTTCGCAAGAATAGCCTCCTCCTTCCTCATCCTAAAGTAGGTGGCTTCCTCCCAATTGCTCCGCACCACCTCTATTGATTCCTCCGATTCCTGCACATACTGGTAGTAGTCCAAGGACCAAAGCACGGCTCAGTGCTGTTGGCCACTGACATCGACCTCCCAGATCTACATATATGATTGCTGTGGCCAATTTTACCATAGTTGAAGCAGAAGCTCTGCAATTTTTCATAGCTGATAGAAATCCATATGCGACCTCCATCTGGCCTATTCAACCAGAAGCCATAAGCCAAAGCCTTCCTTAGATCCAGTAAGACTCTAGCACGCAAGAAATTTTGAAACAATCTTCCATGGAGATGCGGATCCTCAGCTAGCAACACCTCACCACATAACCTCCAATCATTATAGCATTTTCCAGACACATCGCCTCCATCGGTATGTTATGGATCTGAATCCACACAGGACAACGACTGAAATAAAAGTCCTCACATGCCTTATATTTCGATCTTTCCATTAGATTCAACAAGCAGCCATTTATGAACCACGGACGCCCACGGAGGATCCTGTTGTACTCCTCCTCCTTCACGAATTTGAATAGGAATGCAATTCCGGAGACTTCAATTACGTCAAATCCAGCCTGGAGATTCCATGCCTTCTGAAGGATTCTTTCAATCGTTATACGAGAATAAGTTTTAGTAGACAGAATTTTTCCGATTAGTGTCCTCGCCTCTTCATTCTCCTTCCAGATTAGCGGATCTGAAATAACAGGTTCCTCCATGACGACGACAAGAATGTAGGTCAACAAGACAATCCACACACACCAAAGGAGCTCAAGCTACTCTCCTATCTTCTACCACCCTAATCAGACCACCGACGTGTCGGCAAACCACCGTCGTAGCACCTAGCCACTGTCGTACCTCCAAGATCCCCTTATCACTCTCACGCCTGACGGAGAGAACGATGCTCCCACACGAGTGCGTGGGGAGAACTAGAGAGAGAGAGGATTGATGACAAGGAAGAAGCATAGGATACCACCTATTCCAGTGCCCATTGGGACCATTACCAAAGCCAGGAAATGACAATTGCTTGGTGACTGCTCTGGTGGCGACGATAACCGATTCGGCTTCCACGGTTTTGGAATCGGTGAAAACTTTAAATTGTTTGCATGAGAAACCCACCTTAGAAACAATCTCAGTGAAGATCTCGGTGCCAAATCACTCTAACTGTTTCCGACAATGATCCATGAGCTCACCGCCCATGATACGCTCAGGAAATTTGGGGAAATTCTCGACGTTGGTAGTTGTTGTGAGTTGACCGTCGGGGGCAATTTCGTTGGTTATTCATCCTTCGAAGTGGATGGGGTAAAAAGATTTGAGCTTTTAACTAATTTCAAGCTAAAAAATTTATATAATAATCAAACAGCTTTTAGCCTCTTTTTTTTTAAAGCTTAAATGTATCTTTTAACTTAAAAAAGAGAGGATCCAAATAGGTAGGGGTGAGCATTCAGTTTTCGGTTAAAACCGAAAAAACCGAATTACATAAATTTTCAAAACCGAAGCGAAATATTTCGGTTCGGTTTTGCAATTAATTCGGTTTTGGGGCTTAAGTTGGACCTTATTGTGGACCTTCTTATTTGGGTTAATTTTGTAAAATGACTAATCTACTTTTTTTTTTGGCTGAATCAATTTACAATATTGACTATTGAGTGCAATTTGGCTATAATATACTTTACATGGAGCACCTGGTATACATCGATTTTCACTTGTATGACAATAGGTTGCAGATTTTAAAATGAAATAAAAAAGAAAAGAAATAATCTAATACATATTAACAAAATACAAAGATAATGAAAAATTACTTACAAAAATATCTGCATTGCATCTACTATATGTCAACATTTGCCTTCAATGTAATGAAAAAATTCTGTTTTTTTTCGGTTTTAACTAAAATAAAATTGCAAAAACCGAACCGAAACCGAATTAGGCTAGTTTAAAAAACCGAACCGAACTGAAAAAACCGAACACCGAATTATTCGGTTTGGTTTTGATTTACTCACCCCTACAAACGGGATCTATTCAAAACATTCTTGAGCTATTCAAAACATATTTTGACTTGGCATCCAAGAAAATTATGTCAGCAATGGTATCTTTCCTAGGAAACCCCACCTCTAACCCACAAAACCCTAATATTGTCTTAGCCGCCGTCACATGAATACCTTATTTCACCATCAGCCTAGCACAGTTGATCTCCCTTCAAACCAATCCTTCTCACGAATCAATAGTCACCACCATCTTGCCTTCATTGTCATCCTTTCCTTTTTCATAGCCTTCCCCATTCCCTTTTCCGAACCCTAACCCTAACTCCTCCATCTCCTATGGTCCATACATCTATTCCTTTCCATCATGCTTATTCTCTGCCCTTATTCCTCAACATTCCATCCTTGTCACTCCTTCATCTTCCAATTTGAACCCTGTTACCTCTTCCTCACCCATTCCAGTCTTAATCATTCCTGTCTCGACCACCTATAACTTCATTCCTCACCCATATTTACTTAGCGGTCATTTCTTTGTTGGCTCTTACCAATTTTCTCACCAGTCACCCTCTATATTATCTCGGCCTGTGCCCCTTCTAAGCTCCTTAAATCAGGCTAACTCCATCAAGTTGGATGGAGACAATTTCCTTACATGATAATCGAATATCATGCCCATTGTTTAAGGACATCGCCTTGAGGGATATCTCATCATCACCAAAGTTGTTCCACCTGAGTACTCCCTTGATTCTAATGAACAGGTCATTCCTAACCCAGCTTATAAAGACTAGCTTGCTACTGACCAGATTCAACTTGGCTGGCTATTTAGAACAATGACGGTGGAAATTGCAACTCAAATGACTCATTGTAAGACCTCCTCAGATCTATGGAAATTTCTGAATGAGGATGTTGGGATGAACACTAAGTCTTGTGTTACTCTTCTAAAAGGGGAATTTCAACAACTCGAGAAAGGATCCCTCAAAATGTGAGAATACCTTACTAAAGTCAAGACTATCTCAGATAATTTGACTCTCATAGGCTCACCCTTGTCGATTAGTGATTTAATCACCCAAACTCTAGCTAGTTTATATGCATAATATACTCCTATTGTAGTGATGCTTTCAAACAAATGAGTCCCTACGGGTCAGAATTGCAGTTAAAGCTTCTCACCATTCTCAAATATAACAGCTTCAATATGCTTCTCATACTTCACTCACCACAGCATTTGCCAACTTGTCTTTTCATTTAAGAAACCAGTACAAAATCGCTCCAAAAACTGGCGAAACAGAGGGGGTCCTCGTGGCAGAGGCAAAACCAATGGTGGACGAAATTGGAACAGTGGCTAGAACAACAACAACAAATTTGACAAACTTTTTTGTTATCTCTGAGGAGCCTGGCCACAAAATTGTGAGCTATAATCATCACTTTGACAAGAATTATAAGGGACCTTCTTGTAAAACAAAGAATGCCTCAGGTCCGGTTTCTCTCATTGTCTCTTTTCTCATTATCCCTCGTAATCTCTAACTCATGTATGTCTAATTAAATCTACAAGGTCAAAAATGAGCCACATCATCAAATTATCACTCCTTTGACTTTTGTCTTCTCTTCCCAATCAATGGTCCAAATTGGCGCATCTTCCCAATCAATGTCTATATGGGATAATGAGGGATTATGAGAAATTGAAATAATGAGAAGATCTCATCTCGAATGCCTGCTTATGTTGCAACTCCGAGGACAACTATTGTTCCAGCATGGTATCTAGATATTAGGGCAACTAATCATGTCACCCATTCGACTGAAAATGTTGACCCTAATGACTCTACTCCAGGTATGAATCTCTTTCTTTGGGCGATGGTGCCTCTATTCATGTTGAACAAACTGGTAACTCTAAGCTGATGTGTGATAATGCTTCTCAGTCTCTAAAAGTTAATGATGCTCTTGTTTCTCCCAAGATGGCTAAGAATTTGATCAATGGATACAAATTGATAAATGATAAGTCTGATATTGTTATTGAGATTGACTCACATAGGTGTTTTGTGAAGGATAAGGGTAAGCATAGGGTTCTACTGCAAGGAGTTACAACACAAGGATCAAGAAATTTGCTGCCGTTAGCTATGGTATTGGTAGTAGTAATGTTAAGTCAAAGTCTAGTGTCTTTCTTACGGGTTTTAGAGTCTTGGCATAAACGTGAATCCTCCTCTAATACTAATAGAGAATTCCAATTCTCCCTCAAATACCTTAGCTGAAGATTCTCTTAAGATGCAAAGCAATCAAACCTTAATATATTAATGCCAGAGCACAGTGTTTCTAAACCATAGTAGATTGATATCGAACCACCACCCACTTCCAATTTTGTAGTACCTGTGCCTCTTCAAAATATTCATCCCATGTATACCTAGAAACAAACATGGCATATTCAAACCTAAGGTGTCATATGTTGGCCTTACTTAAACGCTTGAGGCAGTACCATGTATTACTCAAGAAACTCTATACACCTCTTTGTGAAAATTAGCTATGGTTGAAGAGTTTTATGCCTTACAGAGAAATTCCTCATGGTTTCTTGTCCTAAGGCTAGCATGCCAGAATGTGATAAACAATAAGTGGCTATTTAAACTGAAATTTAATCTTGATGGGAACCATTGTAAAGAGAAAATCAAGACTTGTTAAAAGCTTCTAACAAACCGAAGATATAGACTTCTATTCTATGACACCTTCACCCGTTGTGATTAAAAATTCTACTATTTCACATCATCTTAACTCTTGCAGTGGCATTGAATTGGGAAATCAAATAACTAGACATCAACAATACTTTCTTAAATGGCTTTCTCTCTGAACCAGTATACATGGAATAGCTAGCCTGAAGGCTTTGTTTATTCAACTAAACCAAAATTGTGTGTGTAAGCTCTCCAAGGTCCTCTATGGCCTGAAGCAGGCACCAAGAGCATGGTTTGATCGCCTTCACAATGTTCTTCTGCAATGGGGTTTTACAAACTATAAGAGTGATATATCTCTATTCAGTTACTCCAACAGGTCTTTGATCTTGATGATACTTATTTGTATTGATGATATCTTACTAACCGGAAGCAATCCCTACAATCTCAAGTGCTTCACCGTGAGCCTGCACAATATATTATCACTAAAAGATCTCAGATCTATTCATTATTTCCTAGCATTCGAGGTCTTTAGGTTCTCACAGGGCAAGTACATTAATGATTTGCTTGAGCTTTTACATGAGTTATGCCTCTTTATGCCCAATACCTATGGCAGCTCACAAGTCTCTTTCAGCGTACTTAGGAGAAATCTTGCCTAATACATCCAAATATAGGAGTGTTGTGGGTACGCTATAGCATTTGTGTAACACCAGACCTAACATAAGTTTCATAGTTGATAAATTGAGTCAATTTTTATCTCAACGAATTACAGAACATTGGAAACCGGCGAAAAGAGTTTTGCGTTACCTTAGAGGAACCACACACTATGGGATACACATCAAGTCGTCTACTCTTCTAGAATAGTCGCTTATTCATATGCAAATTAGGCATCATGCCCAGATGATAAGTGTTCGGTAGGAGGATATTGTCTATTTCTTGGGGACTCTCTTGTATTATGGTCATCTAAGAAGCAAAGGGTGGTCACCAGATCTAGTGCAGAGTCCAAATACAGATCCCTAGCAGATATTGTTGCAAAACTCAGTTGGATTACCTCACTAATGTCAAAACTAAAACTAAGAAACCAATGAATACCAGTAATATGATGTAGTAATAGCACTAGTGCTGTTGGCTTGGCCTCAAATCCTATTCATCATGCTAGAACAAACGCATCGAAATAAATGTGCATTTTGTAAGGGACCAAGTCATGATAAAGAGACTACATGTTCGACATGTTTCAACATAACTACAGATTGTTGATTGCCTCACTAAGCCACTACATCATGCTAGATTCTTGTGCCTCTAGAGATAAACTGGGAATTAAAGTACTCCAACAAAAAGATTGCAATAGGAGCACTGGAGCAGATGGACAAAGCAACGACTGAGAAGAAGAGAAAACGAAAAGAGGTTCTGCAAAGGAGGGAGTTGAATAAAACTATTATTTTGTATTGTATATTACATATTGATGTATAATTGTAATTATAGAATAATCCTCAATGGGGACAGGTGTCAATGTATCATTGCTCAGCTTTATTTATATAAGGATCTGCACAGCCTTGAGCTATTCAATTTATTACATATTTTGACTATTATCAAGTTAAAAGGTATTAAAATCTCAAGTTGGTACTGTTGAATAGGAAAACTGATAAAAGTAATCTGCAATGCATAAAAAATAAATCTAAATCAAGCACTATTGTAGAGTTTGTAGCCATCCTTGAGGGTCTCAATCTTTGCTAGGATGTGCATATGTAACTTTGACATATACATATTATCTAGAATCCTTAATATAAAATATAAAATTTAGTTGATTAATTTGGAGAGATTAAGAATGATAAATAAATTATTTAATTACAGTGCCATTACATATCTCTCTAAAATACTTATGTGCATCAACATATTATATATCAACTTATAGGTCATGCAAATTTATTTGGAAAAATATGATAAATATAAGAGATAAAAAGAAAATTCGTCTTATATTTAGGACCAAAATTCCCATCTAATTAAATTAGCTCTTATATTGAGAACCAAGTGTAATATTACTTTATCAAAAGATCATATAGCAAGTCATGAATATATAATACTCCTTCCAGTTCTAATTATAGGAGCAAATTTTGGATTTGGTTTTGGTCCTAGTTATAAGAGCAAGTTTTAATTTTTGTCATTTTTTCCTATAATACCCCTATTTATACTTTTTTAGTAATAATTAAAGACAATGATAATTTAATAATACACCTATATATTTTATAAAGTAAATAATGTTTGCAACTCATTAATGTCATATACACCTAAATTATACTTTTTTATATATATAAAATAGGGTAAATGTATAAAAATGCACATGTGTTTTACCCTCAGGAGCGTCCAACACCAAGTGTTTTTTTAGGTGCAAAAATACACATGAACTTTGAAAATTAGAGCAAAAGTCACACCATCGTTAAATCCTTCCTGACGGTGTTAGTTTTTGTGGTGGAGCCTACATTATTATTCTTTTTTTTTTTTTGTGAAATACAAGCAAGCCAAAGCTTGAGAATTTGAAGAAGGAACTAGACCATGGATCTAGCCCTTAATACAACATTCAAGGAATAGGACTAACAAAACAGACAAGTTGGTCTCTCAAAAACATATCCATATAGTCTCTGGGAACTGAATGGGCTAAGATCACGTCGCCATTAACTGGGGCGTCATGACCCTGTTTGGCCATGTAATCAGCACAAGAGATGTTGCATCTTGGAGTGTAGTGGAGTTGGACGTTCCAATCCCTGAAGAGGAGGTCTCTGGTCTCCCCAATAATGTCTCTGAGGGGGTGATCTGTGTAGTTGTCTCTCATAAGGATGTTGATAGCATCGAGGGAGTCGGAGTAGAGCACAATTTCCTGGAAACCCATTTGGTGCCCCATCCTCAAACCAAGCATGATAGCACATATCTCAGCCTCGATGATAGTACGGAGGCCAAGGGACCTCTGGAATCCCATCAACCAATGGCCTTGAGAATTCCTTATCAAACCTCCGCAGGCTGCCTGATGATCGGGGTACACCGAGCCATCCACGTCAATACGGACCGTGTTGACTGGAGGGGGAGTCCAAGTCTTCTCCTCATTCCTGCCAAGTTGGAAAATTTTATGAGTTAGTGTTTGATTAGATGCACTTTCCATAAGAAGGTAATTGCAAGTGTGGAGCATCTCCCTGGTATCTACGTTTACTCCTTGAAAAAGGAATTTGCATCTGGTCGTCCACAGAATCCAACACACCAGGCTAAAGACTCTTGGCCAGGCAAAGTTATGGAAAGCGTCCTTTTCCAGGATTGTGATTGGTGTTCCATCTGAGCCAAGCCTACAAGTTACCTGTGAAAAACTTTGAGAAAAAAGTTAGGCATTAAAATTTGCTTCCACAAGACTCTTGCTCTCTCACAGTCCCTGATTACATGAATTACATTTTCCTCCTTGTTACAATGAAAAGGGCAACGATTATCGTTTGTAAGGCCTCTTCGCCCGAGAGAGTTAGTGACCAGCCTCTCATGACCAACATGCCACATGAACATTTTAACTTTCTCCGGAAGTTGCCATTTCCACATAAGGGTCCAGAAGGTGTTAGCATCGGCTTGATCTCTATCGGAGAGGTAGAGGTAAGCAGATTTAACAGAAAAGGATCCATCTTTAGCAGCTCGCCAAGTGAAACAATCTGGAGCCCAATTAGAGGGAGGCTGCGTTCTGGAGATAGCATTTATGATTGCAGAAGGAAGGACGCCCCTCCAATTAATAGTGTTCCATCTACCATTTGTCATAATATGGTCTCTTACCGTGTCATGTTCGTTAACTAAAGATGGGTCACAGGCAAAGGATATGAGAGGGCGGTCAAGAGGAAGCCAGAGATTATGCCAGAACTTGGTTTCGGTCCCACTATTAGCCTTTCTCCCAAACCCAGCAAGAAACTTATCCCAGACTTGAACAATTGCTTTCCAAACCGAAGAAGAGTTCCTCTTTTTAGAAACTTTGGGCACAAGGGATTGACCACAGTTGTATTTAGACCAGAGGCACCGAGCCCACAGAACATCCTTGTTTGTCAAAAGGTTCCAACAAATCTTCATAATGAAAGCCTTATTTTGACGCCGGAGATTTTTGAAGCCAAGCCCCCCTGCTTTTTAGCTTTAGTGATTTTGTCCCAAGCAATAAGATGCATCTTTTTCACGTCCTCTTCTTGAGACCAAAGAAAGTTTTTGGAGACCTTATCAAGCTCATTAATAGTACAGATTGGTAGGAGGGTTGATTGCATACAATAGCTGGGCAAAGATGATAACACAGATTTGATCGAACAGAACGACCGGCTATGGTTAAAAATTTACTTTTCCACGTGGACAGCTTCTCATGCGCCTTTTGCACGATGGGGTGATAAGTAGATTTCGTAACTCTCGTGTGTATAATCGGCACCCCCAAATATTTTCCTAGATCGTGATTAATTCTAATGCCAAGAAGCTGACTTAGCTCGAGAGCTCTGTTAAAATTGACATTTCTAGAGCAAAACATACGAGATTTTGCTAAGTTGATCCGGTGTCCAGAGACCTCACAAAAACTTTGCATCACATTGCGAATCTCGGCCATTTGACTAGTAGAGGCCTCAGCAAAAAGGAAGAGATCATCGGCAAAAAACAAATGAGAGATGCTGGGACTCCCTCTTTTGAAAGTGAACGGCTTCCATCGCCGGGCCTCGCATTCAGCCTTAATGAGATGTCCAAGCCGCTCCATGCAAAGAACAAAGATGTATGGGCTAAGAGGGTCTCCCTGTCTAACACCTCTGGAAGGGGAAAAAGACGGGCTTCCGTCGCCATTCCAGAGAATAGACATGGATGAGGTGGAGATACATGCCATGATGAAATCAACAAGTTTATTGTCCAACCCCAAGCATGTAAGAGTGTTTCTTATAAATGCCCAGTCAAGTCTATCAAATGCTTTTTCCATATCAATCTTGATGGCCACAAATCCTTTTTTCTTGCCCTTCATCCTCATAGAGTGAATGATCTCTTGGGCAATGATAACGTTGTCACAGCCGGATCTGTTGGCAATAAAACTGCATTGTTCAGGACCTATGAGTCGGGGCATAACTCCTTTGAATCTGTTTGCTAAGACCTTTGTAATAATTTTGAAGCTCACGTTGCACAAGGAGATCGGTCGAAAATCCTTTAAGGTCGAAGGATGATCAACTTTAGGAATAAGAACCACTTTGGATCTATTAATACTGGCCATAGAAGAGGGGTTGTTGAAGCATTCTTCAATGAAGTCACATATTTTATCCCCAACCGTATTCCACTGGGTTTTGGGAAAAGTGAGCTTGAAGACCATCGGGCCCCGGGGCTTTAAAAGCGCCCATAGCAAAGGTTGCATTCTTTATCTCAAGCCTGGTAATATTCTTTGAGAGCATTTGTAACTCGTGAGTGTCAATGATAGGGAAGTTGGAGCACCACCCACTGGGGTCGTTGACGTTTGGATCACGAGTATAAAGATTTAGGAAAAAGTCATGAGCCATACTCTTAGCTATGTCGTGGTCTTCAATCCACTGTCCTTCTGCGTTCTGAATCGCTCCAATTCTCTGCTTCTTTCTTTTGATCATGGTAGAAGCATGAAAAAACCTTGTATTCCTGTCCCCTCCCTCAAGCCATTTACATCTGGATTTTTGGAACCAAGTGATTTCCTCCTGAGTAGTGACTTTGTGGTACTCTCCCCAAAGCTGTTTCTCCAACCTAAAAAGACCAGTCTGCAGATTCGTTCTTCTGACTCTGTCAATTCCCTCCAGCCGACGAATGATCTCTTTTTTCCTTTTAGAAAAGTTGCCAATTCGATTATCATTCCATTCCAGGGCCGAATTTTGAAAGCTTTGAAGGCCTTGAAGCCAGGTTTTGTCGCACCAAGCTTCCTTAGTAATGTCGTTGAAATCATTATCCAAGGTCCATGCAACCTGGTATGAAAAGGATCTTTGAGGTCGAGTTAAAACAGCCGAAGGTTTAGAATTCACCACCACCACCCTGTGATCAGATTTAAATTTGAGCTCATGCGGACGGTGAAGCTGGGATAGGAATTAAGCCAATTGAAATTTGAAAAAACCCAATCCAATCTCTCTTTCACACCACGTTCCTCCCATGTAAATTTGTCACCCAGAACCGTTGCTTCAATTAACTCAGTGTCATCAATGCATTCTCTGAAGTGATTCATAGAAGTCCAAAGGGGGTTAGCTCCTCCAAGCTTATCAGTAGGGGATAAATAAATATTAAAATCACCCAGCACAAGCCAGGGGAGGGTAGAATTAGGAGCAAGCGAACGAAGGGAATTCCAAAGAGTGGATCTACGAATGGAAGTAGTTTCACCATAAACAAGGTTAAAAGGCTGTAGTGTTACTATCATGCTCTTTGACTTGGCAGTGAAGCAATTGAGTGGTGGAAGTGAGATAGGTAATGTCAAAAGCATCATTATTCCATAAAAGCCAAATTCCCCCAGCAAATCCAGTAGACTCCACCCGGATCCAATGATTAAAACCAAGCTTCCTACAGACTTTATCAGCCCTATCACCGCTAATACGAGGCTCCATAAGACAAAATATGTTAATGCAATATTTATTAACAATATCTTTAATAGTAAGAGGGAAAGTCCGGCTACCGGCTCCCCTACAATTCCAGGATGCAATAATCATTAAAAAAATAAATACAGGAATAGAGAAAGGGATACTTACCTGGAGGTGCCCCCGTCATGTTGTTTCTCCAGTTGAGTTTCGGCCACATAGGTTCCATTGGCTTCTAAGAAATCCGGGGCCACATCATCATTAGGATCCCAATGCTCGGGAGGTCGCATATCATTGAAGTGAGAAATATCCAAAGATGGCCCAACATCTGGATCCCCCATGATTTGTTCCTTGTTAGAGGAGGTGTGATTTACATTCATTGCTTGGTGGTTTTGTTGAGGCTTGATGTTGAGGTTTCCATGGACTATAGTATGAGTCCTAACACTTTTGCTTGGCTTATCCTGGGTATTTTTATTACCTATATGCGTGGCCAGCTGACCCAAAGCTTCCAAAGAATTGGATGGCCCATTTCAGGTGTGGGGATCGTCGGCCCAGCGTAATTATTGGGAATAGGGGGATTCCCTTCTTGGATTGCAGGATGCCCGTTGTCTTGGCCCAAGATTTCAAAAGAATTGGATGGCCCATCTCCTTTAACACCGGCCCAGTGGTAGAAGCAGCTGCCTTGGATTCCTTTAATTTATAAATTTGTTTAGCTTTTGGTCCGGTTTGAGCCTTATGCACGTGAGAGTTGCCAGCTGTTTCCCTCTTCTTTTGTTGAACCGACGGCTTGCCCAAGGAAACCTTGTCTTTTCCAATCGCGATTTGCCTAACGGGATGGGTAACCAGAGACCCTTCCATTTGACCTTCCCCTCTTCGATCTAACTGAGCATCAGTCGGTGTCACATCTTCCTCAAGATTTCCTAATGCCGCAAATCGCGAAGTCTGACCAACCAAGGACGCTTTCGTCATCCTCGTTCCACTCTTCGAGAATTGGCACTGGTCTCTGAGATCTGACCGTTGGGGAGGGCGAGCACGGTTTGCTCGGCGATTGACAAGCATCCAGGGGCCAAAAGTCTCATCCGCCGTGATTTCCGACGGATTCTGTCCCGGTAGCCGATTGGGGTGGTGTTACGGAGGCTGCGGGGGATGATTCGACGGGCTCTCTCCGTCCTGGGTGTCTGGTATAGGGATCGTGTAAGGGCAACTCTCGTGTCTGTGCCTGAATCGCCCACAGGTAAAGCATATCATAGTTAAGCCTTCATATTCCACATTGAACACTGAACCTACCACAATAACTTTGGGCACTAATTTTTTCTGGAGGTTCAGTTCCACGCAAAGCCTCACATATCTCCCCCTTTGAAATTTTGGCGTTGATTCTTGACTGTCATGGAGAGTATTCAAATCCACTTTAAGCGTGCGTCCAATTCGGTCTCCAAGCCTTGAGATGCAATGCTTATTATAATAGTGCAGAGGAACATCAGGGATTCGGACCCATGTTGCCACACGACCCAGAGGATTTTGGTAGGGGTTGAAGTATGGAGTCCATCTCTGAACCAAAACGCAGCCCTTTAATCACCCATGGGCTATCATACATAACCTTCTTATAGTGAGCTCTCCATAACTCTTGATCCTGGAATCTAACAACGAAGTAGTTATTAGGCACATCATTGAGTTTGAAGTTAGAGAACCCCCATTGCTTGATGAGTAGGTCTTTTAGGATAAATAGATTAAATTTCTTGCCCAGGACAATGAGAATGAGAGCATAGTTCCATGGCTCACACCATTCGTTATACTTCTCCTCAGTGCATGGCGCAACAGGGTATTGTTCCATGAGCGTTTTCATCTCAGCTGATTCTTCAGGTACCTTCCAACATATTTCTCTATCATTAGTGAATAAATCATCTTCCTCCATGATATGGCTGCTATGGGCTACACCATTGAATCCCATTAGGGAAGCACGATAAGATGGAAATCTCTTTCCTCCACACTCTGGGTTCTTGGCTGATCCATCTTGTTGTTTTGAATCTTTATCCAGCATTCTGTCATCCATAATAGCCTGTGGAGTTTCCTCCCATTTAGTCTTTTTTTTTCCGGTCATCTTGCCCCTCGGCAGGTGGCCGGTCCGGTGGAAGTTTACGCTGACCAGCATCAGTTGGTGAGAGAGCTTTAGACGAGTCCATTTCACGGAGTTTTCTACATTATTATTCTGAAAATACAATAATGCCTCTAATTCAAAAAAAAAAAAAACCACATTCCTTTTCTGAACATAATCGAAATTTAGAATTACAAAATTCATTTTTCCCCCTCCGGATAGAATTGAACCCCTGATTTCTCAACAATCTCATTCTCCTATGTCATTACCCCATCATCGCCACTGACCATGAAAGATTCACGCCGACAAGTTTATGAAGATTCACGCCGTGTACTCCACTCTGTTGGACCCCCAAAAGCGCGCCACCTACGACAGGAGCCTCTTCGTCGTCGACGAGGCCTTTGTCCACCGTCTTCATATTCTCGGTTACAAAGGGCCGGAATCGGGAAACCGACCGGTGTTGGTAGTGAGTCTGCTAATCAATACAGATAATAGATTTATAGTTGGCGCGCTGTCTCTGGTTCGCTTTGCATATAGTATATATGGAAATTACTAATCAGTTAAGTGATAATAGAAGGCTTGTGTCCATTTTCTTTTTGCCGATCTCTGAGCTTTTTTATTAGATTCTGCTTGTAGATACTTTTCCCCAATCACACACTGACCGTGAATTTTTCGGACCCGGATTGTCTCCTTTTCTCTCTCCCTCAGAATCCCTCAGAATCGCATCCGGACCGTCCAAATTGTGATCCAACGGTCCGCATTAAAATTTTTTTTTTTTTTTACTTTTGTCTTTTCGAAAAAGACAAAACTTCAATTTTTTTTTTTAATGGACCGTTGGATCACGATTTGGACGGTCCGATGCGATTCCGAGGGATTCGAGGGAGAGTGAAGAGGAGAAAATCTGCTCCCGAATTTTTCATGGTCAGTGGCGATGATGGGGTTAATGACATGGGAGAACGAGATTGTTGAGAAATTAGGGTTCAATTCTATCCGGAGGGGGAAAAATGAATTTTGTAACTCTGGCATTATTGTATTTTAAGAATAATAATGTGGGTCGTACCATAAAAACTAACACCATCAAAAGAATTTAACGGTGGTGTGACTTTTGTTTTAATTTACAAAGTTGATGTGTATTTTTGCACCTAAAAAAAACACTTGGTGTTGGACGCTCCTAAAGATAAAATACATATGCATTTTTACACTTTTACCCTATAAAATAATTTTGAGCAATTTTTGTCATATTTTTCTCATATCACCCCTACTAATACTTCTTCCACAATAATTAATTTACAACACGTTTATATTCTATATTCTGAGAGATTTTTTTATTTTTAAATAAAATATTTTTAATATTAATTTAAAAATATTTTTTTTTTTGTAACTATCCGTCCAAAGTGATTAATTTTTTCCCATAAAATAACCTAATAAATTTTTTTAGACATTTTGATGAGGTGGTATTATATCTAATGTGATTGAGGATGAGTATTACAGTACTGAACACCAATAGAAAAGAAAAAAGGTGTATTTTTTCCTATGAATTTTGTCTGGTATTTCTGTAACAAAAATTATCAATTAGTAAAGCTTTATACCTTGGAGTAGTTAAAAAAGATATATAATTCAATTGATTTGCTGTATATTCCTGTAAATAGCCGTCGGTTAGTCAACTAGTCAGCTCAGTATATTAGTATTAATAGAATTGGATATGAATTAACATTGGACGCTAGTGTGTCGATGCAATATTATAATCATTTTCATTTTGATAAATTTGACTAGCTTGTTCATATGCGTTTCAAGCTATCTTCTCAAATAAGCAAATCGTGAATTTAATTTCTGAAATATACAATGTGTGTCGTGTTTTAGGTAAGGGTATTTTAGGAAAATACATATAATTAACTAATTTAACTTCCCTCCTTAATCCCTCCAAATTCTAATAATTTGCTCCTATAATTAGGACCGGAGGGAGTACTTTAAAGGGTTAAAGTGTAAATTTTCTCTAAAATTTTTTATGTTTAATGTTGCATCGAAAGTGTTAAAATGAAATAATATTGCCTCTTATCATTAAAAAGTTAACGATCAACATAAATTTTTTAAACATATGGGACAAAATTACTACATTTTGAAATTTTCAGGGTGACATTAAACCTAAAAAAACTTTCTAAAAAACATATCTGGGATAACATTACTCCTAAACAAAAACTTGCGAAACAAATTTACAAATTAACCCTATCTCTAAAGTCACCTAAGTTTTTTTTTTTTTTTTTTTTTTTATAGAAAAATGTTTAGATGGGAGTAGACACCAAGCATTCCTATCGAACTAGAACATGTCTCCATGACAAAGTTGTAGAATTCATGTTAGGTTAGTTTTCACCCAGGAGTTGGTTGTCCAAAGTAGTTTCTTCCCCTTTTCCAATCTTTTTTTGGGGGTAAACCAATCGGTTTTGACGTCTTGTTTATAAGACGCTAAGGCCCCGTTTGGAACAAAGAAAAAAATGAGAATGGAAATGAAAAGAATGGAATGGAAAGGAAAATATTTTGCCTTGATGTGTTTGGTTCGCATTGGAAAAGAAAATAGGTTGATAGGAAAATTTTTGTTTGGTTGGAAGAAAATAAGGTAGGAAAATAAGACAAAATACCATTTTACCCTTACAAGAAAATATTATTAATAAATTTAAAAAAAAAAGATAAAATATCCTCACTACCGATCGTCACGCCGCCCCATGACGGCCGCCGGCAATTCTCAAGAATTGCTTGGCAATTCTTGAGAATTGCCCGAAAGTGCCCGCAACGTGGGAGAATATTTTCTATGGGACGATGGAATAGCACCGATCGAGAGCGATGGTGTGGATGGCTGATTTTGTGAAGGAAAACAAGCATTTGGTCACCCCATGATCGAACAGCCAGTTCTCCATATCTCAAGATCCGGTTCGACCGAAAATGCGGAGGCGGTTGGGTCCGCCATCATCACCACCATGACTTCTTCCTCCTCCTTCTCAAGATCTTAGTTGAAGCTTATGATTCTCCTAGATCTTCAAATCCATATTTTTTGGTGGTTTTGTGGTTTCCAAATAATTAAGAGCCGAAGATTAGCGAGAGTTGTGTCGCAGTTGAAGACACACGCGAAGCTCGCAATGCGGGGAAAGCTATACCAAGAAATTTTGTTCTCTTCTTCGCGGATTAAAGACACACAAGAAGCGCTTGCAAATGGTAAGTTCGTCTTCTTTAATTTTCTTGCTCCGCCGGAAAATGGTTCCCACCAAAATTGGTGGGAACCCATTTTCCCATGTATAAGGGAAAATCGCTCAGCCGCCGAAAAATATTTTGACGGAAAATGCGAACCAAACAGCCGCGTACAATGGAAAATACTCATTTTTCTTTTCCTTCCCCCAATTTTCCGTGATCCAAACGGGCCCTAAAATGTGAATTTTCAATTCTTTCATGTAAACATCAATTACCAACATATGGCGTAAACAGAAACTTAAGCAATGATAAAGCTTTCCCGTGTCAAGAAGGTATGCATGTAAAACAGAGATTGCTTCACCATTTTTTTTTTTTTTTTTAAAAAAGGAACCTTTATAATGTGAACTTCTAACCTTCATTGCTGGATGATACAATGACTGTAATCAAATTTGAAGCAGTAATAAACCTACTCTGCAAGAACACGAGATCACCCAAGGGCCACGCCTACTGGGAGGTATATATATTTATTGGTCCTTTCTGCAGAAATTTGTACTGCCTACGTAAAAAATTTGGAAAAAATCGTTTGTAAGTTCCCATTGGATTCTACAGATTCTGTGAGCATCTTCGCCATCTCAGCAGCCATCAGCATCAGTGATTGCAGCAGTAGAGCCTCTACTTCAATTCCACCAGAAACATATATAATACTTCCATGCAAGGCAAATGATTATATGCAGGCAGCGGGCAGAGACGTGTGCTCATGGCCTGAAACTCAATAGAACTATCAACAGTGTCATTATGACTCAAACGCCACCAAAATAACATAAAATGCATTCACATTGGGTAGTAGTAATGTCAAAAAATTAGTCTCAACCTCTCAAAAGTAATGCTTCAAGCTATAGGATATAATAAATAAGCATTTTATAGCACATGACCAATCAATGTAGCCTTTAGCTGGTCTCTAATGTATATATTACCTATGGTCCTTAATGTAAAATCTCATTTCTTGTATAATTTGCACTACGAATGAGATCTTATATTAAGGAATAAAAGTAGTATTACTTCATTAAAAAATTTATTCAGTGTATTTTTAACAGTTACATAGAAATAAGGTCCATATAGTTAATGCTAAACTAAGGGGTTGTCAAAATATTGCATGCAAAGCTATCCATTTATCTGATGAAATTTGGCTATTCAATGTACTGAAATAAGGCAAGAAATAAAGAATTTACCAACGCAATAGTTGGCCCTGCTCAATCAGATCTCTCAAGATCCCTAAATCTTTTGTCCCAGTCACGAGCCTCAAACTCTTGCTCAACCAAGTCTTTGTCAGTACGGTACAAAATTTGATCCTGTCCAATGACTGTCTTTTGGGCCATGTCCCGGGCATTGAGAAGCTGAAAGCCATAAAGAAAACTGTGTCTAAGGAGGATCATGCTGAGTAATCCACACACAAATAACCTTTTGCACATAAGCCAACATCTAGTTCTATTAAATTAGCTCAATTCCTTGCCTCGGTGAATAGCTAGTATTATTTGTCACATTTAAGCTCTAGGGAAAAACAGTCCAAATTAAAATTACAAAATGTAGTTTCCCATATGGTAAAAAATTTAAATTATTTTAATACATCCTTATAATTAAATTGCTATTCAGAAAAGGGGGAGCAAAATGGCACACAATGGCATAACTCAGCATGTGATAGAGATACACCTGTCAGATGTGATCAAATCATGAGCAGCACCCAACAAAACAAATCCACAATAAGGAAGTCAGATGGAATGCATTAAGAAACGAATTTCTTTCAGATTATCATTCCCAAAATATGAAGTGCTTAGATGATATAGTTAAAGATCAGTATTGAATGAAATCACTTCTAAAATAGATTCCCTAACAAACTACCTCAGATCTCTAGTCCTCCATGCTGCCCATAAATTTTTCATTCTCAGAAAATAACTAAACATCTACTTTTTTTTCTTTACTTCAGGATGTCTGTAGTGTTTTATCCTTGCACACCTTCCCCACAAGTTTCCTTTTGTATATACAACACATCTTATCACTTATCGAAGACATGATACTATGGGATTACAGTTTGACGCACAGGACCAAAGTTATAGGGATCTGCAAAAGTAAGGCTGAAAAGTGAAAATTACAGCATTTCTTCAGCGCAGCCCACAACAGATCAATACAGAAAAGCAGCACAGGTGAAGGGAAGAATTAAGGAAAACAAAAACCATGAAGAACTATCAAACCAAAGTTAACAAACAATGAAACTATGCCACTAAAATTAGAGACAGCAGTCCATACAAAAGGAATCATAGATGAACACAACTATGGCTACCTTCTTCCTCAGTGAAATGTCAGGCAATTCAAGTACTTGTGCACACTGCTGCCTAGCTTGATTTCGCTTTTCAATGTCAACATTCCACTTGCGAATAAAGAACCATCTAACCAGAGGAATTGCAAAGAAAGAACCAGCATAAATCTGAAAATATTAATCATTCAATTTTCATTTTACAAAAAAGTTATATTAATGTTTGATAACTATAAAAACAAGGATTCACACTATAAGCAGAACAATTAGCCAGACTACCACAATTTTTTTAAGGTTTACTCTGCTATGTCATGGCCTTAGTATAGAAAGAAGAATTAATCAATCAAATTACAAATAATTTCTATCAAATATCAGGCCCCCTTTCCAATGTGGTTATAACGACGTTTCTTCTTTTTTTAAAAAAACAAAAACAAAAACAAAGGCAAGCATGTTATAACCAAATCTCAAATCCTAGACCCTGACAGTTTTATGGTTGTAGACGTTTATTACAGGCTAACTCATAACATGACAACAAAAATCATTAAACTTAAATTAACTGGCCTAAAACTGTAAATTTGTGGTAAAATTGCAAGTCTCTAAACTGTTTGAAAATGGTTATATCATAATTATCAGAGTCGATTCCATGACTTCTCATTCTTTTTAATCAAATTCTCAAGTTATTCTATTCAGGCTCCCCTCTTTCATCTCTTTTGTCCTTGCCTTCTAGTTTCTCAAATTATCACATGACTATCATTCACAAAAACACGGCATTGTGATATTCTGTTTCCCTATTTTTTGTTTTTATTTGTTATCTTTATTTTATTGTTTATAATTTTTTTAATTAACAATAAATATGAAGGAATTTGCTAAATGTAATTAATAATTAACAATTATTATTCTGTCAAGTATTGGTATACTTTTCATTTTTCAATCAAAATATTTTGTTCAAACAGTTTAACTTGCACTTTTTTCATAAAATCAAGTAAATGATGAATTGATTATAACAAATGTTCATTTCTTATGTATCAGTTAGCTATGCATCATAGAATGTTTAATTTATACTTTCATGAATAAGAATCTGATATATGTATGATATATATTAATCACTTGATTTATTCTTATTTTGTTAAACTATAGATCTTATGCTACAAGTCTTGCATACATGTTCATGTTCACTCCATGAGTTTATATAAACTTGTGAATTTGACAACCTTGCTCATTTCATCCTTTACGCACATTTCATTTTCAAACCAGTTCGTTGATCAAGCCCATTTGTCTGGTTAACAAACTTTGGCTGATAAGAACCCTTTTTTTAATTACTTCAGGAGGACTCAAACCATTGACCTCTCTACTCACACTCCACCCCAATCTTGTTACTTGAGCTAGTCCCAGTGCCTTTGGCTGGTAGAAACTTTAATGTGCAGCTTTATGTGCATACAAATAACTAAACTGAACTGTTTAACCAAAAAAAAAAAAAAAAAGGCTATACTGAACTGAGAACAGAAATGTAGTTAACATGATACTAAGTGTTAATTGCTATTAGTTTTGCACATACAGGTTATGGACGGGATTCACCTCATCTAAGAGCCAAGGTTCACTTCACTAAGTAATATGATTTGTTATAATAAACATAATCCTTTTTTTATTTTATTTTAAAAAAAAAAAAAAAAAAAAAACTCACCCATTTTCGTTATTATCACTTTACTTATTATGTACTCAATCCTCATCCAGTTTTCTTCTCATTTTTCCTTCTTTTTGGTAATGGTTTCTCCCCCTTGATCAATGAAAATAAAGCTGTCAAAGAGGGACGGGCACATGTAAACTAGAAGTGTTAGTTGGGAAGCTACAGACTTAAAAGTGATGCCTACATCCTATCTACACCCTGAACTAGTTAAATGACTACATCAGGATCTGGAATTTAATAAAAATCTGCATTCATAGTTTTTCTTTGGATTAAAAAAACCAAGAATTTTCAGTTTTGAAGGTGGACCAAGAAGTAACTTGACTGTTTAAAAATCCAAGTATCAATCATACCTGAAGAAGAGGAAATATGTCAGCTACAAATTTAATGAAGCCACTAGGTGCACCTGCCATTTCACTTTGGATAAAAAAAACAAAAACAAGTGAGGACACTGAAAGTCTGATACAAGAGGAAAATAACTTACTAATAAATCATGTCAAGGGCGTACTTCAACATGGTTCCAAGAATAATAACGCCAAACAGATTAAGACCACCCAGGCCTATGACCATTGCCCTTTCTGACGTACTGGTTTTACTGCAAAGGAAGAATTATCCATGTCAAAATTTAATAAGAGAACACACCAATCAGTCACAACAAATTCAATGTAGAACCTGAATTGCCATTTCTTCTCCTTGAAAAACTTTTCAACGCCTCCAACCCAATCTGCCCATTTTCTTCCCACATATTCTTTCCGCCTACTGCGTTGTGAAGAAGCAGTCCGTTGCAGAGATGGAAACCTATATAGAATATTTCCCTGCATAACAAATAATCTGTGGGTAAATAAGGGGGGAAAAACAAAATGAAATTCATTCCTCGAAGTACTATATTCTAGTGGGTTGTGGAAGGCATTGTGCTTAAGAGAAAGACGGTTCTCTGCGAATCATAATGTTTAATCATATCCTCATTCACATAGATTTGAAATATATACCAAATGGAGGGAGGCCACATGGAGCATTCTTAATTAGGAAAGCATGGGGGAAGAAAATGAACAAGTTTAGGTATCAATTTAAACCATTACATTGTACCAGCATACCTCTTCATCAATTTCAGGCTGACCTTCAAATCGCAAAAGAACAGGTAAGATATAGGACTCATCTTCCTGCACTTATCCAAGCATTGAAGGTCAAACAGCAGGGCAATAAGAAAATACACCAAATTTAAATTAAAAAGGAAAAAGAGTTCATCATCCTTGAATCAATATCAACAAAATGTGTCGGACAGACAACAGGAAAAAAAAAAAAAAAAAATCATAAAATGGAGTAAACATGTAAACCAATAAAAAAACATAATCAGAGATTAAAAGATACACAAATCCAATCAAACAAGCCAAGAATTATGAAACCAATATATGCAAAATAAAAAATAAAAAAGAAAGAAATGATAGGAAACATCAAAGAAAAAGGAAAAGGCCAAAAACCAGCAACTTGAATCATTAAGAGCTTTAGGGCCTGTTTAGATTAATGGTGGAAAAAGTGGCTTTTGTCCAACATGACTTTTGCAAACTTAAAATAAGATAAAAGTCAAATTATAAATATAACTTATGTTTGCATTGGCGGTGGTAGAAGACCATCTGTACTGTGAAAAACAGGTCTTGGTGGCTTCTTCTTCAAAGTAGCTTTTGGCCAAAAAGCCCATTTGAAAAAATGTCAACCCAAACACCTCATTTTACTCCCATCGTGCTTTTTCCCTTCCTACCATGCTTTTTCAGCCCCCCACCGCCTTCCCAAACAAACCCTTCAATGTGTGTGTGCGCGTGCGTAGAGAGAGAGATAGGACAATGTGGGAGAGTTGTGGAGGAACTGAACTGCCAAGAGCTTCAAGTGTTGACACATTCAAGCTGTAGAGATGGTGACTGTCATAGAGGCTGCTGCTGCTTATGAAAGAAGAGGGGAATGAGGTAAGGGAGAGGAGGATGATGATGACTCATAGCCCCATTCATATCTCAAACAGTCACCACCTCACCCGTCATCCTGTTTAAGCTCATCCAACATAGCCACTTTGTTTGTTGCAGGATAGAAGATGGTTTAGAGAAATCTAACTCACCTGATAGGTTTTCGATTATTGAGCCAAAGTTGTCATATTGAAAAATGATAGAGTAAAATGGTCTTCAAAAATATCATTTACAGGAACTGAGCATTTTCCATTGCACCCCCTAAGGAATAACCAGTCCATCATTTTTATGGAAAATGAAATTTCTAGGAAGCCTGAAGGTTGCGTACCAAAGAGGGAAAATACTCTATATCAATAAGGTAAGATATGAAGATAAAAAATAAATTCTATAAAAGCCACACTATTCATAAACCATGAACTTAACAACTCTTTGCTCAGACTCTCTAAATTGCCTGGGAAAATGTATCTAGTACTGTTAAAAAAGCTAAGTCACCTTAAGCTCCTTTGCAGACTCTAAATCAAGGTATGGTGCCAGTTCTTCAGCTGCTACCACACCCCCATTAGATGCTATGTATTGGCCAATCTGCAAATGAAATGAGCATATGATGAGATACTAATGGTACTGATGTAGGTAAGGTGATGAGAAGGTTATATGAGAATCTAAGTTGAGAAAAATAAAGATGATATAGGAAAATAAGTTAAAAAGGCAATGAGGATATCTAAGATGAAGAGTAGAC
Organism: Acacia acuminata; assembly: GCA_019022655.1. Taxonomy (NCBI): domain Eukaryota; kingdom Viridiplantae; phylum Streptophyta; class Magnoliopsida; order Fabales; family Fabaceae; genus Acacia; species Acacia acuminata. The sequence continues at coordinate 80,295 of JAFJYI010000422.1, forward strand.
AATAATCTAAATTACTTTGTTTTAAAGAGGAAGCAAGTATCTCACTAACTTTTTAAGAAGCGCTTCTCTGAGATAGAGAGTAGGCAAGAATCTCGCCTCTTCTCTAAATCAGCCTCATCCTTAATAGAAAAATGAGCCAGAATCTGTAACCCATCAAACTATTAAAGCACAAGGAGAATCTCCCGTACCAATTTACTCTCTAAAATATTTCATACTTTATTGATGAGGCACTATGCCTATTTATAATGGTTTATAGAGACACAGACTCTATCCAAAATCTAAATAAGAAATCCAAAATATGTCTCAATATGAAATTCAAATAATTCATAATCCTAAATCCTAACAACTAAATCTATCTAGTGGATATTCCACTTATTTCCTAAAGATATTAATAAAAGCAGACTCAATTAATTAAATATTTACTCCTAAAATCTCTAACTTTCCGCAACTTCCATTATCTCCTGCTAATCCGGTACTCGATCAGCACAGCAGAACAATTATCATATGTAAGGGAAAGTAAGATGCTAAGGGGGACATAATCCAAGAAAACAAATGACGATGTATATTTACTAGTAGATTAGCTTCAAAATAAGATGGCGAACAAGGAAAGAGTCAAAAGCAAAACTAAGCATTTTAAAGATAACAAAGCAGCCAACAAGTTTCTTAACAAGAAAAAAATAAAAGTATAACTTTGCCAAGGGGCAGAGATGACAAAATAATCTTTAAAAAAAAAATTGCAAAAACCCAAAAAAGAATTAGAGTAGCAAATATTTATTAAAGGCAACGGACCACTAAATTCAGTCATCAAATATTACCAACTTCCATCTCTCTTCTTCAATTCCTTGATTTGGATCACCATCTCCAAACACAAATGAGAAGACCTATAGGGAAACGATTAAAAAAGGCATTTTACTTTATGAAGAACAAGAAACAAACATGAAAGACAGATAAGATTCATTTGCATCACACACCGATTCAATGAAGTTCATCTTTTCATCATCAGTTTGTATCCTCCGTCTCCTATAGTAATACGGATCCCAGTACCTTCCAAGTCATATTACAGATATGTCAACAAAATTCATCTAAAACAAATCTTTCTTGGCTTAAATGCAACTAGACAAGTAATATATAGGTATAGTGACTACGATATAGTTGAGAGGATGAACAATATGTTTGCCGTAATAAAAACAACTACAATTCATCTTTACCTTCTCTTCAGGATGATATATTACTGTAATAACAGTTCATAAGGTAGTTAGAAGGATAGTTATTATATAGCCATTAGTGAATTAGTTAGATAGGTGTTAATTGTATCCTGACCCCTACCTCTATAAATAAGGCATAACCCCATTGTATTTGACAGTTTTTGACATGTTGATGGATTCCCAGAGAATTATTCAAAAACTCTTCTCTCTATCTCTCTGTTCTTCTCTCTTGTTCCCTCTCTTCTTCTTTCCTTCAACCCTCTAATGTTCTTTCTATCCCTGATCTCCTAAATTCATATTACAAAGATCTATCACAGGACAACATACTAAGACATAAAAATGTAAGAATTTTACAATGGAGCAGAAAATCTCTCATGAAATTAATGCTCCTATAATCAAGAGTCAAGAACTTTTTCCCTATCTTAGAATGCACTTTCAAGAGCTGGTTGGCAAAAAGTGATTTTGTGGATAAGAAATGTCCTTGGTGCCCTTGAATGAAAAAAGTAATATTTTACCAGAAGAGGTCTACTGGATTGAAGTAGAAAGTGACTCCTGAATCATATGTTCTTCCCCGCCTTCCACGATTGTCCTCATCACTGTAATGAAGTAACATGGTCAATGCATTGAAATGACAAAAATCAAAACGTGTCATACTTAGGAATTGGGACCAATAAAACTCAATTTAAAGCATTCAACATATGATGAAGTCGCTAAGTACCTTCTGCTAGTAACCAGAGCAATTATCGTAGTATAAACAAGAACAATGGACGCTATAAGTGCTGTCCCAAAAGAAACCCTTATCAAGTATTCTCCAGTGGCCTGTCAAAGGCAATGTCATATAACATTAAAAACCAAAGCACGAAGCAAGACATACGCATCAGTCAATAAAGAAGGTGACAACGTAGACACCTTTGCCTTTTCAAGAAAAGGTTCAGCTTTAATCCGAAATGATTTGGCTGCAAGCTTTGACCGATAGTCTTTTGGAAACACATAAAGAATATCACCCTCCTCAGAAACCTGCAACATACCATCTTGCAACAATTGTACTCACGAATCAAAAACTTAAAATAGGCCTAATGAAACAAGAGCTCATAGCCCGTTTCTCATGATGCAACCTCACAAACTTCCAGATAACTACCTCTAAGAATCCATTGGTGTCGGCTGCAAGAGCCTGAAGAGCCTTCTGGGCCTCATTCAACTTGAGCCCAGCCTTGCTTGCCACATCCCCAATAGTCACCCTCGCTCCACATGAATCCACAGCGTCCATCGCCCGCTTTCTCACATCAGACGGCAATTTATCGCTTTCCACAACGCCTCCCGGTCTAATCCCTTGATCCACATCAACACTCGCTCTCGCAACCGGCACTAAAACCCTGTAATTCCAAACCCTTTTGGGAAATCTCAGGAAGATTGGCTTTGGCACGACTGGGAATACGTTTGGGGGCTTAGTGAAAAACGAAGCTTTACATAAATTTTGAGAGTGACTATAGATTCGAGAGCTTGGTATCACAGTGAAGCATGTGGAAATGCTCGCCATTTGGGTTCGGAAATTCGTCCCAAGTTTCAAGTTATCGACATGGAAGTTTCTGAGCCACAAACTTCAGGCTTTCGCGGAAAGAAGAGAAGGAGGAAGGAATGAACTCTGACTTCCGATTCCAAGTAAGTGAGTGTGAATTCGAAATTCTTGAATGTTAATGATAGATTAGATTCCGAGGTGTTCAGCCATTGTCTAAGGTCTGGGCCAAAAGAAGGCGGGAGGATGAGGCTCGTATATTGACGAATCAGCCACTGGAGATACATTCATACCTACGTACATAAATATATGTATGATTGGAGTCAAACTTCTCAATTCTCATCATCAATTATTTTTGGGAAAATTCAGTTCAGGGCCCATATTACCAAGTTAATACGAAAAAAGGCCCTGAAACTCTGACAATACACAAAAAGGCCCTGAAACTCTGACAATTCGTGAAAAGTAAAGTAGTTATTCGGGGCCGATCAGTTGTTAGCGGCTGATTTAGTTGTTAGATGGGCTGATTTAGTTGTTAAAAATAAAAAATTTTAACAACTAAATCAGCCCATCTAACAACTAAATCAGCCCCCGCTAACAACTTGATCAGCCCCATTAACAACTTCGGAAAAAGTTCAGGGCCTTTTTATGTATTGTCAGAATTCTTGGGCCTTTTTGTGTATTTTCAGAGTGTTTGGGCCTTTTTTCGTATTAACTTTGTAATATGGGCCCTGAACTGAATTTTCCCATTATTTTTCTGGAGGCAAATCTAATTTTTGGGTTAGTATTAGTTTTCTCCTTCAATTTTAATCTCATTTTAATTTTCAACCATTGCTTTTGATTCTTGTAAAATATTAAAATGGTCTAAGTCCTCATTGAGTTATAAGGATTAATGTTTTGGAGGAAATGAAATTTAAAGAACTAAAATTTATTGTTTGAAATTTGAAGGACTAAATCCTATTATTTAAAATTTAAGAGACTAAAATTAAAATTAAAGCAACCTTGAAGAATTATATTAACACATTTCTTTTATTAAAAAATTAAATTAAGCGAACTATAATATCTTATCTTTTTTATGCAAATAACAATAACAATTTATTTTTATTCTTAGCCACAGACGCGTCCTTCCACACAAAGGAACCACCTTAGCCGACATGACATCGATCCTTCCGGGCCTTAGCCATGAGTCCTGTGTCTTGGGTCCCACACTCCCGCCCCCTCAAAGCTTTATTAATACCCTCCTTTTTCTCATTTCCACCTTCTTTTCTATGCCTTGCAGTTTCAAATATTTTTGCTTTCTGTGTCTGTGGCAGTTCCTCCACGCAATCTTTGCGGAGACCAACCCTCAACCCCTCTTCGTAAATACCCGTCTTTAATTCTACTAAGTATTTTGCTTTTGTTTCTCGTTTGCAGTATATGTTTCCGATCCTGATTGAGCTTGATCGCGCTCCCAATTGGTGTTTCTAATTTTTTTCCCCCTTGTCGTACTGTGTTTTCTTTTCGATTTTCTTGTGATTTGAATTTTTAAGGGTTTGGGTCGGGTTCCTTTCGTTGTTTTGGCGATCGGATGTTGATCTGGTCTTGGGGACCTTATGCGACAATTCTAGGATATTGATGTATTTTTGAACTCCGCTTATCATCTGCGTCTGGCCACCTTGTTTGCGCTTCATCGTCTATGAATTGCTTCACACCTTGATTTTTGTGTTTCGATTGGATGATGAACTGTTGTTGTTTTCCTTACGTCCTGCTTTGGTTGTTGAAAGGTGCCATGTTCCTGGCGCTAAATCTTATTTAACTCCTGCGATTAACCACATCCATATGAATATATCAGTTGATTTGTAAAAAAAAATGAATATATCGGTTGACGTTGTATCGACATAAATTTGATATCTCCTTGACGTCTTATCATTTGGTCAGTTTGTCTCATTATCGCTTAAATTATATCCGTCCAATCAATCTAAAATATCACAATACTATTTTAATTTTTCTTTCTTTTTTTCCAATCAACGGTCCAGATGGGATGGGGAGGGAGGGATGAGGAGAAAGAATGGTTATGAGAGGATCTCCTTCCCTTATGGTTTTCTTTCTCTCGCTAAATTTGTTATTTTCCTTATGACCGACTTAGTATTGGAGAGAGTGTTCAGCTTTATATTATATATTTGGCCAGTCAGGGAAAAGATGAAAACTTTATATCTTCTTGTTCAACATTTTGATTTATAAAACTCTGGCAGCCATTATTCAGATAATTTCACAAGTCTTAAAAAGACTTGTTTTTAATTTGCAAACAAAATCTTGCTAGATGTTAAAGTTATGTGACGGGACACTTGATTAGACAGGATTACAGGAAGACGTCCTGCAACCTTTACTAACCTTACCTTCTGTGGCCATTGCCAATTGATGCAATCTTCTAGTTCTGGACTACTTGAAACTATTCGTAATTTTTTCCTGCCAATTTAGTATTCAAACAGTATAATAACTTAGGCGCCATGCAAAATAAGCTTATGGGATTACTTGGTTGCCCTAAATTATCTATTTATGCTGTGGTTTTTTGGGAATGGAGGTTAATTTTATTTGATCTTTTTAAATACCGAGGGATTGTACAGTTGGAACAGTAAAGAGAAATGTTGAGTTAAGGAAACGGCTTAATTGTGCCCTCATTATTTGATGATTCTTTTTTCTTATTATTGCTTCCTTGTGATTTGTTAGATCGTTATCTTGTGTTGCTAAAACTTCTGTTTTTCTTCCTTTTTGCTGTCAAACCTGCAGATTTTGGGGCTACTTGGTGATTCTGCTGTGCAGAAGTGTTCGTTAATTATATATTTGCCAAAGATTTTAGTATACATTACTTAAATTACTATTTAACGTGCATTGGAGCATTGCATGAGTGTTGATTCTTTTGTGAAGTCAAGTAAGATTCTGTAAATACAATTTGAGACTGGGAAGCGTTCAGTAGGGAAATAACTAAAGCCTGTTCTCTTGGTAAGTTATGTATATATTGGAATTTTACAAATTGTCTTTTGTGTTGGAAGCACTGATTTTATGAATTAAATATTATCTTGCATTTGTTTATGCACTCCATTTATTCTTTAGTACTAAGAAAACTATCTGTGTTGATGTTCTAGGTTCTATTATTCCATTGAAAATGGGATTTGATATGATTTTGAATTTAAGTAGGCCAATTGTTCTTGTCTGTTACAATTTACCAGGAATTAATACATTTCCTTCTCCTTTGCAAGTTATAGTTTTGAACCCTGTATCTGCACATTGCCCCATTATCTAAGGTTTGTTTGATAGATCCTTTTTTTAATATAAGATAAGCTTAGTTGGCCAGTACAGTTTTCTTTTATTTATTTGTTGTTAAATGAAGATTAATTGTGGATTTTGTGTTAAGATGCTCGGGGAGTAGTAAAGGTAAGTTAATACGCTTATGCATTTTGATTGATAATTGAACCAATAGAGTTCAAAATATTGGCACTACAAGATTGCCATGTAAGAACATTGGATTATTGCTTGCCCCAAGTATGATGATATTGGCTCTACAAGGCCGACATATGAGAATCATAGATGAGTTGTAATGATTGGTGAAGGTGATCCCTAATATTTGAGTTTGCTGCATTCACGCCCGAAATGTGTTGATGAAAATTGAGCCAGTTATTTCCAGTTTGGTGCTTTGTTACTCCAAACCATACTTTTTCTGCCTGATTGTGGAAACTAAATGTGTTTATAAATGCTTATCTCCCGTTTTATATTGATTTTATTAATTTATTAATTATCAATTTCTATGTCAGAATGTGTCATATATAATTTGCATGTTATCACGTCATGAAAAATGGAAGTAATATTTGGTTGGTTGCATGCATCATCCGTTGTTCTGATTAGTTCAATATTGTTAGTAGTTATTACTGTGCGTGGAAGATGACTGCTGTTAAGCGAAGATTGTATAGTGATTCAGATATCCATGCTCTTCACAAAGAATTGGATGAAGTTTCATGTCCTATTTGCATGGATCATCCACATAATGCTGTTCTCCTTCACTGCAGCTCTTACGAAAAGGGCTGCAGATCTTACATCTGTGATACAAGTTATAGGCATTCAAATTGCTTGGATCGGTTTAAAAAAATGCAGGCCAATTCTAAGGACACTTCAAATTTATCCAGTTCTTTAGTAAACACAAACAACCCTGGTAATAGTTCTGATATTAATCTCAATATGCAACCTGACTTGAATGACAGTAATGAAAATCACCAAAATGAAACCAATACTGTATTGTCTGTTGGATTGCTTCAAGGATCAAGACAGGGTGATGTTCAAGATCCAAGTAGACATTTCAACTCACCTAATGAAGGCATTTTAGAAACTGTTGATTCTGAGACCTTGCAGGACAGGGCTGAGCTTGAGGAGTTAGATGTAGAAAATTCATCCGAGTCAAAGTTGAGCTTGAAATGTCCTCTATGTCGAGGAACAGTGCTAGGTTGGGACGTTGTTGAAGAGGCTAGAAATTATCTCAATTTGAAGAAGAGAAGTTGCTCTAGGGAGTCTTGCTCATTTGTTGGTAATTATCTTGAATTGCGTCGGCATGCTAGGAGAGTTCACCCTACGACCCGGCCCTCTGATGTTGATCCTTCAAGGGTAAGAGCCTGGCGACATCTTGAACGGCAGAGAGAATATGGTGATATCGTCAGTGCTGTTCGGTCTGCCATGCCTGGTGCTGTGGTTATGGGTGATTATATCATTGAAAATGGAGATGATAGGTTCTCTGGTGATCAGGAAGGAAGCATGGGCGATTCGAGTGGGGGGCCGTGGTGGACAACTTTCTTCTTGTTTCAGATGATTGGTTCAATTGAAAATGCACGGGAACCAAGGCCTCGTTCAAGAGCATGGACAAGGTATCGTCCACCAGCAGGAGGTTCATCCAACCGACGCTATCTGTGGGGTGAGAATTTGTTGGGTCTTCGCAACCATGATGCTGAAGAAGATTTGCGCATATTTAGAGATGCCGGCGAAGATGCATCTACTGTACCAAGAAGACGGCGACGCTTGAACCGGACAAGGTCCAATGGAGATCACCCATGAGGTTTCCTGATGGCCCTCATTGTTTCTGGTAAAAATTAATGCTTCAATTTGTCAAGAGAAGCGTTTATTAGCAGAATGTTTCCCATCCTTCATTGGCTTACCCAGTTGGCTTTTTTGCCTATGAATTGTTTAAACAGCATGCAGAACATGATTCAATGTTAGCTTTGATCTGGTGGAGCGTGTTGACGCTTATTTGGAATGAAACGAGGGAGATGGATGAGCCAGTTTCTTTTAATCCTGGTATCTACGATTTTCCATAAAGGTCCCCTTTGCCAACCGGGCAAATGGCTTAAGGGACATCGAAGTTATTGGTAATTTGTGGGTTTGTGAACTAGTGATATTTGGATTGTACCCGGGGGGGAAAACTAGTCATATTTGGATTGTACCCGGGGGGGAAAACTACTCTATTGGCACAATCTATCCATGTAGATGTTTATTTGTCAATCTTTCTATTGATTAAACCATTGTTTTTCAGGTCCCAAAAAAAAAAGCCATTGTTTCCAAGCATGTGAATGGTATTTGATCCCGTTAGTTCTAAGTTATTGTAGATGTTTGTTATGGTTTCTCATACTAGCCGCTCTATTATTAGCCCTTTCAACTTTTTCAATCTCTTCTTATGAGTTTGAATATAAGATATAATTGATTTTTTTTTAAAGATTATAAACATTAAATAATTTATTTAAGTATGTTGGGCAAAATAGTTTTGAGGAAAAAAAAAAAAATTGTAAATATTTGAAAGTAATTTAATTATTTGTTAATATCTCAAAAAAAGTTAGTTATGTCTTATATTTAGAAACGGATGAAGTATTTTAAGTCCTGTTTGGATCAAAGAAAAGGTAAGAATGTAAATAAAAAGAATGGAATTGAATGGAAAATATTTTGTCTTGTTTGGTTCACATCGAAAAAGAAAATGGGTCCATAAAAAAAATTTTGTTTGGTTGAAAAAAAATATAATATAGAAAAATAAGGTAAAATATTATTTTGCCTATAAAGATAAAATATTATTTTAAACCTTATGTGAGACACATATAGTGCACACTCAAATTGAATGTGCATTGAAGTGGGTCGAATGCACACTAAAATTTGAATGTGCACATATCACTTTTCTTCTTTGATGAGTAACTCTTTTGTCTTTGGCCGTCATGGAAATCACTTAAATCAAAGCCTAATAAAAACATGTCTTTTTTTTTCATTCTCTTATTCCATCCTTTCATCCTCTCCGATTTCTACAGGAGTCTACGTCTACTCTTCGAATCCCTACCTACAGATTTGTCTGCGTCTACGTCTTTTTCCTTCTTCACTATCATCTTCTCTCTCCTCCATCATCACCGTTGCCTTCTTTGATCAACGCCGCATAAAGTGTTGCTCATATAGACGACATGACATTGGAAAAGGTAAGTTGGTCTTCTCCATTCACTGGAAAATGGATTCTCACAAAAATAAGTGGGAACTGATTTTTTTCTTTTGTTTAAGGGAATATGCTCTACCACCGGAAAACGTTTTCCTATGAAAATATGTGAACCAAACAACCGTGGTTGTCGGAAAATCAGCATTTTCCATTAGGGCCTTGTTGTTTTACTTTCGATAGCTTCTCTAGGACCCTTGAATCAAAATTCCAACCCCATTGAGTAACTCCCTTCTACTACTTCAATTAATTAAAAGTATCATTAATAGAAACTTCTTACTGAAAGATGAAATTGGTTATGTGATAATGGATGTTGTCTTAAGTGTCTGTCAATTATCTGAACACAAAGTCCAATATCTATCATAACATCTATTTTAGGACGAGGAATATAAAAGGTAGGATATTTTCTATTTGGAAAACAATCCCAAATGCTATTAGTTTTGAATTTTAATGTTTAATTTTATTAAAAAAATAAAAAATGTTAAAACAATAGAGTTACGCGAAGTAAAATAAAATATTCAGAGACATATTTAAAAATAAAATAAAATATTAGAGTTACCCGAAGTAAAATAAAATATTCAGAGACATATTTAAAAATAAAATAAAATTACAGAAAGCTCGATGAAAATCATATTATCATGCGTGACTTAATGTGACTTTCTTTATTGTGGCAAAAAAGAATAAACATGACCCTTTATATAGAGAATATCATTTACGTACCAGAAAAAAATAGGGGTTGGGTTTCTCTCCTAATCCTTTTTTCATTATCACTCATCATCCTTAAATCATATCCGTCTAATTAATCATAATACTATTCTAACCTTTCTCTCCTCTTCCCAATCAATGATCCAGATGAGCCAATGAAAGAAAAGGAGAAAAAAAAAATTATGGGAAGATCCTCTCTATTAGTAGTCCTTAACAATAACATCCCAAGCTTTATACATGTACAAAAACGTACATTTCGCCGCAAGCATGCCTAACGCCTCTCTTTTTTTATGCGTCTTGTGCTAATACATTTTTCGTCTTTCCATGCATCCGAATACAACCTAATATACGAAAGTGCAGATTAATTAGGTAGAAACTTGAAGAAAAAGACATGGCAATCTGAGAAATAAGTTTCTTCTCTCTCTGGAGAAGCCACATCAGGACCTGAACAAAGCAGTGATGTACAAAGTGACACATCAGAGGCTTTCTCTTCATCAGATTCAACCCAAGAAGAAGCTAAAAGAGAATATTACTCAATCAAAAGCACAAAAGACAATGCGTCTGTGTGTTCTCAATAATCACCATTTATAAATGCTTGTGCCTCGCTGAGCCCCATGTGAGAGCGATGCCTCCCTGATTTGTATCCACAATGCTTCATTTGCTTCCTGAAATATCTTCTGGGACCCCCACATGCTCAACTGCTTCATTCAATTCATTAAAATCTGCACTCACTCAAATATGACACTTGTACACTCCAAATGCATCTTTCAGACAAATTTAATTCTCCTTCTCTGTTTCTTAATCAACAGGACTGGACTTCATGGTCCATGCAAGTGCAATTCCACTTCCTGTCCATCAAAGTTATTCGTCGAATTTTGTGCCATCATTATGCAAGTATTAGTATACGTACGAATGCCAAATCAAGACTCTATGTTTAATGATGAGTACAGCCTCTGAATTGAAATGAGTTTCAGCTTGAATTCGAAGTTTTAGTCTTTAATTCAAAGTTTGACCCAACCTGACTCACAAATATGTATAAATCTGGATCACACCAGCTCTTATTAAGACATTTTTCTCTCAACTAAATGACACTAATTGATTATCATGTACTAGACTATTTAACATTGCTTAGTCATAAAATGTCTGTTTGTTTCATCAATTTGTTGGGATGAAACTTAATTTTGAATGAGTGAGTCTCACCCAAAACGTAATCCTGGGTGATGCTGATCCCCATTTGATGAGCTGGGGTCCAAACACACCACATGCATACAAGTTTATGGCAAAGAACAAGGCCACGAAGGCTAAAAACATGTTTCTTAATTATATCAAAGTCTTCCCACCTTTGGGCTCTCCTATATAATATATTCCTCCCATGTTACTTCCGAATCATAAGCCAACCAATTCCCCACTCATTGCCTGGTTGTCTGCCTTTCTTCCTTAGATTCATCACGCTTTTGTTTTGTCTTCTTCTCACCAAAGTCCTCATAGGCTAGACAGGAATCCTAGGCTCCCAGACAGCACACAGATAGATCTGTAGTGCTGTTCATTTGACTGAGAAAGTCATCACACTCAAAATACTATATAAGTAAACATGCAGGTATGTCTCTTGTCATGTGAAGATAAGATAGTAGGATCTGTAGAAACTAGAAAGCATCATTGACATCAAACCTGATAGAGATGGTTGCTTTTTGGTGCTGAATGGCAGATCCTTCAACTTCTCTTGAAAGGGGCGCATGAGAAAGAAAGAGAGAACATCTTTAGTCCTGCAGCCTCCAAAAGGGAAACCATCAGAGGTAAACTTATATTTTTACTTTAGTTACAATTGTTAGAAAGTGCTTGGCATTGCCTATACTTTTATTTGACATTCCACTATCATCTATGGAAGTTAACAAGGTTAAAGAGGCGAAATAGTGTACTAAACACAGACATTATGGATGTGAAATGACGTCCAAAACTATGGTTCACCAAATACCGTATCTGTTTTTTATTCCGCAATTTTAATCTGAACTTAACATATATACGGTGCTCATTCAGATCCGAATGCTCAACGTAAAAATATAATTCTACAGAAGCATCGAAGGGCATACAGACGAAAAAGTAGAGGAAGAAATCATGGCGGGAACAAGAATGTGAAGATATTTGCATTTATATGCACGAAGGACATTGCTAACTCTTGCCTCTACAGGACTCTTAAGTTAAACAGAGCAGGAGGCTATAACAGAGGACAGCATTTTTTGCACTTTAAAAAGATGAAGAGAGAAGAAATAGCAAGAGGAATAGAAAACAGTAACAAGGTAGATTCAGTTTCTCACGTGGGAAACAAGGTTTTGCCTATAACTGAAGAAAGAAATGAAACATGTGGCACCTCAGAAAATCGGGATCAGAACAAAAGCGACAGGAAGAAGGCCATTTCAAGAATGAAAGAGCTACTCAGATGGGCTGCAACTGTGAAAACAGGGAAAGGAGGAAAACTTAGTGGAACAAAGGTGAGTGTTTTAACTTCTGCAATTTTAATCCATTACTATATATGCATTCAACAGTGAACTTGAGAGTTACTCTACATCACATTCTCAATGACACAAAATGAAGAAATTTCATGCATTTGCACCTCATTGTTAGAAGAACCTTTTCGTTTATATTGTCCTTGATGCACAAGGTCGGGGTAGACAATGATGTTTCAGCTACCGCATTAATGAAATAAAATTAAGGAAGATGATGGTGCATGAGATTGTTGGAATGTAATAAACGACTAACGAAGGGAACGAAATGTGGCCATTGAATTCTTATCAGGTACTAAGGTTCAGAAGAGGGGGAGCCCTTAAAGCAGTTCAGGATGAAGAAGAAGAAGCAAGCAATGAGTCACCCAAGATCAGTTTCAGGTGGGAAGTCGAAAGCTGCTCCACAACTTCTTCTGCCTTCTCAGCTGTCTCAGTAGCTTCCTCCTCAAAAAATGGCCAATCCATACCTTCATCCATTTCTATCCCCCATGAAGAGGCTGACCCTATCGTTTATAGAAGGAAAGGGAACTGGATCACCACGGATTCTGAATGTAAGACCAGCTTGTTCCTATCTATATGTTTCCATCAATTTTCAGTATTTATTGAAATCATTTTTCAATCTTGAAAGCCAAAAAACATACCCCTCAAGCCAAAGCTATGTTTGTAAACACATTGCTGATCCTATATATTCTATACGCGTTTTAATAAACACCTTGCTGACGCTATTCACTCTTGGTTTTTTGAGCAGTTGTGGTGCTTGAACTATGAGGAAAAGGCGTGGAAGGAAGGTGGTAGCGACTTCGGCAAGTGCACCGGTCGTTATAAGTAATAAAGTAGTGAGAAAAAGATCGTCCCACGAGGAATAGTACTCCAATCACTAATTTGCTATTTTCGCTTTAGTTGGATGAATGAGTAATATGGGGTGAGTTATAACCAAATAGAATTTAAAGAATTAAATAAAAAATCCAAAATATGAATCTCAAGAACAACTGAGAGAAATTATGAGTAATCCAAAATTAAGACCTTCAATTAAGAAATATGCAGCTAGGGATGAGAATCCCCCATGTTCCTCTAATAATTTGAATTGAATCTCTAATTGATTATTATTCTCATGATTGACGATCAATTCTCTAAAGTTAGACTAAGTCCCAATGTCTTGATGCTACCTTAGTCCGTTATCTTTGAAATCAACCTAATGTCTTAGTATTGATTGGAAAGATTATATTTTTAAACCGAATTATGAGATCGCATAAAATCGTAAGCCTATGTCTAGGTCATGCAACTCTACGATGAATTAACGGATCTAGTTAAATGCACCAACATCTCTATTGTCATACATTAACCTATGAACAATCTAAAAGGTGATCAATCTTCAAGAAAGCTTTAAAGAGATAATTCATTCAAACAAGAAAAATAAAGATCAATAAAGAATCCAACTAAATATTTTAAATTCACATAGGGTTCATCCTCGCCCCTAACTACAAAAGAAAACTAGCCAAGCATGGCTATACTAAAATCCATGAAAAGATGAAAATCGATTCGGAGAAGGCAGGAAAAGAAAAGAGAAATAAAAACTCTTAAAGAATCCTCAGTCGATTGTGGTCTCAATCTGAATTTTGATGATGCTCCCCTCAATTGAGATGATGCCTCCCGATTCTCGAATTGCCGTTCTTGCTTTTCGTCCTTCTCTCTGCGTCTTTCTTCCTTTCTTTCCGCGTGCGTAGTTCTTCTTTATCCAAATCTCATGTCCTGATGGTTTGAGTCTTTAATAATATATATAACCTTTTTGTTTTGCTTGTTGGGTCCCATGCGTCTATATCCAATTGTTGCAATCAAAAATCTGATTCTCTGCTTCTTCCATTCATCATCAATTATATCATTTAATATAATAATATATTATATTAAATACTTTTCCAATTTAATTTGTTGTGATGTTTATTGGCTTTCCTATATTTTCTCTTCTCTTAGATCACATAATATCTCCTGCACAAATAAATAGGATATCAATAGATTTTCTGTTATAATGTTCTTTTATCCTATATTTAATTAAAAGATAGATAAGTACATAAAGATAATTAAATAAGTACAAAATATTAATAAATTCAATCCAATATATCTCAGAATCTATACTTATTTAATCATAACATATCTACTTATCAAACTCCCCCACACTTAAACATTTGCTTGTCCTCAAAGAAAGAGAATTATTATTTGAAAAGAACATTGCTCATGAAATTCCTAAACGAAAGCAATAAACCACCACACTTAGATCATATCATCAAATCTTATTTAAGTGAATGTCTTATAGGGATAGATCACTAAGCCAATAGTCTTAAACAATTGTAACAATCTTTTAACATCCCATAATCAAAAGATTGGCACACAATAAGTTCAACAATAAGATTAGTAAAAGAATATTACGCTACTCAATTTCTTCAGAAAAATTCAAATGCCTCCACTAAACCAAGATTTTCATTTAATTTAATAAGGATCCTCAGGTAGGAAATAACTCAATTTTTTCAATTTTTTTTTGTTTTTGTTTTGTTTTTGTTTTTTACCTTGAGCCGTTGTAGGTCCCCTTTTTACGCGACCCTGCACATGGGTGATGCAGTACCGGTTACTCAGTTACTCCAACAGGCACCTCAAGAGGCTTTTAGCCTAACTCATAACCCTCTTTGACTTTACCGTTTGACGCGAGTGCCAACATTGGTGATGAAGTGCCCCCGGTTACTAAGTAAGGTCTAGAGAAGTCATTGGAGTTGTGTGCACGTGTGTGTGTGTGAATTTCTCTCTTCTTTTTTTAACACTACCTGAGTCATTTCCCCAAACACCAGTTTTACTTAGCTGGCAAAGGTCACCCTCTAATTTTCTAAAGAAATCATGTAGCAAAATATTCATAAACTAATAATCTGTTGATCATATTACAAACTAATCTCTATTCTCATAGTCAATCTCAAGAAAAAAAAAAATTCAAGACTTTAGAGGCTTAATTAGAACTTTTTTTTTTTTTTTTTGACTTGATAATATTCTCTAAGATGGGGAAAGCTCAAAATAAAGGTCAATCATAAACAATGCAAAAATATCAAATAAAATAAATAAAAAAATTCTTTTTAATTGCATAAGGACAAGCATAACCAAAGAAATTATATCCCTCCCCCACACTTAAATCAAACATTGTCCTCAATGTTGCAAAAATATAAAGAGGGAAAAGAACTAGTACTCCCTGGTTTTAGGTCTCTAACTCGATGTGGAGTGCTTCATCCGGGTACCATCCATGATGTTTCAAATTTTAAGAGAAGAAAGAGTGCCCTAGCAAGACTTGGCGACCACAAGAGGAGTGATCATCTTTAAACCTAGAAAAATGAAAGAAAAAGAAAAAGAAAAAGAAAATACTAATAATTGCAAGAAAAACTTATTGGGTTGCCTCCCAATCGGCGCTTGTTTACGTCCGAGCTGACGGATGTCACCTTAATTCTCAACTTCCAATGCCACGAGAGGTTCTTCCTCTGTCAATGTCTCCACCATGGTAAGGCTTTAATCTATGCCCATTCACCTTAAAAGCTTCATCGAACCTATTGGTGCAATGGCAATTGCACCAAAAGGTGTGACTTCTTTAACTACAAAAGGTCGACCATCTAGACTTCAATTTCCCGGAAAAAGTTTCAAACGAGAATTATAAAGTAGTACCTGCTTTGTCCGTATGAAACTCTCTAGGAATAATCCTCTGTCATGCCATCTCTTGGTTCTTTCCTTATAAAGGCTAGCACTCTCATATGCAAAAATTCTTAATTCATCAAGCTCGTTCAACCGAAGTAACCTCTTTTCATTAGCGATTTAGCATCAAAATTCAGCAGCTTAGTTGCCCAAAGCGCCTTATGCTCAAGCTCCTTTGGAAGGTGGCAAGACTTACCATATAGCAAACCAAACGGTGACATGCCAATAGGAGTTTTGAATGCCGTTCGGTACGCCCACAAAGCATCATTAAGCTTCTTAGACCAATCCTTCCTTGACTTCCCACAGTCTTCTCCAAAATTTGCTTCAATTCCTGTTAGACATCTCCACTTGCCCACTAGTTTGTGGGTGATATGGAGTAGTGACACGATGAGTGACACCATATTTGCTAAGCACCGATTGAAATCGGTTACAAAAGTGAGTTCCTCCGTCACCGATTATGGCCCTAGGTACCCCAAACTGTTGAATATATTCTTTTTGAGAAAAGATACCACCACGTTAGCTTCATTAGTGGGAAGAGCAATTGCCTCTACCCACTTTGAGACATAGTCCACATATTCTACAAGAATGTACTTGTTGTTAAAAGAACTTGGGAATGGCCCCATAAAATCAATCCCCCACACATCAAATATCTCAATAACAAGAATGTTGTTAAGGGGCATCTCATGTCTCTAGAGATATTCCCAGTTCTTTGGCAACGATCACAACGCTCCACAAACTTCCTAGCATCTTTGTACAGTGTAGGCCAATAAAAACCACTTTGTAATACCTTAGCAGCGGTGCGTTCTCCAGCAAAATGTCCACCATAATCTGAACCGTGACAATGCCAGAGGACCTTATGAGTTTCCTCTTCGGGATACGGCCACGGGAGCACTCCATCGCACACTTTGAAAAACAAGAAAGGCTCATCCCGGATATACCGCCGAACATCATGCATGAACTTCTTCCTCTGCTGCCATGTTAGTCCTCTCGGTATCATCCCAATTGCCTTATAATTAGCAATATCGCGAACCAAGGTACATTGCTGATTGCCAAGACATACTCATCCGGGAATTCATCACGAATCTCTATCTCGGAATCATCCCGCAACTCCTTAACCCGTATCCTAGATAAGTGATCGGCTACCACATTCTCCACCCCTTTCTTGTCTCTCGATTTTAATATCAAACTCTTGGAATAGCAAAGCATCCAACGGAGAAGCCTTGGCTTAGCGTCTTGCTTAGTCAAGAGGTATTTTAGAGCAAACATGATCCGTAAAAATAATCACCTTGGAACCAATCAAATCTTTGTCTAAACTTATCTAATGCATAAATAATTGCAAGCATCTCCTTCTCAGTTGTTGCATAGTTCAGTTGTGCCTCATTCAGAACTTTACTCGCATAGTAAATAACATGCAACAACTTGTTCTTCCTTTGCCCCAACACAGCCCCTATAGCATAGTCACTGGCATCACACATCAGCTCAAACGGTAAATCCCAATCAGGCGCCGTTAGAATAGGTGCAGTGGTCAATCTCTCCTTCAACAAGTTAAATGCCACTAGACAATTATTGTTAAAGTTAAAGTCTTCATCTTTGACCAACAACTGACTAAGTGGTTTGGCTATCTTGGAAAAATCCTTGATAAACCTCCGATAAAAACTGCGTGACCAAGAAAAGCTGCGAACGCTACGCACATTGGTGGGAGGAGGTAAGTCTTTGATGATTATAATCTTGGCTCTATCCACTTCTATCCCCTTATCGATATTCTATGACCCAAGACTATCCCGTCTTTCACCATAAAGTGACACTTTTCCCAATTAAGCACCAAGTTACTCTCTTGACATCTTTGGAGCACACAAGACAAATTAGCCAAGCAAGTATCATACGAAGTGCCAAAAACAGAGAAATCATCCATAAATACCTCAATAAATCTCTCGGTCATGTCGAGAAGATAGACAACATGCACCTCGAAAAGTAGGCGGGGCATTGCAAAGACCAAAGGGCATCCGTCTATAAGCAAAAATCCCAAAGGGACAAGTGAAAGCTGTCTTCTCTTGATCCTCGGAGCCACTGCTATTTGATTGTAACCGGAATAGCCATCTAAGAAACAGTAATAAGAGTGACCTGCAAGCCTCTCAAGCATCTGATCCATGAATGACAAAGGAAAGTGGTCCTTGCGAGTGGCATCATTCAACCTTCTATAATCCACACACATTCTCCAGCCCGTAATAGTTCTAGTGGGTATCAATTCATTGTTCTCATTCTGCACTACAGTGATTCCACCTTTCTTCGGTACTACATGTACTGGACTAACCCACTTTGAATCAGAGATAGGATAAATCATACCTGCATCTAACAGTTTCACCACCTCCTTTCTCACTACTTCCTTCATAGTCGGGTTAAGTCTCCTCTGGGGCTGCCTTACTGGTTTCACTTCGTCCTCCATAAGAATTTTATGAGTGCAAAATGAAGGACTAATCCCCTTTAAATCAGATATAGACCACCCTATTGCAGTCTTGTGGGTAGTCAAAACTTTCAGCAACTTCTCTTCGTCGGTAGGTAATAACTCAGCACTAATAATAATGGGATAAGTGTCATCTGTCCCTAGAAAAGCATACTTTAGATTAGAAGGGAGCTCCTTTAGTTCCACCTTAGGAGGGACAGGTGGCGCATCATAATCCTTCTTCTTCAGCTCCTCAACCTGTAAATCAGAATTCTCATCTGCAGAAACCTCTTTTTCTACTTGTAACAATTGCGCAAGATCATCCTCCATAGACTTACCTGAACCTTCTTGAAAAAGTTTTTCATGAATGGCCTCATCAACTACATCAATTCTGAAGCAGTCACTATTATCAGCTGGGTATTTCATGGATTGAAACACATTGTAGGTGACTTTCTCATCATTCATTTGGAACTCCATTTTTATGACTACATCAATTACCGCTCTAGCGTAGCCAAGAAGGGTCTTCCCAAAAGCAAAGGAAGTTCAGCATCTTCCTCCATGTTAAGAACCACAAAATCCACCTAGGGAAGATGAATTTGTCCACTTTCACAAGCACATCCTCAATGACACCTTGGCTTTTTAATGGATCTATCGCCAACCGTAAGCGACATCATAGTAGGCTTCAACTCTTTAATGCGAGAGCTTTGAAACAGATAAGGGCATTAAATTTATACTAGCTCCCAGATCACAAAGTGCTCGCCCATATTGACGTTCCCTATTGCACAAGGAATGCTAAAGCTGCCTTAGGATCTTTAAGCTTTGGTGGCAACTTTGTTTGAATAATGGCACTACACTTCTTTGAGTCAATGCCATGTTTCGGCCTCTTGCAACTTATGCTTCTTGGAAAGCAAATCTTTCATGAACTTTGCATAATTAGGCATATTTTCAAGAGCTTCGCAAAAGGAATGTTAATCTGTAGTTTCTTAAAGATATCCAAGAACCGTCATAATCGTTATTTTGAATCTTTGCTTTAACCTTTGGGGGTAAGGAGGTTTTGCATAAGAAGGAGTAGGAGACTTCTTTGTAGCTATCTCCTTTGGAACCTGCTGCACATCATCATTCTCAACTTTTTTCTCCTCTTTTTCTAAAGCCTTTTCATGTTCTTCCACCCCTTTTTCAGATTTTTCCTTCACCGGAGCAGATTTCTCAACTAGAATTTGAATCACTATACCACTTCTTGTAGATATGGCCTTACAATGCTCCTTTGGATTAACCACGGTATCACTAGGGAAGGACCCTTGGCTCCTCTCTGCTATTTGCTTTGATAACGCCCAATCGATTCTCCAAGTTCCGGATTGAAGCCTCGATTTTGAGAGAAGACTTTGTTTCATTTCGGAAAGCTTCGAACTTTGTATGTATTCGGTCTTTGGTATGGGTTAAGCGTGTCAAAGCCTTTTCCGGATCAGTAATGGTGGTGGTGGTTTGGTGGAGCTTCTTTGAGGTTTGCTTGGGGTTTATAGGAAAAGTTTGGGTGAGATTTCCAGCCAGGATTGTACGTGTTGCTATACGGATTAAAAGCTGATTCCTAGGAGGATTACTCATGTAATTAACCTCAGTTGTTTCTCCAGTACTACCAGCTTCACAATCTCCATTAGCGTGTTCCCCTTTGCAAAAATCACAAAGCAAAGGAGGTGAGAAGTGATGGATGAGACTGAGAAGAGGCAAGTTTGTTTAGTGATGGCGCTCTTAAGCTTCTTGTTGGATCGCCTTGTTCTGTTGGGAAATGTTCTCATTGTGGGCCAAAATTGTATTGTAAGAGTCTAGATGAAGAACTCCCCTCTTTGGTTGTGGAGTAACAGTTTCATTCTCAAGGGACCCCATAGCCTCAAACAACTCCAATGCTTCTTACGGAGTTTTGTTTTTCAACTTACCACCTTTGCGGCGTTAATCATCATCCTAGAAGACGGAAGCATCCCATTGAAGAATATTCTCGCTGTTCATAGTCTTGCAGTTCATGTTGTGGACACTTCCTAAGCAACTCCTTAAACCGTTCCCAAGCTTCAGAATGATTCCCCATTGCCTTGAGTAAAGCAGCTAATATCTGACATCAGCTTTGTATACTTAGAAGAAGGGAAAAATTTTTCAAGGAACTTTGTAGTGATAATGTCCCAAGTGGAGAGACTTCCAGTAGGACAAGAACGAAGCCAAGCTCTCGCTTTCCCCGTCAGAGAGAAAGGAAACAGTCTTATACGAAGAGCATCTTCAGGAACCCCATTCATCTTGATGGTATCACAAATCTGCAGAAAAATCTCAATATGCTGATTAGGATCTTCTAAGTCACTCCCACTAAAAGAACTTTGTTGAATCAAGCTTATGAGGGATGGCTTGATTTCAAAATTATTCGCATTCACGGCGGGATTGACAATGCTAGTTGCATTCTTGGCAGGATTAAGTGTCATGTAGTCGCCCATGGTCCTCTTTGGAGGAGGACGGGGAGGATCTTCACCATCTTCTGCCATTATAACTTGTTCAGTCGCAGTACTAGAGCTAACAACCTTTCCTTTTCTCTGTTTAGCAAGTTTCCGGTTTCTCCTTGCTTTGTCTTTTCGATTTCGGGATCAAGCTGCAACGGCGAATTTACGTCGGTGGTACCTCGCATAAACGAGTAAAATAATAAAAAAAAAATCCAATCTAGAGTTTCAATAACTAATCTTAGTGTTGAAATAAAACTATTCCAGCAACGGCGCCAAAAACTTGGTAGCGACTTCGGCAAGTGCACCGGTCGTTATAAGTAATAAAGTAGTGAGAAAAAGATCGTCCCACGAGAATAGTACTCCAATCACTAATTTGCTATTTTCGCTTTAGTTGGATGAATGAGTAATATGGGGTGAGTTATAACCAAATAGAATTTAAAGAATTAAATAAAAAATCCAAAATATGAATCTCAAGAACAAGCGAGAGAAATTATGAGTAATCCAAAATTAAGACCTTCAATTAAGAAATATGCAGCTAGGGATGAGAATCCCCTATGTTCCTCTAATAATTTGAATTGAATCTCTAATTGATTATTATTCTCATGATTGACGATCAATTCTCTAAAGTTAGACTAAGTCCCAATGTCTTGATGCTACCTTAGTCCGTTATCTTTGAAATCAACCTAATGTCTTAGTATTGATTGGAAAGATTATATTTTTAAACCGAGAATTATGAGATCGCATAAAATCGTAAGCCTATGTCTAGGTCATGCAACTCTACGATGAATTAACGGATCTAGTTAAATGCACCAACATCTCTATTGTCATACATTAACCTATGAACAATCTAAAAGGTGATCAATCTTCAAGAAAGCTTTAAGCACGAGATAATTCATTCAAACAAGAAAAATAAAGATCAATAAAGAATCCAACTAAATATTTTAAATTCACATAGGGTTCATCCTCGCCCTAACTACAAAAGAAAACTAGCCAAGCATGGCTATACTAAAATCCATGAAAAGATGAAAATCAGATTCGGAGAGAAGACGGGGAAAAGAAAAGAGAAATAAAAACTCTTAAAGAATCCCTCGGTCGATTGTGGTCTCAATCTGAATTTTGATGATGCTCCCCTCAATTGAGATGATGCCTCCGATTCTCGAATTGCCGTTCTTGCTTTTCGTCCTTCTCTCTGCGTCTTTCTTCCTTTCTTTCCGCGTGCGTAGTTCTTCTTTATCCAAATCTCATGTCCCGATGGTTTGAGTCTTTAATAATATATATAACCTTTTTGTTTTGCTTGTTGGGTCCCATGCGTCTATATCCAATTGTTGCAATCAAAAATCTGATTCTCTGCTTCTTCCATTCATCATCAATTATATCATTTAATATAATAATATATTATATTAAATACTTTTCCAATTTAATTTGTTGTGATGTTTATTGGCTTTCCTATATTTTCTCTTCTCTTAGATCACATAATATCTCCCGCACAAATAAATAGGATATCAATAGATTTTACGTTATAATGTTCTTTTATCCTATATTTAATTAAAAGATAGATAAGTACATAAAGATAATTAAATAAGTACAAAATATTAATAAATTCAATCCAATATATCTCGAATCTATACTTATTTAATCATAACATATCTACTTATCGAAGGTGTTCCATGCACAAGAGTGTAGCGGTGAAAGTGCTAAGAGAGGTCACCAAGTTCATCTAATTAAGTAATTATGGTCTATGGGGATCACCAGAAAAGATAGCAAGAGAGATTTTCTGTATCCGCTTCAAAATAGAGAGAAAATGACAACTGTAATATCATTACCTTTATGATCAATACAGTAGATGGGATCAAATGTACCTTCCCATGTGCATGAAATGACAAAGCTTATTAGGGGTTTGATCAATCAAATTAATAAATTGTCGACTGAAGCCATGTGCTTCTATTTCTCTTTATGGTGAAAGAGTAGTAATAGAACATAATGCTATTTTTTATACTTGTATATAGTTATGGAGAAAAACTCAGACACTAAGTCATCGTGTCCCAATGCATTCGTCGACGCTCATGATCCATCAATAGGAAACGCCTAATATGATATGAAGGTGTATCCACAATTAGCAGATCAGCTGCCGTATATATATGCCCACAGCCCACTGCGTCCGCCACTGAATTTGCCTCCGCTCACACCAACTCCACATCCCATTCTCTCGCCAACATCTGTTGGATCTCGGTAAGCGCACCGTAATCCGGATGCTCCAAAGTATATAATGCTTTTGTTGTAGTACCGAGTAAAGAATAATATAATTTGATTTATGATAATTGAATATTTCATACACTACTTTTTGTCTCTTGATTTATAATTTAGGACTCTTTAGCTAATAAATAATGGCTTTTATACTTATTTGGGCTTTGGGCCTTTTATTATATTTTAGCCATTATTTAATAATAAATTCCAGTTTTACA
The DNA here is from genome assembly GCA_019022655.1 of Acacia acuminata. NCBI lineage: Eukaryota > Viridiplantae > Streptophyta > Magnoliopsida > Fabales > Fabaceae > Acacia > Acacia acuminata. The sequence goes on from JAFJYI010000422.1 coordinate 103,781, forward strand.
TTGCTTCTTGTTTTTACTATAACTCTTGAACCAGACATCAGATTTGCCTCATTTTTGTCTCATATTTCAGATGATTCAGAGAGCTACAATTGTTATGAAGACATGAAGAGCAAATTCGGACAAGAGGGCGGTCAAATTTGGAGCCGAAGCATATGTATTTTTGGATTTTATTTTGGGCTCGAACTTTATAACTAAAGCCCAATTTTATTTTAATTTCGTTTTTGGGCTGACCCATTTCCATTTTAGGTTTAGGTTTAAGTTAGTGGCAGCCACAAACATCGATTCATTCACGTTTTGAGAATTCGGAGGATCAAAATAGTAGTTTTCAAATTCTCGCAATGTTCTTCGTGTTCTTCGCGTTCGTCATGTGTTTTTCATCTTTCTTAATTATGTTTGGCTAAATTTTTGAGATTGATCCACGATGAGGGTTCCATCCACTATCCGGAGGATTCGCGCCTAATCGGTAACCGTCTAACTCGTTTACGTATCCCTTAATCGATTTGATTTTTGGTTCGGATTGAGTTTTTGATTAAAAACCCAAATCGATATTTCCCAAGGACGAAGTTGGATTTGGGTTAAAGTATTTCTCGTGCGATCGTACGAGGTGCGCCACTTATTCGAACAAATTCTGAACGATTGTTCGGTTGAGGGAATTTCTAGACAAATGCGAGAGATTTCGGTTTGTCTAGAGTCGATTCTGAAGTTCGGTTATAAATCTGTTTCGTTCAAGGAAGGGTAGTGGGTGAATGCGAAATTGTGGGTTGATCCTTTAATCCCTGTTTTTGTTCAATTCGTGTTATTTCATTTTGTCATTGTTACCTCGTCTTTAATATTATTCGAATAAAAAAAACCCTCATTTATCCTTTGTTTTATTCTTTGTGCGAATTGAACCGATCACGAATTCGTTGGGAAACGACCCAGGTTACATTATCTTGCAAATCCTTTTCTAATCTGGTTATTTTGGGAGATTATGGCAAATCTCTGTCAATTTAATAATTCCCCCCCAAAAAAAGAATAATAGCATGATGAAATGCTCAAAATACATAGTACTCATAGTAGTTTTGGACTTTGGTTGTGATTTAAGAAGGGTTAAATACCTAATTTGTCCTGGAAGTTTTGCTAAGGGGACATTCAACACCGGAAGTTTTTTGGTACCAAATTTGCCCGGAAGTATTAAAAAGGTATCAAATTTACCCAAAAATGACGGAAGTCCACGTAGATCGCTAAAATGTGAGATGGCATGCCACCTCATCACATGTGGCATGCCACCTCATCAATCAAAAGTATCTTTTTGCCCCGGAAGTTTTCATTAAGGAGCAATTTTGCCCTGAAAGTTTTCATTTAGGAGCAAAATTGCCCCGGAAGTTTACAGAAGTAGCAATTTTTCCCTTCTTTCTCCCAATATTAAATCAGTCAAAGACTACACATGTCATGCCTTGAAAAGGTTGAACTTAGAGTCAGAGAAGGAGATCCTTGACATGTTGAGCTCAAAGCGGCCGAATTTGTGAAACCGAACTAGTCACGGGGACTAGAGTCGGAAAATCGGACCAGGCTCGTTTAAGCCCTGGCCCTGCAGGGCTTGGGCTTGAAAAATAAGACAGAAATTTGAAATTGGCCCTGGAGGGCCTCGGGCTTAATCGGGTCGGCCCTGCAGTTTGTATAGACTGATCATTTGCTTAGATCATAAGTGATGCTTCCTGTGACCAGTTCGGCTTCACAAATTCTGGCTGCCTTGAGCTCAACATCTCAATGATCTCCTTCTCTAACTCCAAATTCGACTTTTTCAAGGCATGACATGTGTGGTCTTTGACTGATTTAATAGTCAAATTTAATATTGGGAGAAAGAAGGGCAAAATTGCTACTTTTGTAAACTTCCGGGGCAAAATTTCTCCTCAATGAAAACTTCAGGGGCAAAAATGATACTTAACTCTTATTGGGTTGATGAGGTGGCATGCCACGTGTCATGAGGTGGCATGCCACGTGTACACTCAGTTAAACTTAACGGTTAAAATTAACGGAGGGGCAAATTTGCTACCTTTTCATACTTCCGGGGCAAATTTGGTACCAAAAAAACTTCCGGGTGCTGAGCGCCCCCTTAGCAAAACTTCCGGGGCATTTAACCCTTTTAAGAATTATAGGATCCAAGACACGCCAAGGGAATCATCATCATCAATCATCATTACTATAGACTTAATAGGAAAATCAAACTAAGCCGTGCGCGAAAATCAAACTAAGCCGTGTACTGTTTGTCTTCTCACATATTACTGTTCAATATGATAGTATCGGCTCCACAGTATCACTCTGTGTTGGGCTTCATGCAAAAAAGAAGGTGTATGGAGCATGTCGCAAATTGTGACTTCTGACCTAATCCCTTGCACACTGTTTTTGATTTTCAAAATTCAAATCTCCCTCCGTTATCGGCATCAATCGATCCTGAGAGCTCTTCTCCCGTGCAAGAACGAAATCCTGAAAGAAAAATGCATATTGTGTCTTCACTAACAAGCGTGCTGCATTCAGAGGTAATACTATTTCTGCAGCTAATACTTCACATTTTCACTTATTTTCTCCTAGAATTATTAAATCACTGACCGTCTTTGAGTGCCAAATCATTGTACCCGTTGTTCCTGAGCTCTCGCCGTTGCGGCCTCCGCTGCCAACTTCTTAACTGCGCCTAACCGGAGTTAGGTTACCTACCATCGTAATTCAATTTGACCCGAGTTTGATGACCCACTCCTTTCACCTTCTCCAACCAAAGTTCGCCCTCAGAGACGGCCTTCTTCCGTGATTCGCTGATCCACTATTCATTGGTTTTTCCACTTTTAAGCATTCGTCCAATCAAAATCAACATCGACCTTGTCATCGCCTTTGTTGTTTCTCTTCCTTTGGCATTTCGGAGAGGATGATCGTTGGTTTCTCCCAGTGAGCTGCTTTTATCCTTCATAATCTTATCCTTTTTCAATTATGAAGGGTTGTGGATATGCTTGGATTCTATGTTCTGTATTTGACGACTGATAGTTTGATTGTTGAAATCTGATTCCTTCTTGCCGCTCTAACCATTTGAATTTTTTTGTTTACGGTGCATTCCACTACTACTTCTATTTTTTCAGCTTGGATCCTTCTCATCACGTCCTCTTCCAAATTTGCACATTCCATTCTCCTTATAAGACACCATAATCCTTCTCTCCACTAACAAGCGTGCTGCGTTAAGAGGTAATACTCATAGATTCCTGCAACTAATACTTCACATTTTCACTTATTTTCTCCTAGAATTATTAAATTCTGATTTATTTGAATATCGGCATATGGTTTGTGGTCTTTTGAAATCTCCTTTAGAAAATGTATTCAATTATGTGGTTTGTATGCAGTGTCTATATGATTGTATTATGGTTGATATACAAATTATGGAAGCTAAGTAGTAATAATGAGGATTGAAGCTAAGTAGAATAGCTAATACTTATTTGTTTTTTTAAATCTTACCAAGCAAAGGAGTAATAATGAGGATTGAAGCTAAGTAGAATAGCTGAAATGAGATTGATTTTATAAGTATCTTCATGCTGTTCAATATGATTGTATTATGGTTGATATATGATTGTATATGATTCATGAGGCACTATATGTTCATGGGTCTATATGATTGTATTATGGTTGATATACAAATTATGGAATAAGTTACTTGCTTTTAAATGATATGTTATTCTTTCTAATTCAAAGAAGTAGATCTATAGTTTAAGATTATTTATATCCACCGTATTATTTGATATGATTTTGATCATATTACTCTATATAAAATCTTCGACTAACAAAATGACCATGTGATATCAAGGATGTGGTTACATATCTCGATTCAAGGATGTGGTACCATCGATCTTTGTGATCTTCCTTTTGTAGATGAAGCATATCAAATAACAAAATTTTCAGGTCTACGTCCTCGAGTTTTGTCACTTGTAAGTACTTTTTTTGAAAAAAAAAAAAACTTACGAAGCAAAGTAGTAATAATGAGGGATTAAGGCTAGTAGAATAGCTGAAATGGATTGTTTTTATAAGTATCTTCATTCTATTCAATATGACTTGTACCAATTTTGTATTGCTGTCCCTATGGTTCAATCATTAGAGTAAATTAGTCTCTGTTTGCCTCCAGTTTTAAATATTCTCTTTTTGTGTTTTGCAAGACAAAACTACTCACTTATTTAAGCCTACAATTTAAATTCAACCTACAACTTATTCAAATCTTGAAAACTTAAAACTCCATCTCCTTCATGCATTATGAGTGGCTAGACCCGGCAAACCATTATTACGGGAATGATGCTCTCGCAAAACAGGGCAATGATAATTGTTTTTCCTTTTCATTTTTTACAGCTATTTTTTCTTTTCAAGTTTAGAGATCATCAGTTTTGGGTTGAGCTAGTATGGCATGTTGATTTGATTAAAAAAACACAAAAACATGAAAGAGGAGCAGCTAATGGTGTTTATATGACTCATATGTTAATACTCAAAGTAGTTGGTCCTGCTAGAGGTGGTGCAATGTAAGTGTACTATAACTTTTTTTAAGATGATAAATTTATCTTTCATTTGGTTTTTCTGGTACAAAAGATAAAGTATTGTTTTAACTCAAAGGGTAATCTATTCTTAGATTCTTGCAAATTTTTGCATTAAAGAATGATTTATTAATTTCTCTATATGCATGCTCATATCTTCCGCAAGTCACGACGATAATGCATGTGGTGTTAAGAAAATTCAAAAAGAAATCTTATTGTTCTTTTGTAGATGGATTCTCGGTTTGTTTAATTTTTGTTTGTTTCCAGGTCTTTGTTTTTAAGCCGTGGGTAAAAATGTTAGCTTCCCTTGATGAGAGGTTGATTGGCATCAAAGTGGGTGACACGGTATTTGAATCAACCTTTTGTATTTAATGTTCCTATTTGGTTGTTCTTCAACTCATGATCATGTTATAAATGAATTGTTGCCTAGCTATGTTAAGGAAGGACTTCTTGGCCAAGCTATATGGGAACCAATTTACATTTCGAGTTTGCACTTTCTTTTCAAAAACTTGATGATTTCCTAATAAGCTTACTATTTGGAATCGGTGTTAATAATTTTGATCTTCCCAAGTCATGGAAACCACTATGAATGTGTGTAATTGTTGTAATTTTGGGCATTTGAATTAATGCAATATCATTCATTTTGAAATTTTTGAGTTGTTCTCTGTTTCTTGTTTAAATCGGTTTTGTTTGCGAGAAGAGTAGGTAGATAAGATCGGGTTAGGTATGAAAAAGCATGGGCAGATCGTAATGTTTCGTGGTTTAGGTGTTGAAATTGATGCTAGCCCTCAATGACAATATGTACCATAATCATAGCTTTTAAATGTACATTTTGGTCATTGTTTGCAAAGTCTATATGTTCAGTTTATGGGTGACAATATCCGTCTTTTCAACAGAAAGTTTGCATCAGATGTCTTGGTTTTGTAGACATGGTTAGATATAAAGAAATATGGTCAAATCGAAGGTAATGTTTTGTGGTTATGTGGACACGATAGATGATCGGCCGTTTCTTTAAATAACTTAATTTTGTTCCAAATGTTAAGTTCCATTCTGTTGCTTCAGTGATGGCAGCTCGGAAGGCCTAGTGTCTTAGTTCAAATCAAATGATAATCCCCCTTTTGGACTCGATAAGAGGGCGCGTTTTGTGTGGTGCCAACTTCCATATATCCCTTTCAGATGGAGAGGTAGTTAGCCTGTAGTAACACATTTTGCGCACATTGATGTTTTTTGAATCCATTCCAGAATTCTTACTTATTTTGCTTCTAATTGTTTCATAAATCTACAATTGGTTCAAATTCTTTTCGATTGTAAACAATTGGTTCAAAGAATTTGTCACCAAATTGAATTATAAATTTAGCATCATTTGCAGCTTCTTCCTAGAGTCTCATAGTATCAATCAAATGATTTTATCTTTCCTAACTTATCATAACACCTCTTCTTCAACCAACTAAATTATTGCAGAACACAACCTTCTAAAGGCGGGAACTTCTATTGTTGGTTTAATTTTTCAGGTATCAATACTTTCTTGTACTTGAGTTAGCATTTTATCTGGTATTTTTTTTTTATTCATTCATACATTGGTAATGTAGTAGTATAGAGTTTTTATGTGTAGTTGGGTACAGCCATGTATTATATAGTTGTGTAAATTATTTTATGGAAACCGTGACTATCCTTAATACCAAAAGACATCCTTAGCTTTTTTGAACTTGGTCCTGCTTTTAAGTGAGACCAAAAGACATGTTTAAGGGCCTGTTTGGGATAGTTTTAGTAGAAGTGGCTTTTGTTTACGATGGACTTATTTTATGATGGACTTTTTTTGATGTGATTTGTGTTAGAGATAGCAGCAGCAAAAGTGACTTTTGTTTGTGATGGGAACTTGTTTGGCATAGCTTTTAAAAAGATAGATGAGATGTAAAATGACTGAAAAAGATATGAATCAATTCACACACACACACATATGTCTTGTATAAAATGTGATAATTTAGGATAAAAAAATTGAAAATAAATATAAATTTGCTAAATAAAATATCAAAATTCCATTAAATAAATTATAACACAATGAAGTGCTTAAATAAACCTAGTCTCTACGAGTTCATTTCAAAATTTCATATTTGTAATGCTTGAACGGGGCAAATCAAAATTTCATTTCAAAATTTTCATGTGAAACAGGCGATAGAATTGGAAAGAAGATGGCGATAGAATTGGAAAATTCATAATATTGGAGAATAGAGGAGAAACATATTATCCAAAATTTAGCTTGAAAAGACGAAGGCATCATATCATCGAGGAGAAAGGCATGAATTGGGGAGGGAGGGAAGGTCATTTACAAATGGGGCCCACATGTAAAATTGATGGAGAAGAAGTTGATGGGATAATAAGCTCCATGATGTAGCTTCAAAAAAAAAAAAACCCCATCAAAGCATGAAGTCCATCAAATAAAAAGTGTTCCCGAACACTCATAATTTTTTTGATGGACTTATTATCCCATCTAATGGGATAATAAGTCCATTAGGTGAGTTCCCAAACAGGCCTAAGGGTATGTTTGGTTGGGGGAAGGAGAGGGGGAGGGGAGGGGGAGAGAAAATGGAGAGAGAGAAAAGTGATTTGTGGTGGGGCCCACAAAAATTTTCTCCCCTTTTAATATTTTCTCTCCATTTTCCTCCCCATTCCCTCCCTCCCTTCCCCTCCCCCCAACCAAACATACCCTAGCGGGGAACCTAAGAGGGATTACATTTGTGCATCTGAAAGTTTAGAAGTTGATTGTGTTAACATGTTAATTGTAATTGCAAATTCAATTTTGTATTTTCATTTTCCTTCTTTATATTCGTACTTGGTATTTGCTTGGAGTAAAGTGGCTATAAGTATATGTATATTATGGCTCATGATTTTGAAAGACTTTGAAATCTAACATTTTATTCCATTAACTGACTACTTCACTAAATAGTCCATAAAAGAAAAAAAAAGCATCGTTCAGCTTCCATGTTCATAATGATTAATCTACTTCTGATTTTTGTTGTACTCCTACCTTTTCTTAATGAAGTTTTATACAATTCTATTTTACGGTTTTCTCTTCCTAACGACTTAATTGAAAAATATGTTATAATATAGAGGTTTTCCGAAATATACTGTGCAATCATATTTCATCCGTTTTTTTTTTTTGGATTGAACATTACTTCATGTTTGGTTAAATCGACAGGATGGTATCATTCTTGGAGCAGATACAAGGGCCACTGAAGGGCCCATAGTTGCTGATAAAAAACTGTGAGAAGATCCATTATATGGCACCAAACATATATTGTTGTGGAGCGTGCTACTAGCGACACCGAGGTAGTAACAAGCATACGTTTGGATCTTTTATGTATTGTTGTCTAATGCCTACTTTTTTCCTTGATATACTCCTATTTTTTACTTTTGAATTCCTATTATTTTTGCAGTCTCATGGGCTTTGTCATATGGCTGGTGGTAATTCTTATTATTTTTGCAGTCTCATGGGCTCTGTCATATGTGCTGTCACGTTTAATGACTTGGGAAGTGGAAGCAATGTTGATGTTTGTGTGATAACGAATCTTTGATCCCAGATCCTACATGTTGCTCTTTGAGGTGGTTTAAACTTTAAAGTAACTTCCATTTATTTGTACTCTTCTATTTCATATTGCACATGGACATACAGAGTACCTCAATCTAATAGTAGTGGTTTAATGCATCTCATTTCCCACCTAAAAGGTGAGTCAATGTCACTTATTTTTTCGATTTCTAACTTTTGCTTGGAGTGGGTGAACCTATTTGTTTTTAAAGGAAGCACCTTTATTTGGTCTTCTTACAACCTTTGCCAAAGAGAACTCTTATTCTTCACTGAGAGTGATGTCTTTCTTTCATAAGCTTTGAAAATGTTGTGGACAAAAGTCGAAGGCATCATTTGGGCACTTAATCATATTGCTTTTGCAGTGTTGCACACATTTTTGGTCATGTGTTTCATATTTCAGAACTGAAGGTGCATTTATTTTTATCTATATGCACCCTGTATTTTTGTAAGTTTGTGCCTCCATGGTTTTCTTGTTCTGCTTTCAATTTTATTAACTCAGGAGTGGTAGTCTATGAGAGTTTTTTTTAAATGTCTGCATATTTTATGTAGGCTAATCAATGATCTTTTATAGGATTTTTCAAAAGAAAATTAATTAAAAATGATATGATTTTTTTTGTTCACTTTTGGTTAGTAATTATGTTGTCACATTAATGAGATGCTTTCACAATGTTAGAAGATAAGTTATCCCATATAGGTCATTGTCTTGTATTTTTGCTAGCGAAGTTCATGTGACTTTATAGGTTATTTCACCTACTGCAATATCTGTAGACTTGGTCATTTATTTATGAACTGCATAGATACACAGTGGAGTTGTTGACCATTTGGATTATGCATATAGATATTATCCTTCTTAAGAGTGGAGGTTATAGTAGCTTTGGGAACAGAATTTTAACTTTGGCAATCTTCTTTACTGCATTGGGAGTGGTTGAAGTTGATATGACTCAAAAGCATTTCTACTTGCTCCGTATTTTTTTAGCTGTAAGTTATATTTTTTTTTTTTTATCATTTTCTTATTTCATTTCCAGTGATTAACCTGTTTCAGAGCTAGGAACAGTTTTTTGCGATAGTTGCGTGGAAATAAAGAAGGGGAAGGGAAATGAATGAGTTGGTAGTTTGGGAGGGTTTTGTGTTGGATAAATTTTATGTCTATTTTTCCTTAGTACACACATGGTCTTGCATGACCTTATTTTGAAGGATTATGTATATATATTCCAAGTTTCAAGTTTGAACCATGTTTTTTTCTCTATTCTAGAGGTGGTCAACTATGAATAATGTTATGATTAACTAATTAATCACCATAACAATATTACTATAATTCGGTTGAATTTTGGTCATACCCTTAGTCAAATGAAAAAGAACATTCTTTATTAGAATTTTTCCCTTTTTAGATGATAATTTTTTATACTAAATTATAGGAATTGGGTGTAGATGTGGGATAGCAAAGATTACGGGATTATTTAAATTAATTTGATTGTTATATATTAATCGCATATTCCCTAATATTTATCCTCTATTTAAATTAATTTGATTATTACATATTATGCATATCGAAATTATAGGGATTGATAACAATATATCCTAATTTATAGGAATCAGGTGTATACGGGGATTTAATTTAATATAATTGTTATACATTAATGGGATTATTTAAATTATATTTTCACGAGTAAACCTAATTTTTCAAGTTGTCTCATCAAGTTGCAAGTTGTAGTCACCTTCCTACCGTATCTCTGTGTTTGTCACTTTTTGTTCGCTAATTGACTATAGCAACTTTTGCGGATGGTATGTGTGTGGAAAAATTGAGCGAGGCTTTTAAGCTATTTCCAGTTCCTATGACAAGCTACAATAATTTTTCTGTTTTTTTTTTAAATATACCTTTTCTCATTTTTAATCAAAATATGGGCATGTTGGAGCAAAGTTTTTTCCATCATCATGATAGTTTTATATGCCAAATCCTTAAAATCCGACGGCGTAGGTACTTTTTCATGATATCCCTGAATACAAATTAAATGCCGGTTATTCATTCGGGCTTCAGCAAGATTTTCCTTGATTTAGTTTTAAATGCAACCCCATCTCTATGTAGTAGGAAATAGTGTTATGATACTCTGGACTATGTAACAAGGGAGCGAGGTTTGTCTAGGTTTATGAGGGGTGTCCAAGGTGTGGATCTAAACAAAATGTTGAGAGAGGCATGGTTTCATGTGGCAACAAATATTGTAAGGGCAAACCAATTTCAATCCAATAAAAGTATGATGATAAGAATGGATTTAGTTACGATCATTTATTGTTAATGTTTTGTAGGAGATATAGCTGGCCCAAAAATCTTTTCAAATAGGTTTAGGGAGTTTAAAACTACTTCAATTGTCTTTTGTGACAAGTATGCATATGAGCTTTTAGAAGAAAAAAAATGCTTTGTTGAAATAAATAATTAAATAACTATTAAAAATATATTATTAAATATGCAAATGCAAGAACGATACAATTTAGTTTAAATCTAAATCATGTTGAAATTAAATATATCAAAATTTATAGTTTATCATATTCAACAAATTTTTTTATAAAATATATATATAATTATTTGATATATTCAACTAATTATAAATTTAACAAAAATCATAATATATTTGATTAGCATCCTCTTCCATTTCTTTATATTTACCCATCACCATTTAAACTAATTTGTTTAATAAGAATAAGGAAGAAGTAAAGGATGGAAGAAAAATGACGGAGAGGAGGTAGATAATTGAATGGGGTACTTAATTGAAATTTTCTCTCACTACAAAAAGAAATGACATGATAGAAAAGGGTAAATAATGAGTATTAAGGTACTTAGTGACAATATTTTCTAAAGACTAAAATTAAAAAAGACGACGTCTTAGATAGGGAGGCGAGTTATGAGTGACATACGTACTTAATAGCAACTACATATAAGAATGTTTATACACTATGATGGCTAGCATTTTGATGTCATTTTCTGTTTCCCTTTTGACATGTAGCTAAAGTTGTTAAACATATAAAAGTACAACTATTAATGTAGTTGTGGTTTATGTTGTGTTTTTGGATGTGGTTTACGTTGTGTTTTTAAATAGTGACACAACTTTTATTTTTTATTGGTTGATTTGAAATCCAATTTTTTTAAAAAAAAATGTTCCCTTATATTTTATTCTATTTCTTAATAATTTGAATAAGGGGATGTTTTATTCTATTTCTTAATAATTTAAATAAAGGGAGGGTAAAGATTTGCTTTCATATTATGAAATTATTGCACTCGCGCATGAAACAATTTTCCTTCAAAAGTTAAGCAAACGAGCTCGATTATATACTGGTCACCTGTTAGAAATTCTTCTCTTTGACCCACAATTTTTTTACCTATATTATCCTTGTACGAAAATTGTAAATCCAATATTGCCCATGCTGACCTGACCCAAATTCACTATCGAACAGATCCGTGCTTCTGTGAGAAAGTGTTAACGCGAGCTGTGCGAGAGAGAGCGAAGCCAGTGACAGAGCAACATCCCCGACGGCCACATCCTTCCGACGTCAAAGCGGCGAAGTTCACGGTTAGGTGATTTCCTCGCGTCCCCTTTTTTTTCGCCCAGAACTACTTCACCTTCTCGGCCTCTTTCACTGTTTATCCGGTTTGAGCTTTTCTTCGGCCCCTTTCACTGTTTATCCGGTTTGAGCTTTTCTTTCTTCAAACCTTGCTTGGGCTGAGAGGCCTCAAAAATTAGGAAAGCTAATTTTTTACTTGTAAAGGCTCAGTCCCCCGAATCACAAATTACACTCACCTCTTTCGAGTTATCCGAACCTTCTTGATCATCCCCTTAGATTTTATTCCAAAATCCCTACTTTATGATTGTGCCTCTTGTTCATCTTCTCACATTCACCCCTTTCCTGTCGTTCTCATCCCAAAATTTTACAGGTGTAAACTGCCTTGTTTTCAATTTCTTCAACTTTTGCATGACTCTCCTCCTGAAATTTAAATCACATTTCATTTTTATTGTGCTCGTGGAATTATAAACATGGAAAACTTTATTAAGTTTACTGATTATAACAAGTCAGAATATTCAGTACCTGCTTTATTTTCTTTATTTGCCTGAACTTATCCAACAGGCCTTCTTTAAAATTAGTATGAAGATAAATTGCTCATTTATATTTCTTCTTTCGCCACCACCAGTGTCCAGGCCAATCCCAGCTATCGGACAACCATTGGTGGCTACGGATCCAACAGCCAAATTGCCATCTTCAATGCTAAAACTTTCATTGGAGCTTTGATTTTATTATCTATGAAATATTTTTTGGGGACTAAGTTGTAATTTACAACTCTTCGTGCGGTTTTTGATTATCATAAAGTATTTTTTTTAATTAAAAAAACACACACACACACTATAAGAGTTGTAAATTCTGGGAAGAGAAGTTGTGAATCATCACATATGACAACAACAAGCCTTGTCCTACTATTTGAGGTAGCTGCATTAATTGCACAACACCATTGTGATAATTGGTAACCAATAGATTCCATTCGATAACTTCATTAAGCATTTTTTTTGTTCTTCCTCTACCCCTCTTCACAAGACTCAAAATTGTCTTCTACCCTCCTCACAGGCGACTCTCTACTCTTTGATAATTATGGAATTATGAGTTGAAAAAAATGGAGGGCCAATTTCATCCTTGCAGTAATTTCACAAATGACAGTTTAGGACTAAAATCTTTCTAATATTTTATTATTTTTCTAATTCTTGGGACTTTTATATCAACAATTTTGTTAGAAGGAAGCCACATGCCATTTACTCATTTTTCCCTTTTTAAGTTTGAGCGGTTTGCCATTCTTTATTTTAATCTTCACTCGGTGTTTAGTTCACCATGATTCGGATTGGGTTTTTGGCAACACCCCTCTTAATATCTAGTGATTCAGGTTTGATTGAGTTGATTCTCTTACATATTGCCTCCTAATTCTTTGAAATTCTTTTATCATGATCAAATCAAATGTATGCTCCTTCATTTTGCACCGCACTACAATATTTTTTATGTGAAATTGTTAATCTGGCTGTGTTGATTCATGTATTTCCCCTCAGTGACTTCGATTATACACTCTGTGCTGCGCTTTTGTTTTTGTTTCCTTTGGTTCATGATTCATGTTCTCTTGACTGCTATTTATTTGCATGCCGATAAGTTCACTTTTTCTGCAAGAACCTATAAAAGAAGGACTAGGCAGATACATGAAAGGGAACAACCACCTTTTGACACACAGAATGTTGACTTAGAAGCTCCCACCAATTTGGAGAAAGAGCTGAACGACTAGGTGGCTGTAGGCTTCTATTAGCTGCAACACTAGGTTATTTTGAAGACCGTGACATGCACTTTTTTGTAGTATTTAGAGTCTTGTTGCCTTTAGGTTGGGATGGCTTGTTGGGTATTTTGAAGGTTAGTTTGGGAGAGGCTGGACTCTCGAAACCCCAGAGAGGTTCTGTGAGGGTCTAGTCTCCTTTCCTTGTTTTCTTTCACCTGTAGTTTGAGTGAGGTTTGTCCAGAATCACTGTGACGTCCTTTTGTAACACTGATTCTCTCCCTATAGTTAATATCAAACCTCAGCACTATTCAGTTTCCACTGTTCTGTTGTCTATTTCCAGTATTTCACAGCAGGGCTCTATCACATGCTGATTGCTTTACTGTTTTGCGGTAAATCTCTCAGTATGCCCATTGCTTAGAAAGACTAAAATAAAAATGCTTCTCAAACTTCCAATTGTTGAGTACTGACACAGGGACTTAAAGAGATGTGCTACGGGCAATGGTCCTAGTTGCATTGGCTCTTACAGCCGAAGAAAATAAATGGTTTCCAAATAATGCTTTCGAAAGAAAGTGACATCAAAATATTTGGGAATCATGTTATTTTGGGATTTTTGGATTAAATATTTACATATCTGGGACTGGTAATTATGTGATTTTGCCCCCTAAAGTTCATTGCTATATGGAGTAGTGCATTTTCCATGCGCTAGAGAAGAAATGTAATTTATTGGTGGTGCTCTATTGCCAGTGTACACCATGTTTTTATAATTTTGTTATGCTTTTACAAGTTTCCGAATCTAACATTTCAGCCTATCTCACAATCTGACAGGGAAGTGCACCTGAAAGTGATAAGAAAATGGCATTCATGAAGGGAGAGCCATTGGTTAGAAAACTTGCAGTGCTGTCCAAGTATGCGGTGCTACCAGGAGCTATGATAGCTGCACTGATATACTCTCCTCCTGATTATGCATCTTCCTCTGAGAAACATACATCTGCCACCACCAAATAGTAAACTCATTTTACCCATATTCAAATTTTTTGCGTGTTGGCATTATTCAACTAATTTTTTGCATGTTTTTGCATGATTAACTTTATTACAATTTATATCTTGATTTATTTTTTTGCATTTTAATTGTAATTGACAATAAATTTTGGGACGTGGATTCAGAGAGACAAAAATAAATGTCATGTGAGGCTCTGAGTTCACTTTACAGGGTATGTGGTGGCACTGCTGACATGGAGTCGGATGTTGTTTTATGTGAACTATTTGCTGCCATATGCCTTCATTACCTCATTGCATTCTTGTTCTAGAAATTGTTGCCCAACGTAACTGGATTAATTTCATAAACTTATTTTCTGCATATGGATGTACTTCCGACATATGTATGAACCAAACTGAAATAGTCGCCAGTAGTTGTAAATTTGGTGCGAACGTCCAACTATATATTTACATCTCAATCAAGAGTAGGTCTGTAGGCAATGTGGTCGTCACTGTACACAATGGTTAATGGTTGGGTCACATAAGTCAATCTGATCTCATTGTCGTTGGTTTCTGGTTTTGAAAGTGTTTACCTTGTTCACCATCATGTGAGCTTTCTTCCATAGTCCTTAATTTGTCTGATTGTTATTTTACTTTATCACTTCATAGTTGCCCTTTTTCAGTTTGCTCCTCACTATGTTGCGAGCATGGTAGTGAATTTACTACCATTACTTAACTACCATGGTCGCGAGAAGTTTGTTTTACTACCATTACTTACTCCTCCATTGTGGGCTTGTGGCTATGATGTTCCATGTTTGGGGGTTCCTCAGAACATCCATTGACCCTTAAAAAAAGCGTATGGGCGCCTTTCACAAGAGTCTTTTATAACAAAGAAGCATCTGTAGTAGCATACCCAAAAGTTTAAGTTTCTTGCAACGTATAATTTATCTCAAAACACATACAAAATTTGCTTGGGGCTTGATTGCGGTTGGAGAATAGTAGTCCCACATCTAAAAGTTCATGTTCGATTCCAAGAATCTTGAGGGAATGGAATGGAATTCTCCATGATTCTATCGTTCCAAGCATTTGGTTGCAAGTATAGGGTCTCTGTGGTAATCCACAAATTCATCAATCATCATTCCTCCCAAAAATATAAAGAATGATGATCCTCGAGCTTCCTTACCAGAAATGCCCATAAGCCCCTTCCTTCTTCCACTCCCCCATCTTCCTCCAGTTGGTGCTCCCTCTTCTCCATCTCCAGCTCATCTCCCAACACCCGCAACTAAATATTGCCTTTACTTATACTTCAGTAGCAGTTATTGTCATATAATGCAGTCAACTTGGTTTTTCTCCGCCAAAGGACTCAACTTTGCGTTTTGGTAGTGTCTATGTGACTCAGCTTTTCAACATCTTGTATACATGATGTGATTACTTATTAATGATGACTGATGTTGCTTTCAACTTTCAATTTCAGCAATTATACATTTCATGTATCTTTATGTTTGTAATATAAGAGCTTTTCTGCTTTTTGTTTACTTACAATAGCATTTGGGATAACTTTGTGTATTCTAACAATTTAATGTTTTATGATAATGGCACAGGGCTCTGATGGTGAACTGGTTATGCATGTTTGCTGGATCTTTTCCATTGAATGAAGAAATATGTTCTGTAATAATGGCGGTGGATAAATATTTACAAGTCTTTCCCTTGTAACTAGTATTGTGGAGACTGGAGAGAATTTGTTTCATCTGAGTGACGCTGAATGCGTTTTATTACCATTTGAAACATCATCAGAAGCAATTTATTTGAATTGGTTTGCGTGCTCTAATCTTCATGAACTTTGGATACATGAAGCAGGTGGAACCGTAGAATGATTTAAGTAACTAAAACAATTACTCCCTCTAGTCTATAATATAAGATATATTTACCTAATTTAATTAGATTAAGAATGTTAGTTAAGTTAGTTAATATAATATATATTTTCTGAAGTGTCATAGTCATCTTTATTAATTCTCTTATTCCCTCTTTATTTTTATTGTTGTTGAGTGGGTATCAATATGAGTAAATTAGTAAAAAGATTGATGAATATGAAAATTATATTATATTTAAGATTAAGATTAACTCTTCAAATATGTCTTAATATTAAGAACGAGAAGGAGTAATACTTAAGTAATCAAAATTATATTAGTGATTATATAAATGGAGAAATTAAACTTTAAAATCCGGTTAACAACAATAGTAATGGGATTAACAAGAATAGTAAAATAATTAACAACTTATTTTATTACAAAATTACATATTTAAGATTTTAAAATTAAAGTAATATTTTTGAAATTTTCCTTTCAAAATTTTGACAAGAAAAGTGGAGAATGAAAATTGGTGATCGTTGCGTATGGGCAGAAAATGACAATAGACCTGACATTGCACTCCTATGAATTTATGGTCTCTGTCTCCCGTATCTCTTTTGCATTCAACTCTCAAAATCATTGCGTGGAAATTTTCATGACTGAATGCTGGATTTCAACGATCGATGGTTTGGCTACCACCGTCAAATGTCAAAAGGACTAATTTATCTCTTAATATTTTTTAAATTTTAATTGAATGAATCTGTTGAGACTTTTTAGTAATTTTATGATTAACTTTCTTATCTAAAACCTATTCCCCAATATATAAATAAGTTTCATCGTCATTCCCCACAACCATTATCATTAACCATTTGTGTACTTATAAAATTAAATAATTGCTTCTTTTTTTTGGTCAAAAATAATTGCTTCAGTCTTTGGTCCGTTTGCACATAAAAAATGGTCCTCTATTTTTGGTACAGCCGGTAAGCCTATCTATGCAATTGACTGTTTAGTCCTTCAATTATTGCTTATCGTCAATCTGTCTATATATACTTTTGTCATCTTCCTTCGTAAATAATAAAAAGTAGAATGGCAAAAAAGAAAAGAAAAAATGATACTCCCAAAGTGACAGATTAAACGGTTGTTTCCAAACTTGTAAATTTTATTTAGAAGTCTTAAAGATATATTTGAATAAATCTTCCATGAAAAATAATGGAACCACTAGAGAAAGTAACCGCCACGAAATGAAATGAAATGACATTTTTATCCTGAAATTTTCTTGAATCAGTGTTGGTTATGTATGGGTATTCTCAAGTTTTCTTAAAGCAATATTATCCACATATAACAATAAAACATAACGACTTCAACACAAACTTTGGAGATAAAAATCTCTTTCACCCAATTAAATAAACAATGATGTGCATCTGCCATCTGGAATCTGTGCGGGCAAAAAACAGAGCTAGAATGTGGATGTTGCCACTTGCCACCTCCAAATCTGACCGCAATGTCAACGATGATGCCTCCTAAATTAATGAAGCAGGTGCGAAGGCGTCTTTTTCTCTTTCTACCTGCTTTGTATCATCACTCGACCTAATCCCTCCTCCATTCACACCTAATTCTATCCTCTCCTCCAAAAACAAATCTCTCTTTTTCTCTCCTCTCATCACTCGGATGACAGAGATCACTCACCTGAGCTCAGACCTCATCGAGCTCATCCTCTCCTTTCTTCCTATCCCTACTCTCGTTCGCGCCTCCACTGTCTGCAAGCTCTGGTACTTTATCATCTCCTCCCCCACCTTCTCTTCCATTACCAACTCTCGCTCCCACCATAACCAATCCTGGTTCTTCCTCTACGGCTTCCACAACATCTCCCCCAAGAACAATCAGTCCTTTGCCTTCGACCCCGTCTCTAATCGTTGGCTTCGCCTTCCCACCTTCTCCGCCCTCCAACCCCAACAACAATCCATCACTTCCTTCATCGGAACTAATGGCTTTTTCTTCACTACTGCTCCCAAATTCTGTTACGCTCGAACCCTTAACCCTCTCTGGCGTGCCACTCCTCCGCTCCATTTTCCCCGAGCTAACCCTCTTTTGGGTGTTTTCACTGATGCCAATGATTCCTCCCCTAAGTTTATTGTCGTCGGTGGTGTGAAGTTTATCGGAAATTTGGTTGATATTGAGGAGCGATTGGATCTGGAAATTTACGATCCTCGTTCGGACTCTTGGGAGCTTGGTCCTCCTTTGCCGGCGGATTTTAGATCTGGCAATTCGTCTTCGTCTTTGTCCTCGGCGCTGTTTGGAGGGAGATTTTACGTGCTTGGGATATCTTCGTGCTTTGTTTCCTCATTTGATTTGCGTGAACGTGTTTGGAGTGAGGTTCAGACGCTTAGGCCGCCTGGGGTTGTTTTCTCTTTCTTAATTGCGTGCAGGGAAGTGCTTGTTTTGGCTGGTATTTGTAGCGCACCTCTTGGACCGTCCTTTCATTTGTGGAAGCTTGATCCGAAGACGATGGAGTTAAGTGAGATTTCAGTGATGCCCCATAGTTTACTTTACAGCTTGTTTGATAGTGATGAGGACGACAACTTTGCAAGTCTGAAATGCGTGGGGTTGGGGGATTTTATATATGTTTTTAATGAAGATTATCACAGGGTATATCCAGCTTGTCTTTGTGAGATTGATAGCGAGTCTGGTAGATGCAGTTGGAGAAGAGTGCCTAATTTGCCATTACCTGTGAACAAGTTTCACAAGGTCGCTAGTTTTTGTTCGACTGTTTCACTGTATTGTGTTCTGGGTGGACGAGGACATCCTGAGCTTCTACAGTCTGCCTGACCGTTCGTTCCCCTGCCTGGGGTCTACCGTATGTTAACAATCCTTCCTATACTATCATTAAATAGAGGTTGATGCGTCATAGGTGGAGGAATAAATTCTTGTCACGAGTCACAGAAGCTGATTCACTGAGTAAGATAAGTGTTGTAAGTCGTGGAAGATATTGTCAAGTTTATGTTTTCTTATGGAACTAGTAGTGTTCTAGACGGATGTTATTGGTTGGGCCCGACACAACCAGAAGTAGGGTTTTTGAAGCTATTGCTTTCCTGGCTAAACTTCATCAAGAGACAACACATTTCTTAATGGACTTGTTTCATTTGTGGAATGAGATTCAGGGTCCTTTTCAAATTGCATTTGTTGTAAAATATCACATTTTGTCAGTCATATATTGGTAATAAAAGAATATATGTACATTCATGACTTCTTTTGTAGGAAAAACGTATGTTGTGAGGTCTATGTTGACATATGTTACAATTGATAGCATTGTCTTGACATGAGATTTAAGCATTTATTTTTGGCCCACTTAATCAAGTTTTGTCTTTGTATAATTTCTTCTTTTTAAACGTAGAATATATACAAGTATTGATCCCCTTGGGAAAAGAATGCTCATAAAAAATGAGACACTATTAGGGCAAAAAAGTTTTAATCTCAAGACACATGTTGTCTATTTCATCTTTCATCATGTTTTGCTGGTTGTGTATCAACAATATTTAAAGAAGTGCATGTTTACCTTTGGCATCTGTGCACTTTTGATTGCTATGTATTTACAGAGTAGTCAAAAGTTTAAAATTAACCACAAGTTTTTATGGTTTTGTCTGAAGTTAACTTTTTTCTCGTCCCTGTGATTAAAATTAAAATATTTAACTTATTGGTCATCTTAAAAATCTTGGTATCTCCTTAATACCTGAAAGTCATAGGAATTGCTTGTGTTGGTAGAGAGTCTGAGGAATCAGAGACCTGGTTCATACTTCATATCTTCAATTTAGTTCCATTGTGGTAGCTATTGAATCTTTTTCTTCTACTAGAAGGGAAGGGGCATGAAGTGCATTTACCTATCTTCTATTTTCTACTATCCTGTATATTGTACAATTTATTGAATAGACCTAATTTTCTGTTATGGATTCACAAGTAACTTTTGATTTCCGTGCATTCAGCAGAAAAAATTATGAAACAAGTGCTTGGGTAAATCAAGATTGTATAGATGCGTGCTACACCAACCTTGTTTAATGTTGATCATTCTCATCTCATAAGGCCAGAAGCTCTCGTTCAACAGTATATATAGTGGATGAAACAAGAGGTGCGGGCTACACCAACCTTGTCTGTTTGGCAAATAAATGGGTATTAATGGTGTGATTCACTGGTGTGTAATTGTAATTTGACAAGTGAATTATATTAGTTGTATATTGCTATGTCGTACTATTTTGTTTACCGTATTACCAGTGTTTTTATTTCTTTATTTCCAAGCAACTTGTCAAGTTTCGCCGGATGAAGGTTCTGCTTTGGCAAACTTGTGTAACGTTTTGAATCTCTTCATTATACGTAGAAACATTGTGTATCCCATGTGTTTTTCGTAGCAAGCCGAATGATGCATGACTGGTCAGCTGGGCTCTTGTACATGTAAAGTTGGTCGTTCTGTTGGCGGATTCTTGGATTCATAAATTGAAGATCCCAATGAATTGAAGGGTTCAGGTATATGAATGGAGCATCTTGTCGGAGCGACCTTGTCGGGACCAAAATAAATTAGGCATCGAGTAATGAAAAGAAAAAAAAAACATGGTTGCCAATCGCCAAAGAAAAGGTCGTTGAGCTGTGCAGGATTAGGGTACTCATTTATCAGTATGTCTAACATGTTTGTGCGACATCTCCATCCGCAACGATGAAGTCGCGCTTAGCAAAACATTGCAAGGGCCAATTCCCTATGCTTCATGAACCGTACTAGTGCTCACAGAAGGGGGTGGTCTTTAGTGCCAGCGCGGTATCTCTGTTCTCAGCCTCCCTGCTAGCAAGAGCTGAAGAAACCTTCTGAAAGCACCTGCATGCTTCATGAACAATCCGCACTGATTATTGGAATCATCAACGAAATATTTACGGCTTCAAAAGAAACAAATGAATATAGCTTCATGTCATTGTCAATCTCAGACCTTTCCTCTTCCTTTCCGCCATCCCAATTCCCACATGGGCCCTCATGGCATCGGGTTTTGGTTGTGTGGGTTTGTATTCATCATGATGCTTGTAGGGACTCTTACTTCAGCGTGTTCCTCCGTCTGTGAGGGTTTTACATTGGGATCAGCTCCATATTTGCCTGGGGGATATTTTCACTTAGGAGTTTTGGGTACTTGGAAATTTTTTTGGCCCAATTTCGTCCAGGTAGCTTCCAAATTAGAGCAATTTCACCTTGACTTAACAAACACAAACGATCAATAGTTAGTTGACCTAATTATGCTGACATGGCTCTGTCATATAGAATTAAATGGCATATAATAATCCACCAATTATGCCATGTCAACACCTCATACATCTCTCTCCTCCCTCTTGCTTTCTCTATGTACGCAGCGTCCAATGAGTTCTTGCTTCTTCTTCTTGTTCCGGCTTCATTGCATTGCAGCAATCACAACGAGATTGCATCATCATCTTCACTTTAAACTCCTCCAAATCAATCTGGTCGTCAAAGATGCTATCGACCCTATGAATCATCGGCCAACACTCTGCCAACAAGCAGTCGTCTCCGAGGCTCTTCATCACCATTTGACGCTCCTCCACCGTGAGTTTTCCCATAACCATCAATATTGAACACCAAGAATGCATCCTCCAAAGTTTGTACCTGAAGCATGGCTGCTGAGATGAGGGTGAGCACAGATTTCAAACCACTGACACAGTGACTCATATCGATGTCGAAGGAGGCGAAAAGAGTAGCGATCTTCACGTTGGTATGCAACTCTTACTTAGCCACTGGGTGTGGATCTCTGCCATTGACGGTGAAGCCCTTTTAAGTGCTCTTCACAATGGTGGTTTAGCTTCACTGTCGTTGCTTTTCATCGAAGAGCCTCTATAAGCCGCAATCTCCCATCTTTCTCTAGCGACAAAAATCTCCTCTTCTACGATTATTTCTTAGTTTTTGGGTTCAAATCTCCCATCTTTCTTTCACGATTGTGGTTCAATTTTTCATTTTTTTTTTATTTCTAATTTTTGAAAGCTTCTAGGTGGTTGTTGATTTCGGATTTTTGTTCCTCTACATACATGATCCTGTTAGTTGGTCTAGATTCTAGTTTATGCTTTGAAAGACGTTTTCTTAATTTTTCAAATGTTATTTTGATTTGAGTTTATGCTTATACACTCCCGTTCTCATTCAAAGAATAGGATTAAGACCAATCTCCTTGTTTATATTGACTCTTAAGCTTGCAGCTCATGTATTAGTGTATAGTTTTGAACTGATCTTGCAATGGGAGGAGATGAGTGATGCGAGTTGGGAAACCATTGTTGGGACTTGAAAAGATGGAAGAGCTGCAAAGGAGGAGTGTGGAGCCTACTATCACAGATCGCAGGGAACGCAAGATATTTTGTGCACAAAACACTCTACTGGAGGTTTCTAGAGAACTCCAGAATATGGTAGATACTTGTACATAAGTGTAGAATTGTATAGAATTCTCTAGAATTCTCATGAAAGATGTAAATATCTAGATATTTTGGGAGAAGGTTCTGGAGAACCAATCTCCACCGTTAGATAGATTGAATCATAGCCGTTCATTGAGGAGGTGGTTGCCTATAAATAGGAGGTGCCACCCACATTTGTAACCATCCAAGAGCAATATAAGTTCTTTACACTTTCAGAGCTTCTCTCTCTAAGTTACTTCTCTCTCTAAAAGTTCTCTTTGTTCTTGTGCTCTTTGCCTACTTGTGAGGGTTCGGTGACTTAGCCAAGACCAAGGGAGCGATCAAGCTAAGGCGGCACGGTTTGGGTGGAACTTGTCTCGAGACCGTGACAACGTGGTATCGAGCCGGGTTCGTGGGAGCCATTGTGTAGGCAAGTATGTCGGGCACTGCGAGGACATTGTGGTTGGAGAAGAGAGGGGTAGGGAGACTCAACCTCCTCATCAACCCAAGAAGGTTCGGGGCACAAGCAAGTCTCGCCAAGCCACGGATGTTGCCACCTTGACGGTAAAGGTGGAGGCTTTGGAGGAGGCCTTGCAAGAAGTGGTTGCTAGGGTGGATAAAGTGGAAGGAGACTTTGTGACTCTTGAGTCTCACACCCTAGAACAGTTAGACAACCTGAGGTCGGATCTTGATTCGCACCTCAATGTCGAGGAGGAACGGCCGAGTCCATGAGGAGACTCGAGGCAAAGGTGATGGATGCCATCACGGCCATGCGGGGATCGCCTTAACTCTCTTAAGGCTTCTTTGGAGAGTCGACTAGGACTCCGTGGGAGCCGGGACCGGTGGAGGAAGGGAGGTGAGGCTAGACCTCCCTAAACCAAAGGAATTCAAAGGTGTCCGTGATGCCAAAGAGGTCGAGAACTTCTTGTGGCAAATGGAGCGATATCCGAGAGCATGAACTTGGCCAACGACACGGACAAGGTACGCACTGCTTCCTTATTCCTTACTGATAATGCTATGTTATGGTGGCGTAGGAAGCATGCAGATATGGAAAAAGGCCTTTGCACCATTGCAACATGGGAAGATTTTAAGAAAGAACTGAAGAAGCGGTTCTATCCCAGGAGAATGTGGTCTATGAGGCTCGGAAGAAGTTGAGGGAACTTAAACACAAGACCACAATCACCGACTATGTACGAGATTTCACTACCCTCATATTGCAAATCCCCAACTTGACCAGTGAAGAAACATTGTTCTACTTCATAGACGGTCTTCGTAATCGGGCTAAGAACGAGCTCCAAAGGCGTGGCGTAACAAATGTAGATGAAGCTATTACCTTCGCCGAAAGCCTTACCGAGTACTCAAGGGGAGAGAAAGGTGAGTCTTCCAAGCCCAAGTCTTCCAAACCTAATCAAGGAAAAGGTGGGGGAGACAAAGGCAAGGGGATCACCAAGGGAGGACCTAGCAAATCCTTCCATAAGAATCAATATGAGGAGAAGAAGAAGAACAAGAATTATACAATCAGCTGCTTCGTGTGCAAGGGGCCACACCGCATGAGCAATTGTCCCAAGCTCGGTACCTTGTCGGCCCATTGTTGAAGGACAAGATGCACCCAACGAGGAAGGGCCAAGTTCTCAAATAGGGTCTCTCGACTCTTGAATGCTCTAAAGGCAAAACCGGTGCAACTCGCTCCAAGAAGCAACGGGATCGATGTACGTGGAGGCCAAACCGAACAGGAAGCCCGTAAAGGTGATGGTGGATACCGGGCGACCCATAATGTTATTACTCCCGAGGAGGCTAAGCGAGTTGGCCTCTCGGTGACTCAACCACGAGGAGGATGGTTGAAGACTGTGAACGCCCCTGCCAAACCCCTTAATGGCGTAGCAAGTGGAGTGGAGCTATGCCTTGGCACGTGGAAGGGGACCGTGGATCTATCAGTGGCCCCTATGGATGATTTCAAAGTGGTATTTGGGATGGACTTTTTGCGCAAGGCAAAAGCATTCCTCATGCCATGTTATGACTCAGTGTGTATCATGGAAAAGGGGCTCGCTTGCACAGTACCTGCAACAAGTGATGATCGGATTGCTCACTTGTCAGCCATGCAGGTAGAAAAGGGAATTAAAAGAGGGGAAGTCACCTATCTTGCAGCTCTAAAGGAGGTGGACTCGAAGGAGGAGGATAGTGGAAGCCTTCCCCCTATCATTCAGAACGTCCTCAAGGAGAACGAGGACATAATGCCGCCAGAACTTCCTAAGAGGTTGCCACCTAGACGGGAGGTGGATCATAAGATCGAATTGGAACCGGGAGCACGTCCACCCGCCATGGCACCTTATCGTATGGCACCGCCTGAGTTGGAAGAGCTAAGGAGACAACTGAAAGGGTTGCTTGATGCTGGGCACATACGGCCTTCCAAAGCACCTTATGGGGCACCTGTCTTGTTCCAACGCAAGCACGATGGGTCGTTACGACTCTGCATCGACTATCGGGCCCTCAATAAGGTAACTATTAAGAACAAGTATCCTATTCCCTTAATAGCTGACTTGTTTGACAGGTTGGGTAAGGCAAAGTACTTCTCCAAGCTTGACTTGAGGTCGGGGTACCATCAAATTCGTATCGCCGAAGGAGATGAACCCAAGACCGCTTGTGTGACGAGGTACGGGTCCTTTGAGTGGTTGGTGATGCCTTTTGGACTAACCAACGCACCGGCGACATTTTGCACATTGATGAATGAGATCTTTCATCCTTTCCTTGATCGGTTCGTAGTGGTCTACTTGGATGATATAGTCATCTACAGTGACACCTTAGAGACCCATGTAGAACACTTACGGGCCGTGTTCCAGACTCTGCGAAAGAACGAACTATATGTCAAGAAGGAAAAGTGTTCTTTTGCCAAGGAGGAGGTGCACTTCCTTGGACACATCATTCGCCAAGGGACCCTTATGATGGATAAGGAGAAGATCCGTGCTATTGAGGAATGGGAACCACCCACCTGAGTATCTGAGTTGCGATCTTTTCTTGGGTTGGTGAATTACTACAGCGGTTCATCAAGGGCTACTCGTAAGGGCAGCCCCTTTGATGACTTGTTGAAGAAAAACAAGCCTTGGGAATGGACTAAAGAGTGCCATGATGCCTTTGAGGATCTGAAGGCAGCGGTGATGGAGGAACCCGTACTGGCTCTCCCGGATTTCTCTAAGACCTTTGAAGTTCACACGGATGCCTTTGACTTTGCTATTGGAGGAGTACTCATGCAAGAAAGGCGTCCAATAGCCTTTGAGAGTCGCAAGCTCAATGATGCCGAGCGGCGTTATACAGTCCAAGAGAAGGAGATGACCGCGGTAGTGCATTGCTTGCGCACTTGGAGGCATTATCTGCTGGGATCCAGGTTTGTGATCAAGACTGATAATGTGGCTACTCGCTATTTTCAAACTCAAAAGAAGTTAACGCCCAAGCAAGCTCGTTGGCAAGATTTTCTAGCCGAGTTTGACTATGTGATGGAATACAAACCCGCACGGCTAATGTAGTGGCGGATGCATTAAGCCGAAAAGCGAGTTAGCATCAATGAGTCAAGCCAAGGGCGACTTGATCACAAAAATCATTGAAGGTATGAACCATGATCCCGTTGCTCGACAACTTGTAGAGATGGCCAAGGAGGGGAAAACCAAGAGGTTTTGGTTAGAGGATGGCCTTCTCTATACTGCTGGGAGGCGAATCTTTGTCCCAAAATGGGAGAACCTACGGAAAGAGCTCATTAAGGAGTGTCATGACTCCAAGTGGGCCGGTCATCCGGGACAAAGACACACACTTGCATTATTGGAAGCAGCTTATTACTGGCCGCAGATGAGGGACGAGGTGGAACTTTATGTGAAGACTTGTCTTGTATGTCAACAAGACAAGATACTGAACCAACACCCTGCAGGATCTGTTGGAGCCTCTCCCTATACCAGGGCAACCATGGGAAAGTGTTTCCATGGACTTCATTTCAGCTTTACCCAAGTCCGAAGGGTGTGGCTCTATCATGGTGGTAGTAGACCGATTTTCAAAGTATGCAACATTCATAGCTGCCCCAACGGATTGTACAACGAAGAGGCGGCCTGTGCTATTCTTCAAGAATGTGGTGAAGTATTGGGGGCTACCTAAGACAATCATCAGTGATAGAGACCCCTGGTTCACAGGCAAACTATGGACGGAGTTGTTCAAGCTCCTGGGCACTGAGCTACACTTCTCCACGAGTTTTCACCCACAAACCGATGGGCAAACGAAAGGGTGAACTCTTTGTTGGAGTGCTACTTACGGCACTTTGTGAGTGCCAACCAAAAGGATTGGGCCAAGCTACTCGATGTGGCTCAATTCTCTTATAACTTGCAAAAGAGTGAGGCAACCTTAGGAAGGAGTCCCTTTGAAGTGGTGATGGGACAACAACCTCTCACTCCTCATGCCCTTGCCACCACTTACAAGGGCAAGAGTCCAGGAGCCTATCATATGGCCAAATCTTGGCAGGAACAAGCTGAGGTAACGAGATCCTTTCTTGTCAAGGCGGCCAAGCGGATGAAAAAGTTTGCGGATAGGAAGAGGCGTGCTTCTGAGTACCAAGTGGGAGACATGGTAATGTTGAAGCTTCTTCCTCAACAATTCAAGGTGTTCCGACAGGTACACAAGGGCCTCATCCGCAAATATGAAGGCCCGTATAAGATCGTGGGGAGAGTAGGAAAGGTTTCCTACAAGCTGGATCTACCCCCGAACTTAAAGATTCATCCCGTCTTCCATGTTAGTATGCTCAAGCCGTTCCATGAAGACGTGGATGATCCTGGTCGAGCCATCTCGACAAGAGCACCTCCGACCATGACCAAGTCATTTGATCGAGAAGTGGAAGAGGTGCTAGCTGATCGAGTAGTACGGCGACGAGGGGTACCACCAAGTACCCAATACTTAATCAAATGGAAAGGATTGCCAGAGAGCGAAGCCACATGGGAACCTCGGGAGGATCTTTGGCAATTCGAAGACCACCTACACCGTACAAAGACAAGTCGGTGACGAGGACGTCACCGGATTAGGTGGGGGAGAGTGTCACGGATCGCGAGGAACGCAAGATATTTTGTGCACAAAACACTCTTGGAGGTTTCTAGAGAACTCGAATATGGTAGATACTTGTACATAAGTGTAGAATTGTATAGAATTCTCTAGAATTCTCATGAAAGATGTAAATATCTAGATATTTTGGGAGAAGGTTCTGGAGAACCAATCTCCACCGTTAGATAGATTGAATCATAGCCGTTCATTGAGGAGGTGGTTGCCTATAAATAGGAGGTGCCACCCACATTTGTAACCATCCAAGAGCAATATAAGTTCTTTACACTTTCAGAGCTTCTCTCTCTAAGTTACTTCTCTCTCTAAAAGTTCTCTTTGTTCTTGTGCTCTTTGCCTACTTGTGAGGGTTCGGCTGACTTAGCCAAGACCAAGGGAGCGATCAAGCTAAGGCCGGCACGGTTTTGGGTGGAACTTGTCTGAGACCGTGACACTACGCTTAGTTGATCTTAGTCAAAGTTGAGGTGGAGCTTTCTTTTTCCCATTCAGCTTGCCACCTTTGCATAAGCTAGTCAAAAAAGCATATTTAACAGTCAAATTTAACATTGAATAATGGTAGGGCGAAATTGCTCTGATTTAGAAACTTTCGAAGCAAAATTAAGCCCCAAAAAAATTCCGAGTACATTCATTCATGTGGGACATTGCTTCACCTAAGACTGCCCTTCTATTTGAGTAAGGAAAATGGTACATATTATGAGCCCATACTTCAATTTATCTTCCAGTTTTTGCTTTCAAGTGTCTCTTTGCCCAAAACAAGACTATTTTGTTATTCACAAAACACAGTTTACAACACCAATAGTTTGCTTTTATGTTTTTTTTTTTTTTTTTTTTTTTTTTTTTTTGGTTGGAATAGGTTCGTATGGTTTACCACAAAACCATTTCTGACGATAAATTTCATTTTCAACAAAAACTAACTAATTGATACTACCTCCCTCTCTCTATATATAAGGTGATTTCAAACTAATTATATTGTTTTAAAAAAATGTTAAAATAAATTAAAAATAACAAGAAACACATACTTCCTCCAAATATGCGCTTATTTAGAAATAAATAAGAGGGATGATGATAATAAGAAAAATTATGAAATAGAATATATGGGAAAAAGATTATGTAAAAAGATGAAGGGAGTGGGTCAACATTTTAAGTAATATTGCAACGTTGAAATTAATTGAGAGTAAGAGGGTAACATTGCATTTATCAATGAGACAAACTTTAAAAAAAAAAAAAAAAAAAAAAAAAAAAAAAACTTATAAAGGGGCAAACCTATTCAAAAGATGGGGCTCCCAAGCTTTTGTGTGTATATATATATATTTATTGAGTTTTTTATATTGCTAGATCCTGAGTCTAATATGTAATGTCTACAAAATAAAATTCCATCTATCTCAGGCTCTCAGCATTGTGTCATTGATGTCCCATATGGCGTTCGAAGTTGGAAACTTGGAATAAGTAAATTACTATGCTTATAATTTATCAATAGTTTTATTTATTATAATTTTTATATGATAAATATAGAAAAATTTATTGTTTACTGTTGGGTTACCAACTTTACTTACATATATTGTCTGACACATTGCAAACATTTTCCGGCGAAAAAAAAAAGCCATATTGCAAACAATATTTAATAATCGCTCCCTTTCGTTAACTTTTGGGGCAATTTTGCTTCTAAAAAAACTTTTGGGTGCTGAGTGCTCTTGAGCGAAAACTTCCGAGACAAATAAGACCGTTATCCCACAAAATAAATGATAAAGGAGAGGAATTCGAGAGGTGCAACTAACGATAAACAATAGGTATAAATGTATAATTACATAAAAATTTAAGACTTAAACCAGGAAAAATTCAGGTAAAAAACCAAAATGTTATGAAAATAAAGAAATCTAGAATAAGAAAGCAATAAATGAGAGAAGAGAAAATTTGAGAGAAAAAAAAGGTAGTAATTCTCATTTAGTTTGTTGTTATTATAATGCTTGTATAATACCTTTATTTATGGGCCTCCAAAAGTCACTACAAAGCTCACAATTAATATTATAGATCTTTCATTATATTAAATAGCCTTTTAGTTTCCTAACAATATATTTATAAATGCTAATTAGGATATAAGTCAATGGATATCCACATAATTAATATTTATAACACCCCCTTAGATGTTTATGATGAGTACTTCTCATTAAAAACTTTAACTATGAAAAATCTAATAGAATAAAAACCTAACCGAAGAAGATCAATACATGATTCATTGATACACTATAAAAAACCAAATGGAGCAAAAACCAATGCTGCTTCATTAAAAATCTTTCTAGGAAAATCCAGTGGGTAAAACTTAGATAAGGGAAAAATAATACATCGTATATCAACTTCCCCAAATTACAATATAAGTTTGACTCTCCCTGACAATAACATCACATCCAATGTCTTTTCGAGTATATCTTCCTTTTAGCCGTCAAATTATGAATGATGCGTTGTTACCAAATATTTTTGCTGAAATATATTCTTCTAATATATCTTCTGGGTACATTGAAATATCCATATATTTGACATTTATGCTATTCACTACTGAAACAATAAGAGAAAATTATTCTCAAAATCACCAAATCTTACTTTCATTATCCATTGTGTACTTATAAGAACTAGATTTTACCAATAAAATCATAAAGAATGCAATATTAACATGATATCTAAATATTCTCATAGGTATAAGGTACTTCTTGCAAGCAAAATCATCTTTAGACATGCTTCGGCATTTTGGATCCTCTGAGGATTATTTTTGTAAACTTCAATATTTGGTGAATCATATGCATAGGCTATATGTAACAATATCTAATGGACACATAATATTTCTTTCACAAACTATCAGACTAATAATATATACAAAATTATTGTATCCACCACAAAATCAGATATCTTATCATAATCATCATGCTAATAACATGTTACGAAAATAAAGAGTCTAGGATAGTAGAGCAAGGGATAATTGAAGAGAAAATTTGAGAGAAAAAGGAGGAAAACCATTCTCATTCAATTTGTTGTTATCACAATATTTATACAATACCTTTTTTTTTTTTTTTTTTTTTGGCTCGGTATACGCTACCTCTATTTATAGACCCCTAAAAATCATTACCAAAAGTCACAATTAATATGCAATAAACGGTACTACAATTAATATTTTATAACCTTTTATATTATTAAATAGCCTTTTAGTTTACCAACCATGTATTTATAAATGCTAGATAAGATATGAGTCAATGTACATTCAAAGAATTAATATTCATAAAACAAAAAAGAATATGAGAATTTAACATGAAATTTCTTTTAAAAAAATATTAAAATAAAGACATGTAGGCTGCCATATAAAATTAAGTTTATACAACTAACACAGAATTAGTTTAGTGGTATAAAGCCTCATAAGATTTTCTAGATTGATTAAATGCATCTAAAATTCTAAATCAGTATTCTTATTATTTAGTATCTATGCATATAGAGCGAGGATAGAAGGTTGAATAACGCAGGCA
This sequence comes from Acacia acuminata, assembly GCA_019022655.1. Classification (NCBI taxonomy): domain Eukaryota; kingdom Viridiplantae; phylum Streptophyta; class Magnoliopsida; order Fabales; family Fabaceae; genus Acacia; species Acacia acuminata. The sequence continues at coordinate 135,010 of JAFJYI010000422.1, forward strand.
AGCAGTCAGATCTGGTCCCTTGGTGGATTACACGCGCAGCAGCGAGGAATTCCGATTCACATATTCAGAGATGTCATTTTAAAGAAAAAAAATTTCCCATTGAGGCTCTTGGCAAACTATAGAAAGTACGCTGAGGTTTTAGAGCCCTTTACTTTGCTATCCACTAGGGTTTTAAGGTTAGGGTTTTCACCTCTCTCCCGGAAGCCATGGATAGGTACCAGAAGGTCGAAAAGCCAAAACCCGAATCGCCGATAAACGAGAACGAGATCCGAATCACCACCCAAGGCGCTATCAGAAACTACATCAGCTATGCTTCCTCTCTTCTCCAGGTATCCTTTAGCTTTTTCTGGGTGTCATTTCCTTCCTTTCTAGATAATATGTTGATTCAATCAATCTACGTTCCCGTGGATTTCTTGATCAGTGAATTGATATATGCTGCTAATCCTACTTTAGTAGTGATTACTTTCTGTGGTTCCTTTTATTTTTGGGTAGCACCTTTAATCACTTGTGTTTAAGATTTTTTGTTTTGGGTTACATCGCTAGTATACTTTTCTATTGGTTTTGACCAATGGACTGATACTGTGCTTATGTGAGTGAATTCCTTCCCCTGCTGGTTCTATTTGATATATTCGTTTCGATTTGTTGATTGTTAAATGTCAATCTGCATTCTCTTATGTTCGTTGAATAATGATTAGTTGTTCGTTACTAATGTCATTTTAGCCGTTATGTTTATTTGTAAAGCCTTTCGTTTTTTAACCCTATTTTAATTTGTCCTATAGATTGATACAGTCCATCTACATTCCCATCTGTTCACTGAATAATGAAACTCGTTGGTTAACAATCCTATATTCGCGGTTAAGACTATTTGCAACACCTCCTGTGTTTCTTGGTAGCGTCAGTCTCGACTTGTTAGCATCGTTTGCTTCCTTTTTATGTTACCTGCAGAACGTTGTTTTTAAGTTTAATCAATGGACCGACCGAATCCGTACAGGAGTGACTTCCTTGCGTTTTTCATAAATAAATAAAGCATTTGAAACCCTCAAACCTGGTACCTGAGAATTTGTTGATAGGTTGATGTATCTTTTATTCCCATTTGACTACCTGCTTGTATATATCTCTACCATTTGTCTCATTTTTTCCAATTTAGCAACCTTTTGCAGCAAAATGCCTGATTCACTGTCGCTGTCCTACTTACCTTCATGTTCTCAATTTAAGAGTTGAACCAATCCCTTCCCTGTCTGTGATGACTGATGAGATATTCATTGGCGGCCATTCTTTCATGAAAAGGTCTAAGTTCCGATAGTTGTATGAAATCCTTGCAGCATACTTGAGTGTCTAAGGTGCAAGTTGCAGTGACTTGTTCCTACTGTATCTGGCAATACTGAGGTGAAGCAACTTTAGTGTAGTAGGGGTACAACCGTACAAGGAGCTAGATTTGCCAATTTGCATTCTATCATTAAAACTACTATAATTGTTTTTAATTTCTGTGATATTGTTACTAAGTGACCTGTAAACTTAAGTGAAGCAGCTTTATTTAAGAGAGATAACCGTTTTGTTTTTGGGTTCAAATTCATGGGTGCCTGTACCTCTGAAAATTTTATTTATTTTTCTAGGTTGCAATTTTGCATGGTAACATTCATATACTGAGGACATTTCTCTGTTGGGAAGTATCTTGGTATTAATTGTTTTCTATTGATGGAAGTTTTCAATTTTCATTGATTTGATTTATCATTGTGAATTGAAATAACCTTGTTACACGTGATAATAATCCTTTTCTATGTTTGTTTTTTGAGTGATGTGATATGGGTTTTGTGGTCTATCTTGCTTTTAGTAATTTCCTACTTTGTTATTGAATTTTGCTCTTCAGGAAAAACATGTGAGGGAGATTGTCTTGAAGGCAATGGGACAAGCAATCAGCAAGACAGTTGCCATTGCTGAGATTTTGAAGGTTTGAATTCTTCTGAAGATCCCCCTCCATGTTATATTGATGCAAGAGAGAAAAGCATGTGTGGCCAAGGAAAAGAGTAGAGCATGTAAAAGGCATGCAGATATTACTTGGAATTCCAAAAATTATGTTGGGAGTGCTATCCTAATTGAGTCCAAAATTCTTAAATTTGACTTGGTAGAACCAGATGTCAGAGGTTGTATTTAAAAAAAAAAAAAATATATATATATATATATTATATATATAAGTACTTGGAATGGTCTTGGTGTCTATATCCTGTGGCAAGAGGACTAGGGAACATATTGAAGTTGCCAGGTCACTCATCCAAATTGTGTCAGAAAGTAAAATATTTCAAAATCCTCAAAATACTGGAATTTTGGGATTCATATTGGTCTTACTCTGGTCGCATTTCTCTCTTAAAACAGAAGAGGATTCCCCGGCTGCATCAAGATACTGCCATCAGCTCAGTAAGCATAACAGATGTGTGGGAACCCATTGAAGAGGGTCTTGTACCGTAAGATATAATTATTGATTTTGAGTTTAAAGCTTCAGACTTCAGAGTGTATGCGCTTTTTTCTCTCTCTCTTAATTTTATATTAGAGGTTGTTAAACGTTAGTGTTTGATGCAGGGTGGAGATGACTCGACACGTCTCTATGATCTCAATCACCTTATCAACTAGAGAGTTAAACAAAAACTCTCCTGGGTAGGTAGTTCAAGGACTTGTAGTATCATATACCCAATTATGCTCCTTTTCTCTCAAAATTTTCTGATATATCACAAAAAAGAAATAGTATACATATTTCCTGCTATAATGGCCTGCTGGGTCTAATTTTCAAGATCACCTTATAAGCTTCTGGATATATGGATTTGACATTGTTAGGATGTTGTCTCCATGGCTTTATCCACAGGTATCAAGTTCCGTATAATGTGGAACAATCAAAGCCACAATTCAATTATCAGCAGCAACAACCAAAACCACCACGTGGTCCATATAATGCTGTAAATGAAGGTGACCACCTATTAGACTTGCAAAAAGTAGTTGAGCGTTAAATTTTGTTGTGCCCATAATGTCTGAATCACATCGTCATCTTTTATCCTTTTCTTTAGACTCATATGGTCGAGGCCGGGGTCGGGGGAGAGGGAGAGGAAGAGGATGGGGAAGGGGTGGATATGGCTATCAAGGTGGAAATTATCAAGGTAGTTATGGAAATTACCAAGGCGGGTATGGGTATTACCAGGGTGGATATGGAAATTATCAAGGTATGGATTTTGATATGGTATTTTGTTTTGTTCCTCATTGGCTCTTATTTGTTTCATTGTCTGTGTTGTATTACTTGGTTATCACATGTCATTTCTTGGCAGATAATGGTGGGTATTCAAATCGGGGTCGTGGTGGTGGAAGAGGAAGAGGTTGGGGTTATCGTGGTAAGCTTGTTTTGACCGCATGTCCTATTCAAAGTATTGACTTCATTGGGGGAAAACCTGCTTTCTCTTGGTCTGGTTATTTTTCCCCTTTATGTATGGGTTTTTTAGATAGAATTGTTTGACTGGAATATGCTTTCTTAATTCCCTGCATTACTTTTTAATCACTTGGTCACCCTTCCATCAGACCAAAGGAAAAGTCACCCCTCTAAATATGGAAAACTGCATTTGAGTGATCTATATGTCTATATGTTTGTTCAGTCTCATAGTAGTGATTTCCACAGGTACTGGTTATGAACGAGGCAGAGGTGGAGGCAGGGGATATAGCCGTGGACGGGGACGAATGGGAGGACGTTCTTTAAGGGGTGGCGGCAACCAGGCATGATTTTAGTTGATTTTCTTTCCGTTCCTTCTAGATGCTTGCCCGGTGCATGAATTGTTATCAGAATACCTTGTTGATAGTGTGATTTGGCTCATGGTCCTGCAGTATTAAGCAGTAGTCTATGTTTTCTAGTGATTAAGTTGGTATGGGCAAGGTTTTGCGCATCTTTTTTCTTTTTAGCTGGAAAGCGTCTAGTTTATGTCTGCTGCAATTCATTTCAACTTTATGGTTTCCTACACCACATATTTGTATTTTCTTCAGTTTCTATATATGATCTGTTCTATCAGAATGTCTAATCTTTCATGATGGATATGTGAGCCGTAGGTGCCACCCCTGTCGGGTGCAATTGATGGGATTTGGATATTGCAAAAACTTGAACCTAGTACGAAACCTGCAGTAAATGAAACGCCACAAATTATTTCAAGGGCAATGTGATCAATGATCCAATAGAAATGGACATTCAGTCAATATAAATATTATCATCGAAATAACCAAATGCATATCATACTAACATTTCAATGTTATGATAATTTTGTCGAACTTAGTTTATGGTGACTTGAACTTTTTATGTGATTAGTTGTTATGATTACCAGAAATGAAACAAAAATAAAATTAACTCGTTAAAAAGAATTCATGTTTGTAAGCATGAATGCTTAATGTAAGGGAGAAAAAGGTTAAAACGGGCATGGAGTTTAATGGGAGGATGCGTGTGCGTGTAAGGTGATGTAACATAATTTGCTTGTAAATTGTGATGATTGGTCTCTTGGCTTTTACGGAATCAATCTTCCTTGAGTTTGTGTGTTTTGGCCCAAATCATCAAAATTCAAATCTTAGAATTTCGCATATTCTCCTAACAGAACCAAATTTCTGGATCTCTGTGATTGGGACAAGTACGCATTATATTTAAAGGTGGAGTGATAATAGATTCTACTGTGAAAATAAGTTACACACATAATTGTAATATGTTGGCATTTTTTAAAACAAAAATTTATAGAAAGGGAAAATTTAAGATTCTGCCACCTCGCTGGTGTAGTCGAGGCATCCTAGTGAATCTAACCTGGATTCCTGACCAGGTTCGCTTCTGAATATTCCCAAAACATTGTCACGTCACTTTCATTCACTTTGCCTTTCTTTGTTTTCATTATCTCATATACGGATCGTTTACAAGGATCATTATTCAATATAGGTTAAAGACCTAATTTGAGGGTTAAAGATCTAATTTGTCATGGAAGTTTTGTTAAGAGAGCGTTTAGCATCCGGAAGTATTTTGGGTATTATTTTTGCCCTGAAAGTTTACAAACATAGCAATTTTGCCCATCAGTTGATCTTGACCGTTGGATTGGTAGATTTTTGTTCGGGAAGTTTACAAAAAAATTGCTCATAAACAAAACTTTCAGGGTAAATTTGCTCTTAAAAAAAACTTTTGGGGCATATTTGCTCCATTTTATAAACTTCTGAGACAAAAATGATACCTAAAATACTTCCGGGTGCTTGGCGCTTCTTTAACAAAACTTTTGTGGCAAATTAGGTATTTAACCCTTCAATAAATTCAATTATCCATTTAATTGTAATTTATAATTAAAATTTTGAAAATTTTGATAAAATGGTAAAATTTTAGAAAGTGACGTATTAGAAGTCCTCAATCATTAGTTAGAGGGTTAAAATAGTCAAAGAAGTTTTTAAGGATGGGCACCGAATTTTAGAAAGTTCTTGAGGTAAATTTTCCTTGAAAGTTTAAAAAAGGGGCAAAATTTCCCGGACCTAATTGATTTAAACTGTTAATCATTAATTGACCTGTTGGGGTGACATATCCATGTGGCTTCCATATCACCTAGTTAAAGAGCATTTTTGCCCTAAAATTTTTTATGAAAGAGCAATGGACACTTGAAAATTTTTTGAGGGGGGCAATAACTCCCTTATGAGTTACAAATTTTTTGTTGTTGATTTATTTCATATTTGGGATGTCGCCATCAAACGATCAAATAAAATGAAAAATTAACAAAAATCAGGAACTCATAAATCAAAATCAGATATATAAGCAAAGAAACTCATAAACCATAAGTTCAAAATCAAAAGGAAAAAAAGAAAACCTCAAGTTAAAAAAAAAATAATGAAATTTTGGGTTTAGGAAATTATGAGATGTAACAAAAAAAAAAAAAAAAAAAAAAAAAAAAAAGAAGAAGAAGAAGAAGAAGCAAATATGTTGGGCGCGGTTAACTAGGAGTCTACAATGTACGTATATGGATGGCATAAGCCTTAAATATATCAAGAGAGACACGTCCATCCATTCCTCCTCTTATTTTTAATAAAACCCTAACATCTAAATTATCTTAATCCTTTTTATAAAAGCTCAACAAGAATTGTTTTAATATTTAATAATTTTTTATCCCTTATTAATTATATATATATATATATATATTGTATTGATTTAAAGATGGGTGATACTTATATTTATGGGTTAAATACCTAATTTGTCATGAAAGTTTTGCTAAGGGAGCGCCCAGCACCCGGAAGTTTTTAGGGTATCAAATTTGCCCCGAAAGTATGAAAAAGGTAGCAAATTTGCCATCCGTTAATTTTGACTGTTATGTTTAACTGAGTACACACGTGGCATGCCACCTCATCACACGTGGCATGCCACCTCATCACACGTGGCGTGCCACCTAATCAATCAAAAATATCATTTTTGCCCTGGAAGTTTTCATTGAGGAGCAATTTTTCCCCGGAAGTTTACAAAAGTAGCAATTTTGCCCTTCTTTCTCCCAATATTAAATTTGACTATTAGATCAGTCAAAGACCACACATGTCATGCCTTGAAAAGGTCGAACTTGGAGTTAGAGAAGGAGATCCTTGACATGTTGAGCTCAAGGCGGCCAGAATTTGTGAAGCCAAACTGGTCATAGGGACTAGAGCCGGGAAATCGGGCTAAGCCCGTCAAACTGTCATAGGCTCGGGCTTGAAAAATAAGCCGAAATTTGAAATTGGCCCCGCAGGCCGGCCTTGCAGCTTTGTATAGACCGATCATTTGCTTAGATTATAAGTGATGCTTCCGGTGACGGTTTGACTTCACAAATTTCGTCGCCTTGAGCTCAACATCTCAATGATCTCCTTCTCTCGACTCCAAGTTCGACCTTTTAAGGCATGACATGTGTGGCCTTTGATCGATTTAATAGTCAAATTTAATATGCGGGAAAGAAGGGCAAAATTGATACGTTTTGTAAACTTCAGGTAAAAATTGCTCCTTAGTAAAATTGCAAACTTGCTTAGTGAAAACTTCCTTAGGGGCAAAAATGATACTTAACTCTTATTGGGTTGATGAGGTGGCATGCCACGTGTACACTCAGTTAAACTTAACGGTCAAAATTAACGGATGGGCAAATTTGCTACCTTTTTCATACTTCCGAGGCAAATTTGGTACCTTTTTCATACTTCTAGGGAAAATTTGATACCGAAAAACCTTAGGGTCTTTGGACGCTCCCTTAAGCAAAACTTCCATGGCAAATTAGGCCTTTAACCCTATATTTATTTCATTTTTCTCCTTATGGTTCCCAACAAGCATCTAATGCAAATGGAGAATTAACTTGACCATCTTATATCAAATTAATCTTCTCGGGCAAATTCCTTTACTACCCCTAAACAACTTTTCTAAGGCTATAATTCCTAAGAAGTTATTTTTTTTTTTATTTTTTATTTTAAAAAAACGTCGTTTGTGCATGCAGTGCATTCACTAAAATGTATTAAATAATACTTCTTCTTGTTTTTATTATAAGATATCAACTAGTAATTGTATTTGGTTTTTTTTTTTATATGGCATTTGCTTGTTCACAAAACGCATTATTTATTATTTTTTCATTTATACCCATAATTAATAAGGGTAGTGGGTGAGAATAATAATTAATATAATATTAGAGTTTAGTGGAATTAGTATGGATAATATTGATAGTTATTTAAATTTTAGTATAACTTTATTGGCTTTAATTGTTTTTATTGATTTGTGAGAATTGTTAATCCGTTAGTATCTTATAATAAAGATCAGATGTAGTATTATTAATCTCGACGATTCATATTAGCATTTATTCTCCCCATGAATTAATTTTATTGTATGTTATACCATTCATTCAATTATTATCACAACAAGTAACTGAATATATGAAATGTTCTGGCTAAGAAAAACTCAAGATATTTGATGAAATAGGTGAGAGAACTGAATATACGAAAGGATACGGCTAACTTCCATGAATAATATTCCTGCAGTTATTAAGACAAAGTAAGGCAATAAACAATTGATAAGATAGACACGTGTAGCGTGACAGCAGGCAGACAGCAGGATGACTATGATTGGGATGTGGAGGAATCTAGACGGAGTTTGCCGCCACATTCATCCAGATGGTGGCTTTTGCGTTCTCAGAAGGAATGTAGACAGAGGCGGCATCCAGATTCATGGCGATTTTGGGGGATAAAAGCTTTTGGCCGCTCAATCACTGTCAGAGTCGCTCAATGGAGGAAGCCAGTGAATGCAGGAAGCAGAAGAGCCCCCAAGGGAAAAAAGATGACCTTTTTCATGTTATTCACAAGGTTCCTTACGGAGATACTCCCTATGTGAGAGCCAAGCATGCTCAGGTACGTGTGTGCGTGTGTGTGTTTCTGAACAAAACAGATGAGATCTAGTAGCTAGGCACCCTCTGCCTTGACTGTTAGTTAAAGTTTGTCCATGCCTTTTCACTTTCTCTCACTTAGGTCAGAGAAACAAAGGCTGGGTGTGGCGTGCTTTAATGAAGTAATGAATAATTCATAACTAGTTGATCGGAATGAAATCAAGGAAGGAAGAGTGGTAGATATGAAAGTAATTAAAGTGAAGAAGCATAATTAACATGTATGTATAGTAGTAGTAGTAGTAGTAATGAATGAAATAATGAAGCAGCTGGTGGAGAAAGACGCTGAAGGGGCGATAGAACTGTTTAAGGAGGCAATAAAAGCGGGGGACAAAGTGGGGAGTGCCCTCAAAGACATGGCGGTGGTGATGAAGCAATTGGACAGAGCCGAAGAAGCCATCGAGGCCATCAAATCCTTCAGATCCCTCTGTTCCCAGCAATCCCAGCACTCACTCGACAATCTCCTCATCGACCTCTACAAGGTTAGGTACCTATCTCTCAATTAATGTATCATCTCTCTATGTATGGCTGCTAAGTATATATACACAAACCTAACAACACACGAATGACCGACAGAAATGCGGAAGAACAGATGAGCAGATAGAGTTGCTCAAGAGAAAACTAAGATCAATATACCAAGGCGAAGCCTTCCAGGGCAAGACCACCAGAACTGCTCGCTCTCACGGCAAGAAGTTCCAAGTTTCCGTCAAGCAAGAAACTGCCAGATTACTGGTACGCTAATGCTTATTCATGACTACCACTTGCCTCTTGCCCTATATATCTTCGTTAATGAATGGATGAACTGCGAGCAGGGAAACTTGGGGTGGGCTTACATGCAGAAGGGCAACTACATGATGGCGGAGATGGTGTTTAAGAAAGCCCAGATGATAGAGCCTGACGCCAACAAGGCCTGCAATTTGGGCCACTGCCTGATCATGCAGTCCCGACATGAGGAGGCCCGATGGGTTCTTCACCAAGTCATCTTCGCCTCCCACGACGACAAGTCCAGGAAAAGAGCCCAGGAATTGATGGCGCGGTTGCAATCCACCATGTCGCCCTCTGAATCTGATGATGCCTTCGTCCAAGGGATGGACCATTTACTCCCTCTTTCTCTTTGGGGCTCCAATGGATCATCTAGAAGGCTTCCCATCTTTGAACAGATCACTCCCCTCACCTCCTCCTAATCCTTTCTCTCTCTCTCTCTCTATATATATAGCTTCATGACATACATGAACCTATATATATCTGAATGTAATAAGAATCAAATAATTGGTGTCTTATAACTTGCATGTACCTTGCTACTGCCTGTTCATACGTAGATATACTGCATGTTTGCCCAAACTCACAACTTAGAACAAAATCTTTAGAGTTTATTTATGTTTGTTTTGCTACATGATCAATGCATATAGTATATATACCGTTAGAATATGTGTATTTTGTCCTTTTGTATAGTTTGGACTTGTAGGTTTGGCTCTTGACATTTAGGTGTATGTACATAATATTTGTTACAAATAAGAGTAAGATCAGTTAATGATAATTGTGTTCGGCTTGCTTAATTCACATATACAACTTGATGCTGCTTAACAAAATATTTGTATATGATATGGTAGAACTAATTGAAACCCAGAAAATTAACCCATGATTTTACTAAGAAAATATGAAGGGCCTCACTGTGAGGTGTATGCCTGCGTATTTTTAAAAAGGCAAGCAATTGTGATTCAACGTAATGGGGATATATTGTCTAGTTTGGGTCTAGATCCATAATGTGCCTATGGAAGCAATGTGTCTGGAGAATGCCATTACGATCAGAGGCTATATTGGTGAGGTGATGCTAGCTGAAGATCCACACTATAATGGTAGGTTTTCGAAGCTTCCTACGTGCTAGAATAGTGCTGGATCTAAAGAAACCGTTAGCGTATGGCTTTTGGATGCCTAGGCCAGACGGTAAGAAGGTATGGTTGTCTGTTTGATATGAAAAATTGTGAAGTTTTTGTTATAATTGTGGCAAGATTGGGCATGATAATCGTTGTTGTGGCTCGGAAAGGTTGATGTCATTATCCTAGTGAGCCTTGATTCGATGCCTAGCTTACTACTACAATTTGTCGTAGTTAGGAGGAAGTAATGGTTGTCATAAAGAATGATTGGGTAGAGGCTGAGTTTATTCGCCGGAAAAAGGAGGAGGCAGAGCGGAAAAGGAAGAGCGAGGATATACAGAAGGCCAGTATGGCTCCTAATGTTGTGGTTGAGGCTCTGTTTTCTATCAAAATTAATAAGTCTCAGCCTGAAAAAGAGGGGCTGAGTAACGGGGGAAAAAAGACATAGGAGGTGGATCACTTAGAGGTTATAGATCCTGACAGAGCAAGAGAGCAAGTTTGAGGACAAATACTAACATGAAGAGCAGGAATGCATCGAAGGAAATGTGGAATGATGACAAACAAACCTAGAAGAGACCTCATGGAGAGGCAGAGACCTCATGGAGAGGCAGAGGTTAAAGGAATGGGTGATGGAAAGATTCTTATCACTACATCTAATCCTGATACTGTAAGGCTATTTGATAAAGTTGTGGAACCTTCAATTGAATATAAGGAACGTCCGTTGGCAATGATTCCTTACAGTGGAATACTCATGAGTGATGTGATAAATCAAATGGATGGCCTTAGACTAAAAAGGAAGGTTGAGGAAGAGTAGGGGTCAACAGAGTCGAAAAGAAGGAAACTGGTGGTAAATGAGCCTGATCGGAGCTCTAATATAGCGAGTTATGCTGCTAACTTGAGGAAGATCAAAGCAAGGCTGAGAAGGAATGTTAGGCGGAAGAGGAGTGAAGAGAAGGAGAACATTCTTATGGAGGATACAAAGCAAGACGTTGAAATGGAGGTACAAGGACTGCTTCCCCTGTCGGTATTGAATTCATTTTTAAGGTAGTAGGTGGTAGGAGGAAGAAATGTGATGATACAGGTAGTGGTAGCTGGCCATCAACAGCCACCTGGTCACCATGAAACTCATACCTTGGAACTATTAAGGTCTAAGAAGAACCTTGACAATTAATAACTTGAAAAATATGGTTAAAAGAAAATACCACCCTACAATAATGTTCTTAATGGAAACTGAGACGTGTTCTGCAAAAATGAGGGAAAAAATGATGCGATTTCAGCCAAGAATTATATGTGGAGCCGAGAGGGTTGTTGGGAGGCTTCGCCTTATGGTGGAAGGATAAGATCTCCCTATCAGTTATGTACAAATGAAAAAAAAATTGTACATGTCATACTTGAGTCAGATTGTTTGAGGCTTCCTAAATTTCTCTCATTCATCTATGGTCCACCCACAGAAGAAGAGTGAATGATTGTGTGAGATATAGTGAAGAGTTTAGCTTCCAGCGTGAATAATTCGTGGCTAGCTGGAAGGTGATTCTTCTAGATCTATGAGGAAAATAATAAATTTCCAGCGGCTGTTATCATATTGTAATTGGTTGGATTTGGAATTCAAAGGTCCAAAGTTCACATGGTTTAATAACAGGCCGGGGGCTATTGTAAGGGAGAGACTAGATAAAGCGTTGGGAAATATTGAGTTTAGGGAGGAATTTGATCACACCATGTTTTTCCATGCGGATCCAGTGGGCTTAGATCATCATGCCTTGATTATTGATTGTTGGTTTTGTGAAGAAAAAGCTCCAAGGTCTTTTAAATTTGAAGCTAATTGGGTTCAACATGAAGACTTTTTGTGGATTGTTAAGGAAGGCTAAAATGAGGAATAGGGAGCTCTGGAGGACAGGGTCTTGGATCTGGTTAGAAGGCTGGATACATGCAGAAAAAGACTTTTGAAATGGAGCAAGCAAGAATTTCCTACCTTCAAGAAGGTAATTGAGCAACTGTGACACCAACTAAGCATTTGTGATGAAGGATACTTGAATTCTGGAAAACCAAAAGAGGTTGAGGAGTTAGGGAGACAGGTTGAAAAGGCTTGGGACAAGGAAGAAGCCTATTGGTGGTAGAGATCTAGGATAGCTTGGCTGCAATGTGGGGGATAGTTGCACCAAATTCTTTCATAGTAGTGTCATCCAAAGAAAGCAAAGGAACAAGATTTTGAGATTAAAAGATGAGAGGGGCATATGGCTAGAGTCTTTCAGTGATTTCTACAAGAAGCAATTCAGTTCGGGGGTCCTCAGCCATTGAATTAAGCGCTAGACTATGTAAAGGAGTTGGTGTCTGTTGAGGATAATACAAAATTGATGAGCCTAGTTACAAACCAAGAGATTGAGGAGGCTATTTCCAAATAGGGTCCAATAAAGAGCCAGGTCCAAATGGCTTCTCAGCCTTGTTTTACAAATCAGCTTGGAAGGAGGTTCATAATGAGGTATGGGGTATGAGGTATGTGGTATGATACGTGACTTTTTTGAAAGAAAGGCTAGTCTGGATCAGGTTAATCCCACCAATGTTGTATTGATCCCTAAGGTAGACAAACCTAAGGAAGTTCATCATTTTAGACCGATAGGATTGTGCAACGTATCCTACAAGATTATTGCAAAAATTCTAACCAATTGAATGAGGGGTCTGATAAGTAGAATAATTTCCCCAAATCAAAGGGCTTTTCTTGCTGGTAGAATGATTCAAGATAATATCATCTTAACCCATGTGGCTTTCGATTACCTAAGACATAAGAAGAGTGGCAAGAAGTGAGAGTTTGCTTTGAAATGTGATCGTGTGGAGTGGGACTTTCTTGAGGTTGTAATGCTGAAAATGAGATTTTGTAGAGGCTGGGTGAATTGGATTATGGGGTGCATTTCATCTGTTGCATTCAATCAACAGCAAGTGGATGGCCGAATAATAGACTTATTTAAGCCTGCATGAAGAGTAAGGCAGGGGGATCCGCTGTCCCCATATATGTTCATCAATGTTTCAAAGGTCCTCTCTCTCATTCTTCAAACACACATCATCAATAAAGATATAAAAGGGGTTAAATTGGCCCGTAAAGCCCATGTTCTATCCCATTACTTCTTTGCGGACGATGCTATTTTGTTCTTGAATGCTGATACAATAAATTGCAAAGTTTTGAAAAGAATATTGGAAGTGTATTGCAAGGCTTCGAGGCAGTTGGTAAACCTAGAGAAGTCCAACATTTTCTTTTCTGCTAATACTCCAGTGAGTACCAGAGATGAAGTGACAAGTTGCCTGGGAATTAGACATATAGATCAGGCGAGGAAGTATTTGGGGTTATTTGTGATATGGGGCCGATTAAAGACTGCAGCATTAGCCTTTGTAAGAGACAAGATCGGATTAAAACTTCAAGGTTGGAAGCAAAAACTCCTTTCATCCGCTAACAGGGATGTTTTGATCAAGGCAGTGGCTAATTCTATTCCTAACTACCCCATGGCTTGCTTTCTTTTACAAAGAAGTCTTGTATGGAAATTGATAGTTTAATTTCTAAGTTTTGACGGGGCAGATTGAAGGAAAAGGGCTATTCATTAGAGAAAATGGAATAAATTGACTGTTAAGAAGATTGATGGGGGGATGGGATTCAAAGACCTCCTTTGTTTCAATCAAGCTATGCTAGCCAAAACAACATAGAGGTTGATGAACCCGCCTGATGACTTGTGGTGCAAAATTCTCAAAGGTGTTTATTCCTAAAGAGAATTTTATTCATGCGAAAAAGGGTAAACATGCCTCGTGGGGGTGGGGTAGCTTATTGGAAGGTAGAGATTTATTGTTCAAAGAATTGTGCTGGAAGATTGGAAACGACTACACCCTTAGTATATAGAAAGATCAATGGGTACAAGGATTGAAGGACTGCAAACTTCTAGACAGTGAGTTATCAAGGGAAGAGAGCTAACTAAGAGTTTCTGCACTTATTAGGGATGGTGGCTGGGACCTATATGCTATTAATTCAAGGGTTAGTAATGAGGAAAAGGATTTGATCTTGAAAATCCCACTATCTACGTCTAGTGGTGTGGATCAACCTGTATGGCTGGAAAATAGGGATGGTTACTACATTGTTAAATCTGGGTACATAGTGGCAAAAGACAGCATGGAGGTAGCTAAAGTCACTGACCCTGGTACATCATTCTTAGTCTCAAAAATCTTGTGGAGGAGCACCTGGAGAGTTAATGTACGTCCGAAAATACAAAACTACTTATGGAGAGTTGGAGGGGGGCTGTAGCTACCCAAGATGCCCTCTTTAAATGTAAGTGTGCAGCTAATCTGCTTTGTCCGATTTGCTTGACTGAAAGAGAAACCATCGAGCACTTATTGTTCTTATGCCCATGGACTAAGCGTTGCTAGTTTGGAAGTCCCTTAGGTCTTAAAGTTAGCAAGTGGTTAATGAGAAGATGCGAGGAATGGATGTGTAATATGTTGAATGGGGTGGATATGCTAGATGACTATGGGAAGTCCCTCTTTGCTACCATGTGTTGGTGGATTTGGAAGAAAAAGTACAACTGGGTGTTTAATGGTGACAGGCTAGACGCTAAGGAAGTGGTAAAGTTAGTTAATTTGCAAGTGGAGGAGTTCTGGTTCTCCAATGCAAAAAAGAATGGGATGCACTCGAAAGTATATACTGAGGATATGATACGGAATCTGCATTGGGTGGCGCCTACAGCGAGCATTGTTAAAATAAATGTTGATGGTGCTTTTAGAGGTTCCACGGGAGAAGTGGCATTGGCATGATATGTAGAAATAGCAAGGGTGAGTTTCTTGGAGGCATTAGTGCAAAAAAGAGCTTTAAGATCGCCTCATTTAGACCGGGTTATAGAGAATCAGGTCTTAAAAGTATGCCCGGTGGCAGTTTCATAAATATAAAGAACTTTTTGGACCGGATTATAAAAGATCCGATATTAAAAAATGACTAGTGGCACTTTAGTAAATATATAGAACACTTTTAAGATTGGATTATAAAATATCTGGTCTTAAAAGTATGACCGGTGATAATTTTGTAAATATATAGAATACTTTTAAGACCGGATTATAAAATATCTGATCTTAAAAGTATGACCGGTGGCAATTTTGTAAATATATAGAACACTTTTAAGACCGGATTATAAAATATCCGGTCTTAAAAGTATGACCGGTGGCAATTTCGTAAATATTGTGAGAAGATGCTGATCATAGATGAGTCCGAGAATGCGATGATTTATTCCTTCGCTTAATTGGAATTATATACAGATGCTAATAAGTAAATAATCTTCTGACCTGGGCAGCTCCTATAATCTAGGGATTACAATCAGGAATATAATTATGAAATTCAAAAAATCATGATTTGCTAATTTAATTCCTAAAATCTCTGTAACAACTTAATTAAGATGATTACAATCGGGAATATAATTACGAAATTCAAAAAACCATGATCTCGCTAACTTAATTCCTAAAATCTCTCTAATAACTTAATTAAGATGATTACAATCATGAATATAATTACGAAATTCAAAAAACCATGATCTGCTAACTTAATTCTAAAATCTTTCGAACAACTTAATTAAGATAATTGCACAATATAATCGTATATGCTAACTAATTAAATATGAATTTCCAACAAATATATAGAACACTTTTAAGACCAGATTATAAAATATTCGGTTTTAAAAGTATGACCGGTGGCAATTTCGTAAATATATAGAAGACTTTTAAGACCGGATTATAAAAGGTCTGATCTTAAAAGTATAACTGGTGGCAATTTCGTAAATATATAGAACACTTTTAAGACCAAATTATAAAGGATCCGGTCTTAAAAATATACTTTTAAAACCTATTTTTACAAACAACTGGTCTTAAAAGTGTTAAAAAAAACTAAATTAGCTAAATTTGTTAAGTCCGTGAGTGTGCTTGTCTTCTTGGTGATATAACATTTGTTTAGTTATAGATTCAATGAGTGTCCCAAGAGCCTCACGGGTCAAATCCTCAGCAAGAATGACATCCTCTTCCTCTAGGATTCTGGATGACGGCTTCCTCTTCGACCTATGGCTCCTCCACACCGCCTTTGCACTGAGATCCGGCTTAAAATCAAACCAAGATCTCTTTTTGCTTAAGTCCTGTTTGCTCCTACCTTGACCGCCCCGCTCGCTCGGATCTAGACTTTGATTTTGGTTGCTTGAAGCTTTGCCAAAGATCGACAAGAGGATCCTACTCGATTTGGTTGCTTTAAACTTGTGATTTTTTTGTAGATCCGGACTTCAATTTCACCTCTCGATTTTATATTGGTTCAAATTCGATTTCCATGGTGAATGATTTCTATTTCTTGTTATGTTTTCTTATTTCGAACTTTGTATTCATCTTTTTTGTTTTTCTTATTAGTGTTGCTTCCAATTTTCTCTTCTTTTTTGTTTTTCTTGTTGGTGTTGCTTCCAATCTTCTCTTGGTTCTCCGTCGCTGATGACAGAGGGACATTCAAAATGTTGCCAGATCTGGTGATTTGGGACCGGTTGTTTCATTTGTTTTTTTTAAAATTATTTTGAAACACTTTTAAGAGTGAATATTTGAAAAGTTCGGTTTAAATTTTTAAGACCATTCGTTCATTTGATCTTAAAAGTTACGAGACTTTTAAGACCGCTTGGAACAAGACCGGTCGCGAGATCCGGTCTTACGATACCTCTGTCGTCCGGTCTTAAAGCCTTTTTTTTGCACTAGTGGGGGTTGGGGAAAACAATACGATATGTTTCTCCTTTTATGTCAGAATGTGCAGCAGTAAAGGAGGCGCTACTTCACAAAGGTAATTTTCATGGCTCTACGATAGTGGTTGAAACTGACTATGAAATGTTGTATAGATTGATTTTGAACAAGACACTCAGTGGTTGTTAATGGAGATGTAGAGGCTTACTGATAGAGATTTTTGACTTGCTTGATTCACTGGAGGGTGTTTCTATGTCTCTAATGGCTAGGCAGGGTAATAAAGCAGCGGATAGATTAGCAGTGGATACCGCAAAGAAGATGCATAAGCTGGATTGGCTGAGTTATACTCCATCTTCTTTAAGCAATATTCTTCTCTGTGATTCTGCGTTTGCCATGAATATCTGTGATAATTCTAATAATGTGAATAATAGGGACAATATAGGCTGATTGATAGAATTTATTACTGCATTATTAGGTTGATTGGTTTAATGGTTTATACTACCTCCAGACCTAATTATAGGAACATTTTGTACTGCAAATTGTACTATAAATGTGTTCCTATAATTAGGACCAGAGGAGGAGTAGTTTGTTTGGTGAGGTGTGTGTACTTAGGTGGTAATGTTAGATGATTTTGATTTTGATTTTTTTTTTTTTTTTTTTTTTTTTGCTTTAGTGTGTGTAATACTTTCTTTTGGTGGTAATAAAATTGACCTTTTCCCCGGGGGACGTAGCGGGGGATAGAATTTGTGCGCAAATGTTATTATGTGGATGACATACGCAAGAGAGAGCATAGATGAATGAAGAGCCTTTATGATATGGAGTTCAATATTTGAACATCTTCGGTACACCAACTTCTCCAAGCTCCATTAAATGACTTCCTCGCCCAATCCTTCGCATTGACTCGTCTTTTACCCCACCCGCCACCTAGCCAGCAAATAAACAACAACGACCGGAAAAGAGCATTATATGAGAACCACTGAACGCGTTTTGATAGGATTAGTAGATATTAAGAAAATTAGGTAAGTCGTTATTTGTTACAAATATGTGTTAGTTGAATGATTTTCCTAAAATATCATTTTTAATAGTATGCATGGAAATTATTCCTTGATTAAAAACCTTCTTGTTATGTATAATCAATAGAGATATATACTTTAAGGGGGAAAAAACACTTTATGATAGTTGTAATACGAACAAGATCTTATATTAAATACTGAATTTAGTATGAATTTGAAAAGGCAAAGTGAATTGAGACCCTATACTTAACATTAAAGTATAAGGAAGAGAGAGATGATTGAGCCTATTTGAGTTAGTGGTTAGAGAAATAACTTATTTTCTATATGACTTTTGCAGAAGTAAGATATGATAAAAGTCATATTGTAAAAGTGACTTGTGTTTGTATTAACACAGTGACATAAATTTTTTTTTTTTCCAAATTGAAACGTATTTGGATTATTATTTTAAAAAAAAGTCAATTAAAATAAAAAATGATTGAAAAATGACATGAATCTTATTAATGTGTATACTTTATTCTCTGAGATATTAACAGAGATATAGTTAAAAATTTGTTAAATTTTAATGTAGAGGTAATGATGAAAAATATTTTTGTTAATCCCTATGAAAGAATATTCTGATGAGGTAAAAAAAAAAAAAAAAAAATCTGTACCCTCTAAATTCCCTAACCTAGAGGGAGGATCCAAAGAAATTTTAGGTATTCCTGTATGTGAATAAATCAGACGACACCAGGAAAGCTGTACTCTTGTGGAATCGTAACATAGATCTTATGCTTCTTGGATCTTTGTCTTTTGTGACTACTCATTTTATGGATAAATTTTCATCAAGTCTCTTTTCCATTCTTCATCAAACCTTAGTATTACCTTGTACTTTTTTCGGTCCTAATTATAAGATAATATTTAGGGGTTGGTTTTGGTCATAATTATAAGATAACATTCTAATTTTTATCAATTTCTTCCTAAAATATCCCTATTTTATTCTCTCAAATGTGTTTGATTTTTAATGAGTATATGTATGTGGATGCATAGACTTTTCCAATTAATAAAATGTTTAAAGATATATATATATATATGTGTGTGTGTGTGTGTGTTTCTATATATGTATATATGTGTGTGTCTACACACATATACATGTGTGTGTGTGTGTGTATATGTGTGTGTATGTATGTGTGTGTGTTTCTATGTATATATGTATATGTGTGTGTGTCTCTATATATGTATATATTTGTGTGTCTACGCACAAATATTTATAGACACACACACACGTGTACATGTGTGTTTCTGTGTATATATGTATATGTGTGTGTGTGTCTATACACAAATATATATAGATAGACACACACACATATGTGTCCATGTATAAATATGTTTGTGTGTCTGTTAGTAAATATGTGTGTATATATGTACATATATAAACACACACACATATATATACATACATACTATATCTGTGTGTGTGTGTTTATATCTGTGTGCATATATATGTGTGTGGATTTATGTACATACACGTAATTATATATATATATATATATATATATATGTATTTATACACACACATATAGCAAGATCATTATTTCAATTAGGTAGTGTGTGGGAAGGAAAATTTTATGTTGGAAAAATATGTGACAAGAAAGAGCTATTGATTGATTTTTTTTCTTACGTCATTTTAAATTTATATAAAGACAATTTAGAAAAATGAATAAAATTAACTAATTTAATTTCTTTACTTAATCTTTACAAAATTGATTAAATATATCATATAATTAGAAGGGAAGGGAGTATCGTTTTTACTTTTCTATTGTTAGTATTAGGGTTGTCCAAGATCTGCATTTTACGATTTCCTAAGTTTATGTTCTGGGTTTTATCTACATGTGACTTGTAAACATGGATGTATCGGAGGGTCCGAAATTGGTGAAGTTTACGCGGATGGGCGACGCAAGCAATTGGCGGGGGTAATTGAGTCATTAGGCTGAAAAGGCCGCGATGGGTGCAATGAAAGGTAGACACGTGTCCGGTGAAGCTCATGGAATGTGGAAACTTGGAGGGGCGCCGCTGATTGGGTAGTTGAGGAGTAAGAAGGAAGGTGGACGCAAAGGCGGGCAGGTTCAGAGTTGAGGGGATCCCTAAAATCACGATGATCATCTTTTCTTCAATTTGGCATCGATCTCTTCTTGTTCAGTTTCAGAGAGAGACACCGAATGGAAGAAAGAGTGGTCTCTAATAAAGGCAAGAAGGATCATCTCTACCACGTTCTTCACAAGGTTCCTTCTGGAGATAGCCCTTATGTCAGAGCCAAGCATGCTCAGGTAGGAGTAATTCTTTCCCTTTCTTAATTACTTCTTCTTCATCATTCTACTACTATACCCCCTCTTTCTTCCTCCCATCTCATATATGCACTTGTCACCTGCACTTTTCATCCCATGTATGTATATATGAATTACCTAGCTAGCTCGCCATATCCATGCTCTGAGATTTTACTTCACTAATTAATTCCTCTGCCATGAATCTACTTCTTTGTCTGTCATGGCTTATGTGCGTCAATTTGGTTTTATGTTATTGACTTGGTGAAAATTTAGCTCAAACCTGATTCCCCTTTTCTTCTTCTACTTGTGCCTTTTCTATTTTCCTAACATTAACAAACAAAAAATTATCAACTGGCCTGCTGGTTAATATTCTTCCACCCGACACCATTCCCCCTCTCACCGAGTGGTTCCTTCATGAATTCCTCCATCCATGTATGTGTGAGCCAGGTTCATCATCAATTTAATACTACTCCTTAGATTTAAGTGCTGCCGTAGATATTGTGTTCATCAAGTCTTTCAGAAATAGCGTAGTAGTAATTAACAAAAACATGACGACGCAGTTGGTGGATAAGGACCCGGAAGGAGCGATAATATTGTTTTGGAAGGCAATAAATGCGGGAGACAGAGTGGACAGTGCATTGAAGGACATGGCTGTGGTGATGAAACAGCTGAATAGAGCCGATGAAGCCATCCAAGCCATCAAGTCTTTTCGAACCCTTTGTTCCAAACAATCCCAAGAGTCACTTGATAATGTTCTCATCGATCTCTACAAGGTACTATATATACTGCTACTCTTTCATCTGAATTCGGCGATTCAATTCATTATTAAGAATTTCTGAAAGCTAAGGAAGCGAAAGTCCATCAACTTTAGTCGTGAAATTGTTGTTTAATGGTAGAAATGTGGAAAACTTGACGAGCAAATAGAGTTGCTAAAGAGGAAGCTGAAAGTGATATACCAAGGCGAGGCCTTCAATGGTAAACCCACAAAGACAGCACGATCTCATGGCAAGAAGTTCCAAGTATCCATCAAGCAAGAAACTTCTAGATTACTGGTATTCATTCTTCAATTCGTCTTTTTTCTCCCCCGTTTTAAAGCATGTTTCTTCCTAATTTTTAGGTCCCTCGAGCGCTTTTGACATTTACTTAAAGGGCACAATATCTTTTAGGTGAAAGCTATGGAAATAATATATTGACAACTATCATAAACTCTTTCCCAGATTAATGATAGCTCATTACTTGGCAATACAGACTTTTTTTATATGATTGTCCATATTTGAGACCTATTTGATATTGTTATCAGTGCTACATATTCAATCAGATTATCAACGTTAAATGAACAGTAAATGGTGTGTGGTTTATTTGTGCAATTGTTGGTTCATAATCTAGTTGATTAATGATTAGTAACATATTTTTTGATTAGTAACATATTAATTCATCATAAATTGACACAAAATGAGATGATATTGAACAGGGAAATTTAGGGTGGGCCTACATGCAAAAAGAGAACTATATGATGGCGGAGGTTGTATATAGAAAAGCCCAAATGATTGATCCAGATTGCAACAAGGCTTGTAACTTGGGGCTATGTCTCATGAGACAAGCTCGATTCGAAGAGGCTCAAGTGATTCTGGAAGAAGTAATTCTGGGCAAGGTTGCAGGGTCAGAAGCAGAAGAGTGTAAGTCGAGGAAACGGGCCGAAGATCTGCTACAAGAATTGAGGTCCAAGCTACCGGTCCCTCAGTTGTCAGATCTATTGGGCCTGGATGATGATGTTGTCAAAGGACTGGAGAGGCTGATGAGTCAATGGGGCCCAATTAGATCCAAGAGACTCCCAATTTTTGAGGAGATTTCTTCGTTTAGAGATCAGCTTGCATGCTGACACGCTGTGTATAATACTAGCCCTAGGCGTTTTCTGATAGTTTTACTTTTAGATTTCGGCACTATTTTCTTTCCTTTTCTGTTTTTCCCCATCTTAATGGGTTTAAAGCGATAAGCAATAAACTATTATTGTAATAAATTATATGGTTGGAAAAAAAAAAAAAGAACATGAAACCGGCCATAAATAATGTAATCTATCTTACTTTTTCAGTACGATGATTTATCGTTTCAATTAAGTTAAATTCTACGTAAGAACTTCAACAAAGGGAATTCTTGGATTCCATTTTTGTGTTTCTTTTTTTTGATACAAATGAGCAACCTTTCAATATCTAGCCCTTATCACGTTCTAGAATCCTTGTGAGAGCCATATCAGGAAACAAAATTACTTGAAACCCAGGCATAGAGGATAGACTCAACTTGGCGAGATGATCCGCGGCGGTGTTAATCCAGCGGCTGATAAGCTGGATTTCAACCGTCCAATCACGATGGATTACAGCTTGGATTTCTTCAACTAGACAGCGGTCTTCATGAGCTTCACTAACAGGGCTTCGCATCAGATCGACGGCGTCTGCAGCATCTACTTCTAAGATGACATTTCAGAACCCTCTGTCCCATGCAAGCTTCAGGCCATGAAGGCAGCCCCAGAGTTCTGCCGTTAGGCTATCCCCTTTAAAGAGGAAAGCTTGCAGAAATTCACCGTGCTCATTCCGCAAGATGCCACCACTAGCCACTCCTGGAGACGAAGGTGAGAAAGCCCTGTCTGTGTTGATCTTCACCCAATCCACTGGTGGAGCTTACAAGCAGTCCCTAGATTGTCTCGGCGTCTTCTTCTTGCCTTCAACTAAGCACCACCTGTCGCGTGCCTCATTCAGGCAATTTCTAAAGGATGAGACGCTAGACGACACGGCATGATTCGAAGCTTGCGAGCCCTCAAAGACAGAAGTATTTATGCACCTCCAAAACCACCAACAGGTGATTGTAAACAGTTGCTTCCACTCTTCTGACTGCAACGATCCTCCGCTAACAGTTAAATTCCAATGCACCCAGCGATCAAACTCTAAAGACCTGAAAGTGTGCCTGAGGTGCGAGGGGACGGTCTGACGCCAAATTAAAGTTCATGTGTGTCAGGACAATCTCTGAGAACATGCAGAAGATTCTCCACGTTGCAAACTGGGCACCTCCCATCGTTACTTAGACCTCTCTTGCAAGTTGCACCGAGACACGTTAGTCAAAAGACGGTTATGCAGAGAACAAGCCACATGGGACAGACCGAAGTTCTCTCTGAATGGACTCAACCAACACCTCCCCGATAACTGACTCCGGGCAACGGAAGCTTCCACCAGACCGGCCACCAGCTGAGGGTAACGATGATCAGAAAAAGAAAAAGAAAACTGATGAGCCGCCACTTGCTATTATGGATGAAAATATGTCTGAAAAAGAAGCAGAGCAATCAAATGAGCAAACAAAGAAATCTGAGAACAGGGAATCAACAAGTAAAAATGAAGGAAAACAACCAAAATTCCCTTCTTATCGCGCTTCACTCATGGGATTTAATGGGATTGCACATAGTAGCTATGTAATGGAAGAGGATGATCTGTTTACAGATGATAAAGAAATAAGTTGGAAATTGCCAGAGGAATCTGATGAGATGAAGAAACTCATGGAGATGTATCCAGTTGCGCCATGTACAGAGGAGGAATACAATGAGTGGTGTGAGCCATGGAACTATGCATTGATCCTCACGGTACTTGGCAGGAAATTCAATCTATATGTATTGAAGGAGCTTTTGGCCAAACTATGGGGTTTTTCATCCTTTAGCTTATTGATATACCGAATAATTATTTTATGGTCAGGTTTCAGGACAAAGAGCTATGGAGGACACATTACCGAAAGGTTTTGTATGACGGTCCCTGGGTAATTAAACAACAATGTGTTTTAATTCAAAGGTGGACGCCCTATTTCAATCCCTATCTGAATCCATTAGGGAGAGTGGCAACTTGGGTGCGTATCCCAGACATACCAATGCATTGCTATAACAAAAATTGTATATCACGATTGGGAGACAGAATTGGTCGCACATTTAAAGTAGACATGAACACTCTCCATGATTGTCAAGATGCAACACCGAGAATTCAGAGAGGAAAGTATGTGAGGATCTGTGTTGAATTAAATTTACAAAAAAAAACTTGTGCCTAAGGTGATTGTGGCAGGTTCCTTATTTAATGTTGAATATGCGGGCCTCACACTCATTTGCTTTACCTGTGGGCGGTATGGGGACAGATGAGAGGAGTGTCCCTCCAGACCATCGGCATCGGAAAACCAAGGTGAAGTTTGCCCAGCACAGCATCCTTCAATGCAGCCCCCACCACATCCAGTGGCGTTATCTCCGGCTTCAAAGACGGAGGATGCATTCAGCCCTTGGATGCTTCTTCACCGGCGATCAGGCCGGAACAGATTCTTGCAACGGACAGAAGCTATAGATAGCCACTGTACTTCTTCGGGGGCTGGTGCAAAGACGTTGAGGGGGTCATCGGTAAGGCCAAACTCCAGATTTGCTGCACTGGAAAATCTCCAAGAAGAGGATCTGCTGACGCAAGAGAACGAGCTAACGCGTACGGAGATTGTGGCAGTGAAGAACCTTCCTCGTCAAGTTGAAATTAGATCCCCAAATTTTCCTTCGGTCAAATCAGGGGTGCAGGGAAGTAGGAAGATGCCAGATGGTAAAGTGTCTAATCTAAAGCCTCAAATGGGTTTGAAATTGAAGGTTCAATATAGACCTAAAGAACCCAAAACCGTGGGTCCATCTGGTGCGCATGGTGGAGATGTGTGTGCAAGTGGGCCTCCCATTTCTCTTGGCCAGCCACGTGAAAATGAGTGTGGAAGTGGGCCTTCCAAGCCTCTTGCCCAGCTAGGCCCAGTTGGCCATGAATTGCAAAAAGATGGACAAATGTTGGGAGAAAGCCACTCAAATGGGCTGGGAATTACATGTGAGCTGCTGGGCCCTCTTTATTGCCAGAACCACTCAATACCCCTCATCCTGGACAAAGCATGGCGACCTCTCAAGCCAATGAAGGGAAATCCAATGCCAATAATGTGCCTCATTTAGGGCCTAAAAAATCTATTGAGAAAAAAAGTAAATTCAAAGGACATCGGATTCACTCTATTGTGCAGGGAAACCTTAATGCCATGATCCAAGATTTACCTCCAACATTAAATTCCAACATTGGGTGCACCAAAGGCCGCATCCACGAGGACCTATACATGGAGCAAGGCAATCAGGCATCCCATCCTATCAATTTGCAATCGCCGGACCAATGGGACCCTAATGAAGATATAGCTCCGGATTTTTTGGAAGGCAATGGAAATACAGTGCCGGAAACTCAACTTGAGCAATTGCCTGGCGGGAAGGTAGTGTTGGGATCCGTACAACGCAGCGGATTAAAATTTCTACGAATCCGTCCCGAGGATCACTCAGGTGCGTTTAAATCAAGGCTAGTGAATCCGGATATTACCTTTTATAATTTGTCCGCGTCGGTTCTTCCTTGAACAGGTGGGCTACCTCCTCGATCGCGTAAGACGACTCTTAGAATCCTCTTCCTCTATCGGTATCCACACGAACAATCCTCGTTCACGGCTATGGCGGCGTGCTAGCGCCTCTTTTGCGGCTCTCTCTCTGTTTTTCACTCTAGGGTTTCTCGCGACTTTTTTTAGAATACGCTCGATCGAAAGTCCCGTAGGTTTTCTAAAACGTTCAGCGTATTTAATGCAAAATTAATCGTATTAATTTTTCAATTCAAACTTTAGATCTACGGATTAAATATATATTAATTAAATCTATCCGATAGATCTAATATAATAATATTTATTTAATCAAATTAAAAGCCGATCTCGAAATTTCGAATTCGAATCTAGATTATAAAAATAATTAATTAAATCTATCCGATAGATTTAATCCAACCTATTTATTTAATCCAAATTTAAAAGCCTTCCGATTTAATTTATCTCAATAAATTAAATCGGAGAAATGATATCTATCTATTTATTTAAATCGAGATACCAATATCTCAATTTAAATTAAATAGACAATAATATCTTTATTCGAAAATTAAATGAGATACAATATCTCCGTTTGTTTTAGATATTTAATTTATCAAATAAATTAAACATAAAACAAATAATATAATAATAATATTTTAATCTCAATTAAATAATATCATTATATTATTTTCGAATTTAAAAATATATATATATATTTACCCAGATTAAACTCGTATTCATTAATCTCGCATTAATCCGAGATTCAATGAACCCGGACACTTTTACCCGTGTTGGATTATTCTTGTGTGCGACCCGCAGCCCATGTGAGATTGGGCGGTGGGCCAACACTGTGTCAGCCCACAAATCGCAAGCGGCCTCTAGCAAGACATTGCGACTACCCAACTCACATGGGGATCGATGACACGATACACCTATCGTACAACCATGTCACGTCCCTTTTGTCACGCGATAATTTGGTCAAGGATGAGGCATGGATAATGTCAACTTCCTTTTCTTGACCATTACTTTTCGATTCTCGAGTAGTCTAATAAGTGAAATGGAAACTCCTTTCCATCACAAGATGGCCATACATTTCTTAGACTCACTCATCGAGGGCCCAAAGATTATCTCTCTACGAATGTGAGGGACAAATTCCATCTTGACCATTCACGTCCCTCCGCATGAAAACCACCGATCCCGATCCTGCCTTTATCATCACCCGGCCAAAGGTGACTTTTGACTAGGTCAAAGACCAGCTGATTCATCATGTAGGAATCCATGATGATCTCAGTCAGGGGCCATGACGCGGTTATACATGAGATAAGCTTATGACTTAATCCATG
The DNA here is from genome assembly GCA_019022655.1 of Acacia acuminata. Lineage (NCBI taxonomy): Eukaryota > Viridiplantae > Streptophyta > Magnoliopsida > Fabales > Fabaceae > Acacia > Acacia acuminata. The sequence continues at coordinate 162,074 of JAFJYI010000422.1, forward strand.
CCTTTCTCATAGTGGGGTCGGTCCAAAGACCTTGTACTCTTACAAGTGCCCATGACTTTGATTCGTATCTCCATACCTTATCAAAGTCATATCGGTCTTAACTCATCTCGCTCCCGCGTAGATGACCGACTGTGGGACATTTAGGATAATCTATAAGATATATCCGGGGATATAGTTATCACCATAAACATGCGTATGAAGTGATAACTTAATGGAGAACAATGACTTGCCCCTAGGGCATAATTTCCAACAGGTAGGCGATTCCACTTGTGCCAGAGACTCACAGGAAGGTAAAGCCGGATAGCGCAGGTACGTATTTATTTTCCTTACTTATATTTAATGATTGTTGCATCCTGGAATTGTAGGGGGCCGGTAGCCGTGCCTTCCCTTTAAATATTAAAGATATTGTTAGCAAATATTATGTTGACATTCTTTGCCTTCTGGAGCCACCTATTAGTGGAAACAGAGCTGATAAAGTTTCCCGTAAACTTGGTTTTAGTAATTGGATTTGGGTCGAATCGACGGGTTTCTCGGGGGGTATTTGGATCTTGTGGAATAACAATGCTTTTGATATTACTTATCTTACCTCCACAACCCAGCTGCTCCATTGCCAAATTAGGGATCTTCAGAATAGTACAGTGATTCATGTGACTATTGTTTATGGGGAGACTACCATATCTGGTAGAGCCACCTTATGGAACTCTCTCCGTTCTCTGGCCAATTCTAATCTTCCTTGGTTAGTCTTGGGAGATTTTAATGCTTACTTGTCTGTTAATGATAAATTGGGAGGAGCTGATCCCTCTTGGGTCTCCATGCAACAATTCAAAGAGTGTATTGATGATACTCACCTCATCGAGGCGAGGATCCAGGGTGGCAAGTTCACTTGGGAAAAATATGGGCTCAAAGAAAGGTTGGACTTGGTTTTTACTAACTTCAATTGGATTAATTCTTTTTCAAACTTTGCAGTCCGGCATGAGCTTAAGTTTAAGTCTAATCACAGAGTGGTGGTGGTGAATGTGAACTCGTCAACCCGGAGGAGGAGCTTTCAAAAGAATTTTGCCTATCAGGTTGCGTGGACCCTGGAAAATGATTTTAAGGATATCACCAAGGAAGCGTGGCATGAGACTGATTGGATTCAAGGCCTACAAAAATTTCAAACCACTGCTTCGGATTGGAACAACAACAGAGTTGGTAATTTTACAAAAAAGAGGAAAGAGTTGATTCGTCGGCTGGAGGGGATTGATAGAAGTAGAAGGATGAACTTACAGACTGGTTTGTTCAGACTTGAGAAAAAGCTATGGGAGGAATATCATAAGGTGGCTACTCAAGAGGAAATCACCTGGTTTCAGAAATCCAGAAGTAAATGGTTACAGGGGGTTATCGAAATACGAGATACTTTCACGCATCTACCATGATCAAGAGGAGAAAGCAGCAAATCAGAGGAATTCTTAATGAGGAAGGGCACTGGATTGAAGATCATGACACAAAAAAAAGGCACACGATTTCTTCCATAATCTTTACAGTCGGGATGGCTCTGTGACAAACCTTGGTGACTTCGTCTCGAACTTTTCGTCCATTGCTGAGAATGATCTGTGCAAGCTATCGAGTAAAGTCACTAGGGTGGAAATAAAGAACGCTACTTTCGCTATGGGGGCCTTTAAAGCTTCGGGACCGGATGGTCTTAATGCTCATTTTTTCCAGTCTCAGTGGGATGTTGTGGGGGATAAAATATGCAAGTTCATTGAAGATTGTTTTGATAATCCTTCCAACATGGCCACAATCAATAAATCCAAGATTGTCCTTATAGCTAAGGTTGATAACCCAGCTTCGTTACGTGAGTTTCGTCCCATATCCTTGTGCAATTTAAGTTTTAAAATTATTACTAAGGTTTTGCGAAAGATTCGGAGGCATTATGGGCCATCTCATAAGTCCCGAGCAATGCGGTTTTATTCCCGATAGATCCACATGTGATAACATCCTAATCGCCCGGGAGGTCATTCATTCTATGAGGAAGAGGGTAGGAGGAAAGGGTTTGTTGCTGTTAAGATTGATATGGAAAAAGCTTATGACAGGCTTGATTGGGGATTTATTGAAAATACGCTTATTCCCTTGAATTTGGAGAAGAGCTTGGTTGATCTTCTTATGGCATGTATATCCACGACCTCTATGTCTATCTTATGGAATAGGGATGAAAGTCAAACTTTTAGACCTACCAGAGGCGTTAGACAAGGTGATCCTTTAAGCCCGTATATTTTTGTTTTGTGTATGGAGTAATTTGGGCCACCTTATTAAAGCTGAATGTTAGGCTCGCCGATGGAAGCCTTTTACCTTCAAAAGGGGAGGACCCCAGCTATCCCATCTTTTCTTCGCCGATGATCTTATTCTTTTTGCTGAGGCCTCATCTAATCAAATGATTGAGATCCGTAAAGTAATGCAACACTTTTGTGAAGTCTCCGCCACAGAATTAATGTTGATAAATCAAGGATGTTTTGCTCCACAAGTGTTAATTTTAATAGAGCCCTCGAGCTTAGCCATATGCTTGGCATTGGAATTACGCCGGATCTGGGGAAATATTTGGGAGTGCCGATTATCCACAAAAGAATCACTAAAGCCACGTATCACCTGATTGTGCAAAAGGCTAGAGCTAAGTTGTCTATGTGGAAAAGCAAATTCCTAACTATTGTTGGTCGGTCGGTCGGTGTTGATTAAATCGGTGTTATCATCTCTCCCCAGTTATTACATGCAATCAACTTTCCTGCCCATTTGCACTTTAAATGAAATCGATAAGTTATCAAGGAAATTTCTATGGTCGCAGGATGAGGATGCCAGAAAGATGCATCTTATTGCTTGGGATAAAGTTACCCAAGCAAAGAAACATGGGGGCCTTGGATTCAAGAATCTTAGACATCAGAATAAGGCGCTTATTATGAAATTATGTTGGAGTCTCCTGACTAAAAGGCATGCTTTGTGGGTTCAATGCTTATGGGCCAAGTATAACTGTGGAAATTCATCTGTGCCTAAAGTTTCAAAAAAAAGAAGCTCCTCATCAGCCTGGAAAGCTATTGTAGAGGTTTGGGACAAGTTCATGAGTGGAGTTGGGAGAAAATTTAACAATGGAGCTGACACTAAGTTTTTGGTGTGATCTTTGGCTTCCCTTGGAGCGCCCTCTTCTAACTTATGTTAACAATCCGGCCTCAATAAATAAAGAAGAATCTGTGAGAGATCACATATTGATGAATGGTCATTGGGATATGAACAGGTGGCAAGGGATTCTTCCCGTTGAGATCATTAGGACTATCTCTAGAATGCATCCACCCAGTAACAACTTTCTTGACTGCTTTACTTGGAGAATTGCGAAGGATGGAGGTTTCTCAGTTAAATCGGGTTATCATTACCTCTCCTCGGACAGACAAAGTAATAATCACTTCTGGTCTATGATGTGGAAATGGCAGATTCCGGAAAAGGTTAAATATTTCATGTGGCAAGTTGGCCATGAAAAACTTGCCACTAATGCTCATAGAGCCAAGATTGGGATTACCAACGACAACCTTTGTCCTTTTCATTGTAATAGTGAAGAGAGCGTGCTTCATGTGATTAAGGATTGTGAAAGAGCTAGGAACTTCTGGAAAGGAATTTTAAAATCTAATTATGTTTCCTAGTTTTTTGCAGGTAATTTGCAGGGTTGGCTCAATTGGAACACCACACACAAGCCGGGAAAGGGAAAGTTTCAGAATTTACCCTGGTCGAGAGTCTTGAGTTTGGGATGTTGGATTATCTGGACTTCCAGATGTAAATCCTTATTCCAAGGCGTAAAGACAGATACCAGGGAGATGCTTCACTTGTGCAATTACTTTATGTTGGAAAGTAGTGTCAATAACAGTTTATCTCACCAAATTTTCCAACTTGACAGGAATGACGAAAAATCTTGGACCCCCCTATTGGGAACGTGGTTCGTATCGACGTTGACGGATCGGTTCGTCAGCAGTTTCAAGCGGCATGTGGAGGAGTCATCAGGGATTCACAGGGACAATGGTTGATGGGGTTCTACAAGCCCCTAGGGATTCGAACGGTTATAGAGGCGAAACTTCATGCCATCATGTTATGTCTGATAATGGTTTAACAATTGGGCCTCCAGAAATTCCTGCTCTACTCGGATTCACTGGAGGCGGTCAATATTCTCATGAGAGACTGGGGATATGATGATCACCCGCTGAAAGACATCATTGGAAATATCAGAGATCTCCTTTTCCAGAATTGGAGTGTGGAACTACACTATACCCATAGAGAGAACATTGCATGTGCTGATTATTTGGCAAAGGAAGGGCACAGTGCTCCTGTTGATGCGGACGCGATCCTTATTCCTACTGTTCCTGAGGGGTGCCGTGAAATGGTGCGGAAGGACCAATTGGCCTGTCGGTCTTAGCTTTGTTCCTTTTGTTTTGTTTTTAGGACTAGTCTTTATGTTCTAGGTCCTATCTCACCGCCTCAAGCTACAGCTTGCCTGTATTATGCAAAAAAAAAAAAAAAAGAGAGAACAAGCCACATGAATATTTTGCATCGCTCTGGTGCTTTAATCTTCCAAATAATTCCCCATAAATTATCAGGATGCATCCCAGTAGGTCTCAAATTGTCATAAGCCATTTTTGTGTTTCTATATGTAAGCAAAAAGCCAAAAATAGAGTTTTCTTATTTATATGGTAGTATATTTTAATAATAAATACTTAAAAACCTAAATTGCTCTAATTATTTAATTAGTGGAGCTAAATCATTTAATTTTTTTAAAAAAGAAGAAATTTGCTGTTTATTTCCAATAAAAAGGTGACACATGGACTTTCTAAACACATCATCCCTCAGTCACTCACCAGTATTGATTTTGCCCTCTAGGGTCTACGAACAAAGAACACATTATGTTGTGAATATAATATTAGAAAATAAAATTTCTAAATGTAATTTAATAATATAATAAGGGATAGGATATGTTACTATCATTTTTTATCACTACCAATGTCATTATCACTTTTTCACTGTTAGATCAGAATTTCATCTACCTATATCATTTCTCTCTCCTATTGAGATTCTGATCTAACGGTAAAAAAATGGTAGTGATATTGGTAGTGACAAAAAATGGTAGTGACAATATCCTATCCCATATAATAAATCACAATTTAATAAATAAGACAACAACAATAATTTACAAGTGAAATACTATCAGGGAGGAGGAAATACAAAATGCCTTATAGAAGAGAAAATGCAATTTGAGGGATACATTAAAGGGAGGGGGTTCCTTTTATATAGGGTTAAGGTGCATTTTTGCCCTTAAAGTATGCGCTCAGGAGCAATTTTGCCCCTAAAGTTTTCGGCGTAGCAATGTTGCCCCTGAAGTTTCAAAACGGAGCAATGTTGCCCCTCCGTTAAAAACCCTGACCGTTAGGGTTTTTAACGGAGGGGCAACATTGCTCCGTTTTGAAACTTCAGGGGCAAAATTGCTACTTTTTTTGGAGCAATGTTGCCCCTAAAGTTTAAAAACAGAGCAATGTTGCCCCTCCATTAAAAGCCTTAACGTTGACCGTTAGGGTTTTTAATGGAGGGGCAACATTGCTCCGTTTTGAAACTTCAAGGGCAACATTGCTACGCTTGAAACTTCAGGGGCAAAATTGCTCCTGAGCGCATAATTTAAGGGCAAAAATGCACCTTAACCCTTTTATATATTGTAAGAGCCCCTTTATCTTACAAATTGACCGATGTGGGACTTGCTAAAACTTACAAATCTCCATCTTGGCAATATTCCTACATTCTCAATTTCTCCTACAATGTACGGCTCTGTTTTCGATTCAATGTTAAATAATGTTGATCAGATCCAAACAACATTGAAATTTGACAAAAGTCACCACTTTTGTCATCATATTAGCAAGATTTTCACTTGTCCATATCTTCTGAATCATGACTCCACCTTCTTCTAAAATTTCTCGTATAAAGTGATATTGAACATCAATATGCTTAATCTTTGTATGATAAATTTGGTTCTTTTCTAATTGAATAGCACTTTGGCTATCACAAAATACTTTGATGCTTTCTTGACTAATTCTAAGCTCTCCAAGTAATTCTTGAACCCAAATCGCCTCCTTCATAGCCTCTGTAGTAGACAAAGCAACTGTTGACTGCAAAACAGACTTCCAACTTACTGGTGCATTTGTAAGAGTAAACACATAACCAGTAGTTGATATTCGTTTATCTAGATCATCTTCCTGCTCAAAGAACAATTCAATATCTACAGTATTTCGAATATACCGTAGAATCCGTTTCACTGCTTGCCAATATATCTACTCATAACTCCAACGGCCTGTAAAATATAAGGTCTTGTACAAACCATTACATACATCAAGTTACCAACAACATTTGTGTATGATACTCTTGACATATATTCTCGTTCGTCTTCATCTTTTGGCGACATATCCTTAAAATGAGGGGCAAGTGGAATGCTAACCTCCTTCGTTTCGTCATTTATATCAAATCGATCTAGCACCTTATTCAAATACTCCTTTTGAGATTGACTATCTCTTGTTATCTCCATACCAAAAATTTTCTTTGCCTCACATAAATCCTTCATCTCAAACTCTTTTTAAGTTGAACCTTTAGCTTCTCAATTTCCACTTGATTTTTTGAAATTATCAACATATCATCAACATATGAAAAGGGATCTATAATGGATCCATTGCAACACCTCAAATCCAACAACAAAATACTTAACCAACGTATTTGAAATATTTCCAATAAGAACACTCATCATCCAAAAAAAATCATCAAAATACAAAATTTTTCAATGAAAACTCATATCTACAGTGTCAAAATAAATTTCTAAATTTATTTTAGAGTTAATTACATGTTGAAGTTTTAGGATCATGACAAATATAAATGACATAACATGTGCTCTAGAAATATAAAAGAGCCTTCAAGACTCACCCCATAAATACCTTCCTTTGCTCCATGTTAAAATAATTACCAGAAAAAAAATTGGAAGCACTGAATTTATGGATTAAATATTATCTTGCTTTTGTTTATGCACTCCATTTATTCTTTAGTATTAAGAAAATTATCTATGTTGATTTTCTAAGTTCCATTATTCCATTGAAAATGGAGTTTGATATGATTTTGAATCTAAGTAGGCCAATTATTCTTGTCTGTTGCAATTTACAAGGAATTAAACATTTCCTTCTCCCTTATTGAATTGAGTGGATTTTATTTTATTTTATTTTAATTTTTTTCTCTCCTCGCCAGAGCTGAGCGGATATAAATACGAGAAATTTTTGAAAAGAATGCAGTCCTGATGGTCATTCCCTGGCGGTCAGTCCTCAGCCCTCCCAATATAAAATTTGCAAACTGGTCAGAAACGTTCGTAAACATCGTTCCGAATGGCAGCAAAACAGCCATTGATAATATCTGACAAGAATCAGATGAGGAAATGGTCGAGGACGATGAGATCCCAAGGCAAAACAATTGGTTTTGTGCCCACCATGGGCTTCCTTCACGAAGGTCACATTTCTCTCGTAACGGGGGCACACCGTCACGCCGACGTAATCGTTGTCTCAATTTACGTAAACCCAGGTCAGTTTTCCCCAACTGAAGACCTATCTGTTTATCCATCAGATTTTGATGGCGATCTCCAAAAGCTGATGGCTGTTCCTGGTGGTGTTGATGTTGTATTCCACCCCCACAACCTCTATGACTATGAGGGAACTAACTCCAATAAGAAACCTGCTAGTGTGTTTAATAATGTAGCAGTGTCGTCTTGCGTTGAGCAAAAGGGTATGGGGCATGAGACTTGGGTCAGGATTGACAATTTGGAAAAGGGTCTTTGTGGAAAGAGCAGGCCTATTTTCTTTAGAGGAGTTGCTACAGTGGTAACCAAGTTGTTTAATATAGTGGAGCCTGATGTTGCTATGTTTGGGAAAAAAGATTATCAGCAGTGGCGAATAATTCAGAGAATGGTAAGGATGTTGAGAATCAGCTGTGCCCTGTTTACTTCATTGGAAAGTGGAAGAAAAGAAAGGATAACTTTTAACTGTTATTATGTCCTTACCCTGTAGCCTTATTTATACCGTTTACCTAAAATGTTTTGAATCTAGAATCTTAAGGTTGATGACAGTTTATCAGTATTTTTTTTTGGAAGAATACCTAGAACTGAACTATTCAAGTGTAATTCTTGCATTCAAAATTTCTTCCTGGCACTGTAAGGTCTGTGCTCGCAGATTCTAGGGTCGCATCCCTACATGTGGGCCTATATGGTCTCATGCTAGCATTCTATCTCTGCTCTTTCGCTCACAAAACAAATAGTGCACTCAAGAATCGCTCATGGCATTCTAAGTCAATTAGCCAATGGAAGTGACAAATACTTATCAGATTTTCATTCAAGGGGCACTTGATAGTACTCTTTGATTCATTCACTTCCATAGCTCCCATGCCATTCAATCGAGTGGCAAAACAGATTTTAGTTTACTTGTTTATGCATGTGAAATTTTAGCTGGTTTGAGTTACTTCATTTTGTATCTGGAAATATGGAGATATAGACTTAGTAAGGAAGCAAGAGTGAAATTATTACATTCTTGGTTATGATATTGGTTATTAAAACTTTTTTTGCTGTTTTTCTTGCTAATAATGGATAGAGTGGATTGTTTCTTGTAGGTTAGGGATCTTGATTTTTCCATAGAAGTGATAGGCTCTGCAATAATGCGTGATAGTGATGGCCTGGCAATGAGTTCACGCAACGTGTGTCTTTCACCTGAAGAGAGGGAGCAGGTATATTTCATTAGATCTTATCTTGTAATTTCTCGAAATAACCTGATATTGCATATTAAGGTTCTGCCACAAGGAAAAATGATTGAAAACTTGTGACTCATTATTCATTACTAATCACTCCATATCTTGGAGTCAGCTGCAGTATTTTCTTTGTCCATCTATCTTCAATCCGCTCTTAAAGTTATAATATCCTGTTCTTCAATCATCTCCACTCTCCAGGCACTATCTATAAACAAATCATTGCTGGGAGCTAAAACTGCTGCAGCAAATGGCCAAATAGATTGTAATACGCTGAGAAACTTGGTCATCCAAGCCATAACTGAAGCTGGTGGAAGGATTGACTATGCCGAGGTAAGATGTTAGAATCTATTTAATCTTTCTCTATTTACTTTGGAAGGTAGGAATTATAAATACAGTGACTAATTTATGCATTTATATATTCCTTTGGATCATATAATTCTGTGGCAGGCTGGTAATTAATCTAGATTGTTCCATTACTTCGTTGTCTTGAAATCTGTTTGTTCTTCTTACAATAGATGATTAAATATTATCAACTATGAAAGTGGATACCTTAATGGTAACTTCTATATTGATGTGGCTTCCATGAGGTTATTTTGGCGATGTCCACTGCCCTCTGGGTGATTGTGTCATTAAACTTGTATAATCCAATACGCTGCTGGTGCTGCTAGATATTTTGTAAAATTATAAATTGCCCAACCCTAAACTGTGATTATTTTTAGAAACAAGAGGTCTGTGCAAACAATCCCAGATATGATGATTACTAAAGTGTAAAGGCCTTTTGCTTGTATAATTGGCGAGGAAACATTACTCTCTTTAGATTTAAATTCTGATTATCATAATAATCCCTAGATGTTTTTTATGAAAAAACTGAGGTTGGAAGTTAGTATAATATCATAGACCATTTTCTGCCACTAACCAGGGGTCTCACCCTAATGTAACAAGAATTGCAAGGATTTAGACTAATCAAAATCCAGCGGTTTGTCACATTTTAACTATTTTGGTTGAACCGCGAAATACAATCTTCTGCCAAGGTGCCTTGACACACTGGAATGCCGGTGATGGAAGTGTTCCACTGACATTGGTATATATACATATCAGAACAACAAATGGACTCAGCAATTTATAATTTGATTTGGGATCATTGAAAGCTTTTCATCTCAATGGCAATCATATGTTTCTGCATGCAGATTGTGGATCAAGAGAGTTTGGAGGCTGTGGAATCGATTGAGGCTCCTGTTGTCTTCTGTGTTGCTGCATGGTTTGGGAAAGTCAGGCTTATAGACAACATGGAAATCAACTTGTAATTTGCTTGTTTAAATAACAGCCTTTTCCGCTTGTAATCGTTCGTTGGATTTTAGGATTATGGCTTGCAGATGTACAATTTTAAGGAATCAATAATGTTATGAACTCATGTTGAGTTGTCAAAAATATTCACATGTCTGAGCCCCTGAGGAATTCTTCTTGTTTTTTTTTTCTTTTTTCAAACCTCAACCAGAGGATGTGCAAGAACTCACAGCTCGACCCCTAAGGAATTCTACTTGGTCTTTCTTCTAATTTATACAGTTCAAATTAACCCCTTCAATGTTAGCGGAGATCACAGTCTGTGCATCTTCAGATGCATCAAGAGCGCACGTAGAATTGACCTTGACGAAAGATGCAATTATTTATTTCCCTCAAAGGAAGAATTAAAATTTCAGTTGTTGAGAAAAATTCCAATAATTCTTTATTGGAGTTGAATAGAATGATGACAAACGATGATCCAATTATCAAAAGGTGGGGCATAGAATGCACCATCTTAGCAAGGGAGTTTAAGTGTTTAAAGCCTTGTTAATACATTGATTCGTATATATAAAGAACAAATTGAAAAGTGAATTTATTAAACTTTAGTGTGTGTTTGAAACTGAAATTGGTTAATGTTGTGTGACGGTAACCAAAGATAAAAAAAGAGTTTTTGTTCATAATAAAATGTTTTAAATGCTAAAAGATGCAGTTTAAAGGGTTGATTTGCAGTTTTGGAAGTTGAAAGTGTCATGCATTTCTTATTGATTAATAATTAATAATCTAGCTTTAATTCGTGCTTCCTACTTTGCCTATTAGATAGGGAAAAAAATTTAAGCCGCGTGCATTTAGTATGTTGAATATAAAGTGCACTTATTTGTAGTGGTCAGTGGATGAATAGCAGTAGAATCATGGGAAGCTCTAAACAAGCACCGGTACCAAGGCTACACAAAGGCAAACTCAGTAATGCAAATAGGGAAGAAAAATTCTTTTTGTTTGTTTTGTTGTGTGTTGCACAAAGCAAACTCAGTGATGCAAATAGGGAAGAAAAATTCTTTTTTCTTTTTTTTTTTTTTTTTGGGGGGGGGGGGTGGGTGTAATTGCACACTATACAAGCAACGTCTTACAATAGAGATCATTATAAGGTAAGAACTATTAGTTTTATCTTCATATTTTTTTTTTTTTTTTTGGGGGGGGGGGGGGGGATTGATTATGTAGGGAAAACCAATCCGTGAGTGACAATATAATAAATAAAGGACTCATTTACCACACTTGAAGCCACCGCATACAGAAAAAATGACAACGAGAATTAGGAGAACTATGATGGCAAGAACTATTAGTTTTATCTTCATATTCTGGAACCACATCTTCCTCCTAATCTTGGTTCCCTGCTGCCTAAAATCTTGAGCCTGCAAAACCATAGATATTCACAAGCCAATCACAAAATAGATAAATATTAAGAGAAAAAACGGAGTAAACAACAAATTAAGATTAAATCAAGCAACCGCATGATTGAAATGAATCGCATATTCATTTTTCAAAGAAAAACAAAAAATGCAACCATACAAAGGCGACCACGTCATAAAGTATATTTTCAAGACGAATATCACCGACTAGAAGCTGACTTTTGACAACTCTTAAATCCAGCTTTAGAAACCACCTTACCAAACTCAACACAACTAAGAAAAATATTAAATCGATGTGCTGATTTGCCATCGCAGTCCAGGCCTCGTTCGTCTTACACAGTTCGTGTTGCGGGCTCGCTCTTTGTTTTATCGTAAATATTGTAAACACTCCAAAGAAGTTGGTACGGTTTATGCAACTCCACCTTGGCATGCAATATTTTTTTTGGTAATCTATTACGATGGCTGTAAATTTCAGGACTGGAGATCTAGGGGAAGATTAAGAGGAAGCTGGTCCTCAAGAATAAAGAGTTGGAGAAAATTAAGGGCCTGTTTGGTATGGGGAAGATTTAAGGAGGGAAAGGAACTAAAAAGAGGGAAAGGAATGGAAGGGAAGATTGAGAGGGAACAAAAAAAGTTGAGCTGTTTGGTAGACATGGGAAAGGAACTTAAGTTGCGGGAAAATGAATTGTTTGGTATGAAGAATTTGGTGTTGGTTAAGTGGGAAGGTGAGGTGAAATTTCTAAAATACCCCTCGGACGTTCGAACACAAAAATTACGTTCAAACGTAACGTAATAGGCACCTGAACAAACTTGAATCATGAAACAGGGATCCGGAATCTGGAAAGCATCGTTTTGCCTTTTATAAAAGCATACGAATGTTTCCAGAAAAAAGAAAAAGAAAAAAAAAAGGCATATGAACGAACCTAAATCACAAAACAAGGATCTGGAATATGGAAAGCATCGTTTTGCTTTCTATAAAAGCATATGAACCAGAAAAAAAAAATATATGAACGAATTTGAATCGCAAAACAGGGATCTGAAAAATTATGATAAAAGCAAGAACTTGACAAGTGGGATAGAAGAAAATCAAATCGCACTACCGTCATCTTCCTCGTTCCCCTTCACTTGAAACAGAGCAGATCACACAAAAACTAGATGAGTCAGAAATCAGCACCTTCATCTTCGTTCAACGAGAAGAAACGTGAACGAACAGATTAGTGGAGAGAGACCAACAACCACTGCGTTTCTCGGATGATGATGGGGCTTTGATTGGAAGAGAGAGGGCATAGTTGTCCTAAATATTTTTTTCCGGGAGGATCATGGGTTGACACCACTTATTTTGTACAATGACTTGCTTAACTTTTGGAGCTAAGACTCCATCTCACGGAATCTCCATGTACACCTCTTCCTCTAGATTGCCATTACATTTTCATAAGTTGGTTACTTTGCAATCTAAGTTTCTTCAGTGATAATAGTACTTGGACAAATTGACCATATGAGACAAATGTCTCACGATTTTATCCTTTTGGGAACCCAAGTTCCCATGTTACAATAAAAAAAGATCATAGTTGTCCTAAATATTTTCTTTCAAGGGAGGATCATGGGTTGACACGTGTGTGGGCAAATATCCCTCAGCTCTTTAGAGGAACCCAAGTTCCCACTTTGGAGATAGTTCCTACCATTAAACTTATGGCTAATAGCCGTGCATGTTTAAAGAAAGATCTCCTCCGGGAATGTAAGCGGCTAGGATTTTTGCTCACCAAACAGGTTTTGGGTGTGGGAAGATCCTCATCTTCCTTTTCCCTCCCAAACTTTCTGTCTATCAAACGGGTCCTAAAGTTGCCCTTTTGTGTCTCTAGTGATTTGATGTTGTTGTGCCACTATAGACTCGTTAAACGCATCTAAGGACCCGTTTGGTTGACAGAACTTGAAGGAGGGAAAGGCAACTTAATACAGTTCCCATGCAAAAAGACCGTTTGGTGCGCCAAGTGCCCGGAACCCAACTTCCCGGGCCCACCACTTTTCCCTCATATGTGGGAACTTGGGATCTCAAGTTCCTTGGTCACTATTCACATTTTTGGACAGATTTACCCCTGAAATTCAAACTTGGCGGGAAAGTTTGAACTTTGCGAAAAATTTTTGGGTCACAAATTCGAACTTAACAAGGACATTTTAAAAAAATATATATTTTAGCATTTTTCTTTTTTTATTTTAAATTAATTTCTTTTGAGGATAAAATAGACATTTCTTAATTCTTTACCAACTACCACCCTTTCATTTTCTTCCTACCAAACAACTCAAGCCATCTTTCCTCATCTTTTAAATCTTCCTTTAAGTTCCTTTCCCTCCCCCCAAATTCTTTGAACCAAACAGGCCCTAAGTGTTAGTCATCAGTGACAAAGCAGCCTTACACTACCACGGATGTTACTTTCTTTGAAACTCAACCCTACTTCCCCAAATTGTCCATTCACGGGGAGAGTACAAGAATGGGAATTCGACGCTGAAAATAATGACATCTTAACCACTATCCCAGCCACTATCTCAACCACTATACCTTGTGCTGAACCTGTCATTACAGCTCCAAAAGAAAATGCCAGACCTGAAACTAATAATCAAAGTAAACCTGAAACTGAGGATAATGTCCCTTGCTGCCAACCTATACAATTCATTATCAAAAAACTTTTTGCCCATCACCAAGTTCAATACTATCAAGGTCTTGTTCCCCCTTGATTGGCTACTCCATCAGTTTGCTTTGAAGAAAGCGTTTCTAAGTGGGAACTTAGAAGAGGAGGGTAACCATGCAGTCTAGAACCAATGAAGAATGCAAGCTAAAGAAATCACTTTATGGTCTCAAGTTATTTCCTAAAGCATGATTTGACAGAATGTTGAAGGTCATTAGAGGGTATGGATATTGTTATGACCAAGTATATCACACCTTATTCACCAAGATCTCTACTTTCAATAACATAACCAAGGGAAGCTTTGCTGCTCTGCTCACGGGCTTTCAGGCTCATATACATCTTCAATTATACTAAAAATCTTGTGACAACATATAAGCACAAATGCACAATGCAAAATCTTGCAATCATTTTCATTGTTCTAAAGTTCAACTTATTTTGGTTTTATTCAATCTCATCATATTTATAATAATTATAAATTTTTTACAACTAAAAACTAACCATCAATAGAAGTTCAATAATAAATGGAAATAAGAAATCTATTTCTTTTTAGATCATCCTCAAGTTTGGAGTTTGCAAAATTGTTGAGTTACTCATTAGGTAATAATATCATACCTGAGAACGAAGGTTTTCAGTTTTGTCTACCAAAAGTTCAATCTTCTCCCCACGGTCAAGAACCTGAACACACAAAATTATAAATGTTACAGCCAACCATAAATTTGGCTGAAGGGATTTTGTCTACCAAAAGTTCAATCTTCTCCACAAAAAGATATGCAGGTTTTGAGCAAGTTGACCTTGAAGTTGTAAAGATTATAGGTGCTTTTACCTTCTCAATATTTTCCATCATGACTCCCTTGACTTCAGAAACCTGAGCTTTCACTTTGGCAAGCTTGTCAATCTCCTCTGGATGGTCAATGCAGTACTGCATCTGCTCCTTCAACTTGGATCTAAATCCATAAACGACAAACATTAATAACTAAGGATTTCATGGAAGAAATGCACATTCTATACATTATATGCAAATACCCAAACTCTTTGTTGAGGCTACGAGCAGCTGCTGTTGCAGCTCTTCCTCCAGCATATTTTTTGGAGAATTCATCCTTGATACGTTCAAGGAAAGCAATTGGAATCTGTCTACCAACAGATTCAACCGCAACAACACAGTAAGCTACATCATGCAGTGCCAAAGATTAGATTAGTTCCTACAAATGATGAGTGTAATTTCAGTAGAAAAAGTAAAGCAATACCTAAACAAACAAAAGCAAATCAATTTTTAGTAGACATCAAATGATTAACAAGCAAAGAAGAATAGCTTGATTCAGACTTTCAGTGAGATAATTGGATTGAGTGTAAGTTGCAAAACCAAAAGCTAATAAAGGAGGTTAAATTAGCCCTCAATCATTCTTTTGATGATTAATGAAGAGAATTGACACAAGTGCGCAAAAATGTATAGCATAGTCCTCATATAGTCATATATGAAAAGAGAAATAAATAATGCTGATCTAAAAGTCTCCATGTTGCACACCTTATACAAATAAGATTGACTTACTAGACATTTTTAGTTTTGTTCGAGAAACAGCAATCAAAGCCTATTAGAAGGTAAGCATTACAACTCACAACACCATTTAACAAATGACAATTGGAACAAGCTTAGAGCTCAATGCATAAAAATCTTCAATGGCAAAAGAAAAAAAGTTTCCCAATTTCCTGTCTGATAATCATTGTGATTTACCCAAAACCTCCCAATTCAATTTTGAAGTTTCAACTAATGATCCATCAAGTGGATAGCTCATCTCTTTTCCCATAGAACAATTAGAAGAGGTATGATCACATAGAAAGACCAAGAAAGTTCACATCCATTGAAGAAGACACAAAGTTGAAGACATGTTAAGTTTTCTAGCCAGCAATGTGAATCTTCTGGCATCCAACTCACAGAATGTAGCCACCTAGAATATTGCATCACAAAGGTTGGTCAACATTTTGATATAAATATCTATTCCGATAAAGAATTAAGGGCAAAAAATCTACCAATGAGGGAAAACCCCACGAAAAATTAGGTGCAATTTTCCAATTTGATTTTTAAAATTCTAGAAAATGATTATCAGTATTAGATTGCTTTGTTCTCTAATGTACAAATATGCATTAGATTAGTAGTTTATTTAAAATACTGCAACTTGGGTATACGTCCACAAATATGGTTACCATATCTGTGATTGGTTTCACATCTTGTATGTCTCTTGATTTAGATTAATGCCAGATGATCAGGTAAAATGGTTTATGTATGGGAGAAATTGATGATTTAATGAAATTATACTATGATACAGCAAATTATCAAATGGATCTCGTTATCCTTATTGTTGGATAATGAATTGTAGCATCCTCTAAATTGTTTGAACTCTTAGAAAACGCATCTATATTCAGATATTCATGTAGATTATCTCACACATCTCAAGGCTAAAAACATTTTAAACACGAGGTCAAGAACAAATGTATCAGCTGCTCATCACCAATGTATGTAAACCTACAAGTTATATAATGTAATTCATGGTTTTAATTTCATATTGACAACAAAACAGAACATTGAAATAAAATACATCTATCCCTCCCCAAACCCCACCTGGTGAGAGCTTTATGCCCTAAGTCCTTTTTTAAAATCAGTTATAACTTACAATATATTATTATTTTTTTTTTAAAAAAAAAAAAAAAAGAAGAAAAAAACAGTATAGACTTAATGATTTAGTGCCAAACATAAATTATAACGATCAGAAGTGTAGAAGTTGGAAAACTCAGATTCAGATACAAATCATATCTAAGGAGCATCAGCTTTTCACTTGGACTCCGCTTTGTAACACAGCATCACATAAAATTAGACCTCTTCAATACAAGAGAAAATTGAAATAAACATGGAACCTGAAGTAATTAACATGGTCATATGATTATTCCAAGCTGATAAAAACCTTGATCAATCCACTTCATACCTTTACACTCTCAGGCCACTAAGATTTTCAACTTGAGAAATTCGTGATTGATGGGTAAGTGCAATATATAGGTTGAAGTAACTCCTTATATCTGAAGATGGAATTTCATTTCTAGTTCCTGAGCTAATTAGTTGACCAACTACAACAGATTCAATGGCAGAAACTTAAGGATACATTCATGAAGATAAATTAAAATAATTGCAATTCCATCCACCAAATTAACGACTCAATGCTCAGTTAAATTTATCGCTCCTTCGCCTTTTTCACATTCTGGCAGTAAAAGCAGCAAAGTGCATACAACTCGAGAGAATATCAACAATGCGAGACCAATGATCATTAGCGAACTCAATGGCATCAACTGGATCATTGAAATCTCTAAATCCAGTTAAAATCAGAATCAATATAACGCGTGAAACTAATTACATTGCCATCAAGAAATGAACAGAAGACCAGAGAACAACGACTTTTATAAACGCCCCAAGAGAAAAATACGGGAAATAAAGAAAAGGAAAAAAAAGAGTTGCAGATCAGCAACAGACAGAGAAAAGAAAGACAGAGTGAGAATTACTAAATCCATTATCGACAAGGAAGTTGAATGTGTGCCCGTCGCAGTTGTAGGTGAATTTGTTGCTGGAAGGGGGGAGTTTCTGGAGGCACTGAGATGCAATGCCGGTGAAGTTGCCGGAGAACTCAGTGTACTCGGCGAGGATCACGGTGCCGCGCGCCACGAAGCTGTAGATCAACGATTGCTGTCCCATTGGAACCACAATCGTAACCCAAACACTACGATATTTGTTGAAGAAAGAAGGCAATGAATTAAAAGAGGAATGCTTTCTTGTTTTAGAGAGAGAAAGTGGGGAGGGAAGAGAAGAGCGCAACGAGGGAAGAACGAAGGTTGTTTTCGCCTTCGCGTACAAAGATTGTTACAAAAAGAAAATAGAAAAGCGAGAATTTTAGGATGTCCTTTTAATTTAAGTTTATAAAATTAACGGAAATTCTACGCCTTGCCGTACTGTTTGCTTTTGGATTTTTTATTTTATTTTAAATGTAATAATTTGATTTTGAAAACAAATATCGTAAATACGCGAGTTCGGAGAAAAAACACATTTCAGAAGAGTAACGACATGCCCAGATTTTTTTTTTTTTTTTGGGCTACCGGCCAGAACATTTTTCGGAATTGTTGTTATTTTTTTAACAAAGGAATTGTTGTTCGTTTTCTGTTTTTATTTTTGAAAAATTAATTAGGCCAAATATTAAAAAAAATACAGCATAATATTCACCATCTTTATTGTTTATTTTTTTAGCATGTCATCTGACAAGTTATTGTTACCTCTTTTTCAACTCTGCCTTTCAATTATACTCAAAAGGAATGTCTAACTCTTGGTTGATAATCAATTTTAGCATGTATAGGAAAGCGTGGGTATCTTTTGAAGAAAATCATAATTTTAACTCTTCCAATTTTATTTTTGCTAAGCACATGATTCCTTCCACTGGAAGCAATCCTATTCGAGGTACGGTAGGGCACTAAATATGAGACCTCTCCCACAGATATTTACATTGTAAGACACTAGCCCCTTCCGTTAACAACAACTCCGTTTGTAATTTTAACTCTTATAAATGATTATAGGGTTAAGATTCAATTTTTTTCCTAGAGGTTGTCACATAAGAACAATGTTACCCTAAAAGTTTTAGGAAAAAAAAAAAAAATTCAATCTCACCTCGGAAGTTTTCAAATCTAAAAAATTTCACCACACCGTTATTTGAATTAAGTTTAACCATTAGTTGACAAAATATGCTAAGCTAACAGGTTCGCGTGTCATTCTTGTCATTTTTGTTTCAGTGATAATCTATCCTAGAAGTTTTTAAATCGTAGTAATATCACCCTGGTTGTTATCTAGGTTAAGTGTAACCACTAGTTAACTAAATATACTCAGCTGACAAAGTCAACATAGTGAATAAGAAGGAGCTATAGATGAAGGAGGAGCTTACATTTGCCAAAGTATAATGGAAAAGAAGATTCGATTACTAGATGCTAGACTCATTGAGGGAATTGTCGAGAACAAGGCCGTTGAAAATCCTTCGCTACTATATCACAACAACGCTGAGATAGGCAAGTACCTCTTCGATTCTTTTTCCACTACACAAAATGCTTCCTTGTCTTCGATTTTCTTCAATCCTTTGGATAAAATGCAATTTTTTAAAAATCCCTTATTTATAGATCAAACTTGGAAAAAATTGAATTGGATAACATGTGAACCTTATTGTTTGCCTTAATTTTGATTAGGTCCTTGAACTCTTTTTTTATTATTTAGTCCTTTAACTTTCCACTGTTAAATAAGCACTATCGTTAAGAGCTTCTCTTAGCAAGCGTTGATCCCCCGTTCAAACCTCTCCTTCACCCTAGCCTCCAATGTTAGAAGATTCTTGGTTGGATTTGTGAGGTATTATCAACTAGTGGTTTGACTTTGGATGTAAAATCTTGAATTTAGACCTAGAGACTTGAAGATAAGCCTATATTAGGCAAACTAATAAGCCTAGTTTGGAGGGAGTTATAAGAATGATGCGAGATAGAAAGACTCTCGGAGACTCTATGATTTAACTTCTGAGAAGAAAATGGTTTTCCCGATGATATGACGGTTTGAAAATTGTAGTTAGTTGGAGAAATAGACAGACGTATGTATTTAAGTACATATGGTGCTCTTAGGGGGTAGAATGCTACTTGGCGCCATTTAGAATGAAAAACACAAGTGTTTATGGGGCTTCAAACTATGTGATTCGGCTCCTGAAGGTAGAGAACAAGTCTCTGGATTATATGGGGGCTTAAGGGTGTGATTAGACGAATAAAACATGTTGGTAGAGATGTGTACATGGCATTTTTAGGGCAGATACATATACCCTGCGTTTTTCAAAAGGAATAAGAGATATAGGCCATGTGGATCTCACATGTACGTGCACCGACACACACACTCAGCAATCCCTTACGGCATCGCATATGGTACATTATGGAAGACACAGACTCGGGTGGCATAGTTGGAGCCCTACACCTATAAAGTAACTTTATTAAAATAACTTAAATAAAGTAAATTATGATGAGTAATGCTAATATTTACTTTTGTGTTGGACCAATAAAAAGTTGTCACCTAGCCTTTAGTTTTTTTTGTTGGCTCCACGAGAAAATGACATGTGTTCTTCATCATTATAATCTATTTTTGACTTCTGTGTTGGCTCTCTCTGGGGACGCCACCTAGCACAATAATCAGGGAAATCCACCGGTCTCTAGTCCGATTATGTACCGACTTTCCCAAACACCGAAAAAAGGGGAAGTAGGGGAATTCTTCAGGCTTCCTTTCCCCTGACATTAAAGGACGCCTAAGAAAGAGAGAGAAAGAGGAAGGATTATTTCAGAAAGAGACTTGTCAATTTGAGATTTAATTTCAAGACACATGGCATTTTAAGATGTAGACACTTGGACTTATGTGGAATTAAAGTCCAAGACTCCCTAGCCTCCATATATTTCGTCCAAAACAGCCCAAAATAGGGGGGAAATAGAGAAATTCAAAGAAAAAAGAAAGATGATAGAAGGTAGAGAAAAACTTAGTGTTCTTGAGCTTCCAAGCCTATTTCACCTTTGAAATCATGTTTCTAGCTCTCAAGGTCTTTTCTAATGTTTTTCTTCTTAGTGATAGCAACATTTCTACGGTTTCAGATTCTTGATTAGAGGTTATTGGTGCCATCTAAAGGTGGAGGTGCTGCCAAAATCAAGAATCAGATATGGAATCGTGAAGAGGTATGCATAAGCTCCAATTTGAACCGAATATCTTGAGGTTTTCATAAGTTGTTGAGATACCTTGATTTTTCGCTCAGACCTAAGTCTTAGGAAAGGAGAGTGATTCTTCTAGTTTTTATGCTTCCAATGAGTTTAGAATGAAAATTTGTGTGAAATGAAGGTGAGAAACCAATCCCAGAAGTATCAGTAGAAAAAACAGAACTTTTGGCCAAAGAACCCTTAAGTTCGGCCAGACCATTTCCTGAGGAAGGAATTGGATTCTGGTAAATCTAAGGATAGATTATACACACAAAATTGTGTGGGAATATCCTATGGAAAGGATTTTGATTAGACTGGATAGAAAATCCTAAAATGAAAATTTAAGTATAGAACTGCCATATTACGTTTTTTAGGAGATAACCTGGTTGTGAAGAAATTTTGAATAGCAAATCATGACCAACAACTATGATATTTTTCATATTAATATAAGACATCCCAAGCTTTAATTTTAGGTATAATATATGTCATTTGGGTTAGTAGGTTGTATGATATGAATTTTAAGAGTTTGAGCACTCAAACTGGAACAAATTCTGGAAAAGTTTGGTTGATTGAGGATTTTCAGATACTTGTGCATACTAATGGCAGTAAGTGATATTTTTCCTATACAGGGAACTTAAATAGTTTTACATAGAACTTTGAACCACATCATTTGGAGGTTTTTAGATTAAGTTATGTTTTTTTAAAGTTAGGTAAAAAATTTGACAACATGAGCTTGATATGCGAAAATAAGGAAAAAAAAAAAGTGAATTGTAAATAAGAGTGACTTCCAAGAGTAGAGTTATATTCAGGAGGCTAATATAGCCCTATAATCGCATTAGACATTATTTGTCATTACTTATTTTCATGGTTTTGACAAGTCATGTGATTATGTGAGGCCATGAGGTGACAAAGAAGAGGCAATAGAAGCAACATTAATGGTTGGGGGAAAAAAGAATAGGAGGAGGATTTAAAGACTTAAGGTGGTAAACTTACCCTACTTGCATGTATTAATATGTTTGCTTGTGTATTGATGTGCATGATTGTTTTACTTGCTTGTCTTTGTGTAACATAGCTGAATGATTGAAGCTTTGTTTCTATTGATGGTGTGGCCATAAGTAAGAAGTGTAAAGCATTGAGCATGCAGAAATGTCATTATGTTAATATGAACCTATGTAATGCAAGCATATTATACACTAGCATTTATCTTGCAAGCATTGTTTGGTATTGTTTCCTACTGAGGTTCCTCCGAATATCACCCTCCCCCAACAACCATACAGGTATGTAAGCGCACAGAAGGGGAGACCATGAAATTGCGCAAGAGAGAAAAGGATGAAGAATTGAAGGTGTATAAGTGATGATGAGTTATTTATAAATTTTGGAATGTTTATTATTATTATTTAAAAACATGCCATAGTTTATGTATGTACATGTATCAATGAGCAAATAAATGCTCAGATAGTAATAAAGATGACTTTTAAGAATATTGACACTTCAGTATGAGTAATCTAAGGACGGGTGTGACACTGGAGGTGTCAAAGCAGAGATTTTGGAATTGAATTATCTACTCAGATCTAGAAGTCCAGTCAAAGCAAAAGGTTTTGGCTATAAGCTATATTCTTTGCTGATGTGAATAGAATAGTGATCCTTTATTAGTGCTAATGTAACTAGGAGTTATAAATAGCAAATGAAACCAAAGAGTTAGACTAGCTGTGCTTGTTAACCAACTTGTATAAGGAAGAGGTATAGGTCTATACAAAGGAAAGAAATAGAGCAGTAGTGATATATACCCTGAGGAAGAGGGTTCAAGCTTTGGTGGGTGGAGGTTTTAGAGATAGATGAAATAACACATAATTTGAATTCTGTGATATTAAGATAAAGTATGACCTAGTTTCCTACCATGTAGTTACGGGGGAATACATAGAGGGGATATATCATATCAAGAAGCTGGTACTGTCTAGATTTCCCTGTGAGGACATTGTCTAGCATTTCTAGGGATGCATTATATACAGGGATAGAGATATGTGTGGGATGCCGATGCCCAGTCTATGCGAGCACTAATACCTCGAATCCCATCATAACTCCATGATTAGGCATTCCAAGGTGAGAGCAATCTCTGTCTGTGGCCATCCCTTTTCATCCTTTGCTCTTGTCGTTTGAGCTCTGCACTAAATGCAGTTGCCATTGATTAATTTGCGAACTAGCCGTTGTCCTCGCCTTCGATCTCAATCGTACCTCTTGAGAAAATCAATCTTAGACTTCATGGCTTCTGCATCGTCTCGTCACCTTCGTCGTCTTCAGCTCCAAATTTCTCTCTCTTTGAACCTCATCGTCAGTTTCATTGTAGCTAACTCTATGAGATTCCTCCCCGAGATGAAAGTCGATAGTTGCTTTTATCACTGGAGATAGTACAACAAAACTGATGGTTGTTGCTATTGTGATTCTTGCTGTCCCATTTCAAGAAAAGGAGAGAGAAGCTGTGGAGAGGCTGGGACTTCACCGGTGTAGCGGCACCCCATGTTAGCGGCGGAGCTTCATACGGAAGAAGAATAAGGATACTCATGAAGAAGAGACAGATCTAAAGAATAAATTAATTAAAATAATTATGCAAATTACTCGTAGTTTTTAATTTAGAAGCATTATTTTTTAACAAGTAGAATAGTATAGTGAAGTAAATAACTCATAGACTGACAGCTAGGATAAAAGTTGGGCGAGCTGTTGAATTTTGATTGGTAGAATACAAATGATCTCACTCTGGAAGTGTGTAATTATTTCTCAACTGACCATGACCAAGCAGAGAAAGGGGCTTGGTAGTACTGATCTTTAAGATAAGGGTATTTCTGGCATTTCCTATTTTTTGGGATGCGGCATGATGTGGAAATAATACATGGCATGGTATACCAAATAGTAGAGTCATGTTAGCATAAATTGGGTCAATTTTAGATGATTGTTTGGGTCTCTTAACGGATGGGTAAAATTACCTTACCTTTTATACTTTGGAGCATATTTATCCTCTAAAAGACTATACATGAAAACTTTTTGGATATTTAAGTCTTTTAACCCCAAAATTTAATTTACATATTTGTGATTTCCCCCCCTAAGAATTAATAACTTAAAACCTTTTAAATCTGTTTATTTGGATACTATACTGTACATAATCTTACACAAATATTTTTGAATGGTGACAAAAATTAGGCCGAAGGAAAAAAAACTAAATGACCAATATACCCTCAATAAATGTAAATTATTATTTCTAGTAAATGGGTTTCTCCTTCTGGGTGATTATCACGTCCCTACATGAAGTACAACATGTGAGTTAACCAAATTCAGAGATTACTTTCGTCATGCATCAAAATGACACATCTAAAGATATGGTTATACAGCGGGATCTACTGGTCAATAATCTATCAAAAATTTTGATTTTCGATAAGTATAATAAAGATGAGATTGGATATTGTCACTACCAATTTTATGTCACTACCAAGTTACTACCACTTTTTTACCGTTGGATCAGAATCTCATCTACTTTTATCATTTCTCTCTTCTATGGAGATTCTAATCCAACGGTAAAAAAGTGGTGGTGACTTGGTAGTGACATAAAATTGGTAGTGACAATATCATATCCCTAATAAGATCATGTAGTCAATTACCTAGTAAGATAAGACTTTATTATTGTTTTTAGGGTTAAGGAGCAATTTAGTCAACGAACTTTTACCTTAAGAGCACCCAGCATAAATAATTTTTAAGTGGATTTTAAATACTAAAAAACTTTTCCCTTTCGAAATTTTACCTTAGGAGCCAGGGGCGGATCCAGAAAATTACAGAAGGGGGCACAATTGGCAGGGATATTCGGGGGTTGCCCCCCATTTTTTTTAAAAGAAAGTTTTAAATACATTAAAAAAAAGAATATAAACAAGAAAAAAAATATTAAAAAACATTTATGAAATCAAGTGAATACTGATGATGTAAAAAGAGAGGCAATTATTTTACAAACATGTCATTTAGAAAAGCAAGGTTAAGTGCTGTCATAAATGCACTACATAAATTACAATAAAGGGTGGGCACTCAATAAGTTCAAATACATATATTTTAATAACAAAAGTATATTACAATAAAAATAATTACAATGTCATCCTTCTAGGCCTTATTTTTTGGAATTCTATCATAATTGCCTTATTATCAATGCTATCAAATACATCTTTTTCAATATAAGGCACTAAACAATCATTCAACCATTTATCCCATATCCGATTACGAAGTGTAGTCCTGATGTATTAAGGGTGAGCACTTATTGGACAATCATTCAAACATGTACTATTTTTTTTTAATTAAAAAAAAAAAAAAAAAAAAAAAAAAAAACTCTAATCCCCCAATTCAAGGGTGGGCACTTATCCCCCAATCCACTACCTTGGTCTGCCATTATTAGGAGCACTTAACACCCGATATGGTCACAATTCAACTTGCCCACTGAGGGCAAATTAGCATAAATATTGTTCTGGTATAGAACGTTATTGTCCAGTCTCGGACTGGTACTTTGATGTTGGATCAAAGGGCTCGCTCCAGATATCTAAGGGGGAGATATCCAGAGGAGGTTGGGATCACTGTACACAATATAGGGGGTGAGGTGTGTGCACGGTGTGTGACCGAAAGTAGTAGATCTGAGTTAGAACGTAGAACCTGGTTATCTTGTCTCTGTATTTATAGAGGCCACCGTGATGGTGATCATGGTCGGGCATGATCTCTATGCTGACTTGGTGGGGGGCGCACGTACTGCAACGGTAATGTGAGTGCGCCCACTATGCTATAAATCCGGATCATACGGTCTTCCTGTACCATAGGCGTACGGTTATATTGGATATGCCCACCATTGGGCCTTCGTGGCATTGGGCCTTAGTAGCGGTCCGTAACAGTTGCCCCCAAGCTCGGTAGGTCGGGAATTCCGAGCTGCCGAGATGTCCTATATCCCGTGCTGGCTTCATTGGCCGAGCTACGCTAACCTTTCGAGAGTCCGAGGTGGAACCTCAAGGAGCCGAGGTAAACTCTTTGGGCCAGTTATCCGAGGCTTCGTGCAACGAATATTTCCGAGCCGGAGACGTATGTGGCTTACCGAGGTGCTCTCGGCTATACCGGCTGGTTACGGTGAATTCATGCTTTTTTGATGAGAGGGACTTTCCGCATTCGCCATCATTGCCCCCTGACATCTGGCGACTCAGCATTGGCGAGTGTCTGCAACCGCCGCGCCACTCCATGCATTGATCTTTGTGTGCATTTAATGCTCTCTGCACACGCGATACGCCATTTCCTTGATCGGGGTGAAAAGACGCTTCTGTCCCCGTCACTTGATTACCCACGAGCCTATCTGAATCATCTTTCCCTCCATTTTCTTCATTTCACTATTTCCATTGTCATTGTCTGTTTTCTCTACTCTTTGCCATTTTTCTGCAATCGCCTGCTCCCGCACTCTTACATCTTCGTTCGCGGCTCGCTCCTTCTCCAGTACTTCAGGTATATTGTTTCTCCTGCTTTTTGACTGGTGTAACTTGATGGTTTCCGTTTATTTTTATCGGTTAGTTTTTCGTCGTGGCAATTTTCTGGGTAGACTTCCTTGGTAGCTTCTGTCTCTGTTTCTAAGATCGAAATCCCCCTTCAACCTGTCTTGTAGCCACAACATATCTTTGACGATCCTTCCCCTTATTTCCCCTTCTTCACATACCCTTTTGTGCCTTTATAGGTTTCTATTCTTTGGCGATGGTTGGGAGTAATCGCTTACCCCCTTCTAATCCACCATTAACCCCTGAGGAAGAGGAAGCCTTGCGTACCCATTACCCCCGTACCTCCTATTGGATTCTCGGTTCTGAACTTTCCGAGGAAGAGAGGTTGGCGTCCGTGCTAAGGGGAGGATCCGGTCAACGGAATGTATCCGGGTCTCGATCCGCTCGTGCTCGGGTTCCGAATCCGACGCGGTTCGTGCTCGATACGAGGCCGCTTCAAGCGTTCAGTTGGAACCTGCTGGACCGAGTAGTATGGCTCGTGCAGAGGACGACGCGCTCTCCGCTCAACCCCTTAACTTCTATCGTTCATCCTTGGCTCAGGGTTCGGATGTCCATCCGCCGGGATATCTCGGCCCCTGCTGGGATTGTCTCGCCGAGAGCTCCTTCCTCATCGCCCAGGGCGAAGATTCCCATGCTTCCTTAATCTTAGGTTCTTGCCGCCATTTGGCCCCTTCCAATCCTTCTTCTGGCAATCTCCGTCCCCCGGGTCCGCTTGTTTTCCCGCATGACAATATACTTCATTCAGGTATTTTTTCTCTTGCTGATCCTAGCATTTTTTACTTTGCTTATAGGTGAATGGCTTCATAGTCTTCTCCGCACAGCATTCAATCCGACGCGGGGAGTCGAACTCTTCTAGTCCTCCCGAGGCGCTATGTAGACAGTATTCCTGGGTATCCCATGATATCCTAAAGACACGGTCGCTGATGTCCAAGGCCGACATTGCTCGTCTTAAACTTTCCGAGATGGAAGGCTGTACTGTCAGTCCTCCGGATGAGGGTGAGCCCATATGCTCTACTCGGTCGGTGAGGCGCACCAACTTCTTCTTCTTCTATCGAGACTACCTGACCCGTGTTAAGGTTCAATTTCCTTTTAGCCAATTTCAAATGTTGGCGTTGATAGCACCCTCTCAGCTCCATCCCAACGGATGGGCCTACCTAGTGGCCTTCGAGCGCCTGTGCTCTTCCTTTCCGGTCCCCATTCCTTGCACCACCTCGTTGTTTTTCCACTATTTCGGCCCTTTTACTTCCCGGACATCAAAGGAAGACGAGAGATTGAAGGGGTTGGTTTCCCTTCGTGTGGACCCGGATAGGAAAATAATGAGTGCATTCTCGGACTCCTTTAAGCATTTCAAAACGGCTTTCTTTAAAGTTGAAGCTAAACCTGGATAACGGCCCTGGTTTTTGAAAGGGCCTGAAGGAGAGGACGTGGAGTGGGAGTTTCCTCTTTATTGGAACGACACTCACTATGATCTGAATCCTTCTTCGTACCAAATTCAGATTGAGGACCTTTCGCCTGAAAAGGCCGCCTCCATACCTCGGTTTGCCGCATATGTTGAGAAATACGAGGTCCGAAGTACAGCCTTCTTTATTAACGGGGTTGGGGCTACACCATTGTTTGTTGATTGTATGGTTCCATGCCTGCTAATTATTCTGCTTTTTGGTTTTCCCCTATCATAATCTTTTTGGCACGTATCTTACCCCTTTTTTTGATCTTTTTTGTAGCTCAAGACATGTCAGAACTTCCCCACTACCTAGCGCTTGTGAATCTGACGGTACCCGCGTCGACTCGTAAGCGCCCTTCCTCGGGCTCAGAAGGAGAAAGATCAAGGGCGGCGTCTGGGTCGTCAAGGACCAGGAAAACCAAGGCCTCGGATACTCCTAGCTCTAGGCGTTCGACACTTCCTCCGGATATGCCCCGGCCCTCGCCAACCGTACCCGGGACCACTGCCCCCGAGGGGTCCGCTCCTGCCCTGGACGCTATAGCTCCACAGGGTTCTGTTCTGACCTTGACCGGCACCACTGCCCCCCCGGGATTTCCTCCGGCTCAGGACGTGATGGCTGCGAACGCTAAGGGAGCCGTTGCGTCTGCTTCCCCCGTGGCGGCTGCTCCTCCCCTCCGAACCTCTGCCAGTTGCTCATCCGTGCCTATGATTCCCCGAGGGCTTTCGTGGGAGAAAGGGGTGACCGAGGAGCTCAGTGTCGCTTTCCTTCCGCCAAGCCGATTTATGAATGGGGTCCCTTTGTCCGCCACGGATGAGTCCGTCATTAATGAAGCTCAAAGGTTCCTCTGCAAGTCCCTCGGTCTTCACCAAGCGCTACTTATGCTGAAGGAGAAGCACGTGGCAGCCGAGGTAGATATCCGGCGTCTGAAACTTGCCGAGGAAGAGGCCTTGACGAGAGCCAAAGCGGCGGAAGAGGAGGCGGCTAATGCCAAGGCCCTGGTCGGACAATTGAAGGCTTTGGAGGATGAGGTAGCTGCCGCCACAGCTAGGGCTGATCGAGTGACAGCTTTGGAGGACGAGCTAGCTGTTGCCAAAGCTTCATGTGGAAAGGCGACCGAGGAGCTTCTGATGATGAAAGAGGCATTGGATAAAAAGACCTCAGAGTGTCATCGTCTTCAGAAGGCTCTGGATGAAAGCCTGGATGCCGTGAAGAGACATAATTATCCCGGCGGCAAAGCAACGAGGCGATCTCGCCGCCGAACTTGGGTCGGTTAAAGAGGATCTTGCTTCTGAGAGCGACAAGCTAATGTGGAGTCTCTCGAGACCCTCCATGAGTCAGTCAAAAATCATAACTGGAGTTATAGACCTCCGTTTAAGGCGTTCTTTGGCCCGTTTGACATTCCAAAATCAAGCCCGAAAATCACGAGAGAATGCTTCAAAATGGCGTTGGATCAAATCCAGGTCTTGAACCCCAAGTTATCCTTGAACGTCGACGGCTATCACTACCGAGCTTATGTGAAGGACCGTGTTTTTTCCCCGGCTCCTCCCTCCCCGGAAGATGAGTCCATATCTATTGAAGATGATGACTTGTGGGGAACAGTACAGGGCGGTGAGGTGAGGAAGGTAGAAGGCGCAAGGTTAAATCCGAGGCCGAATCGGGACCGCCGAGGTGACTCCATCCGGCGAGGCGGGGCCCTCGAACAATCTTTAGCCCTTCTTAGCTTCTTTTCATTGAGGCGTTTACGCCTTTGTAAACTTGAATTTTCCGGCGTACGTGCCGGTTATAAATGTTTTAATGACAAAGTAAATTTTACGAATTTGTTGTCGTTTGAATTCTAAACATAGTTAGAGATTCGTCGGCGCAAGGGGTCGAGCTATGCACTCTACCGGATGTGAAGTGCGGGAATGGATGGTAGGGTTGTCAGTTTTAACCGTACATGGTATTAACCTAACCGCGCTACCGTGTTTCGGAGTCGTTGGCTGGGATTATAACCGAGGTAAGGGCGAATTGTCACTTGTTTAAACGAGGTGTCCGTAACGCACAACTTAAACATTTTGACCTGATCAGGGTCGGAATGACAACTTGAATGCTTAAATCGGGGCAAGCGTTGACATGTCAATTTCACGAAGGCCAATAAAAGGCAATTTCGTCGACCCCTAGACCTGGGCTAATTTGCCCCGGTGTTAGATCATCTAGATGTGTCGTATTTGTGACCGGGTTTATATACCTCGGTGTAATGCTTAAGCGATCAATTGTGTACGTTGGCGAAAATCCACTGAGGAATCCTTCATTAAAATGAAAACGCTCCAAAGAGCTAACACATAATTCGGGGAAATTTTAAGAAAGAAAGATAAATTCTTCAAATAAAATGCGAAAACAAACAATAACCGATCTCCAAGCAGGATGTGTCCGGTACCCCCATCCTCCGAGGCCGAGGTCTAACTGTGGTAGATCTTCAACTTGTCAGCGTTCCAAGTTCTTTTCACGGGTTTCCTAGCCAAGGTTTCGAGTATATAGGCTCCATTGCCCAGTTTCTCTTTAACCCGGTAGGGACCTTCCTAG
Source organism: Acacia acuminata (assembly GCA_019022655.1). Lineage (NCBI taxonomy): Eukaryota > Viridiplantae > Streptophyta > Magnoliopsida > Fabales > Fabaceae > Acacia > Acacia acuminata. The sequence goes on from JAFJYI010000422.1 coordinate 192,586, forward strand.
TTTGCCGCCAGCTTGCCATCTCTGGCGTTCTTGTTGCCTATGTCGGCTCGTCAGAGTACAAGGTTACCTCGGTTGAAGGACCGGGGTCGAACCTTCCGATTATACTTCGCCGCTAGAAGTTGCTTAGCGGCGAGTTCTCGAGTCTTGCGCCGCTACTCGACCTCGTCGATCGGCTCAAGTCCGTCATCGGCGCGTCGTCATTCGACGCCTCTCCCTCTGGCGGGCTCTCATCTTTCTCCATGATGGTTGTCCTATCTCGGCCGGGATCATGGCTTCGCATCCGTACGTCAACCGAAAAGGGGTCTCTTGGGTAGAAGGCGCACACTTGTCTGTATCCCCATAAGATTTGTACGGTTTGCTCGACCCGGTTGGATTCCGCGTCTTGCATCCGTTTTTTCAACCCGTCCGGGATTATTTTGTTGGCCGACTCTCGCCTGTCCGTTAGGCGAGGATGCTCAACCGAGGCAAAATGCAATCCGACGTCGAGGTTTCGACATCAAAGTCTTGAATCTTTGGTCCGTAAACCGCGTCCGTTGTCGTGATCACTTCGGCTAGTGGTATCCCAAAACGAGAGACGATGTTGTGTCGAAGAATCTCCGTATGCGTGCCGAGGTGATTGTCGTCAATGGCTCGGCTTCGATCCACTTGGTGAAATAATCAACCGCCACGATGAGCCACCTGAACTGTCCGGGGCTGCTTTGAAAGGTCCGAGGATGTCCATGCCCCATTTAAAGAAAGGCCAAGAGGCCGAGATGCTTTTCAGTTCCGCTGGGGGTGGCCAAATGAGTTTGGCGTGCTTCTGACAACTATCGCATCTTCTTACGGCCTCTTTGGCGTCCTCCGTCATGGTCGGCCAATAATACCCTGCGCGCAGCGCTTTCCTAGCGAGTGCCTTGCCCCCATGTGGTGGCCATTGATGCCTTCGTGTATTTCTGCTAGCACATATTTAGCTTCCACTTCGTCCAGGCATCTCATCATCGGAGAATGTAAGCCTTTTCGATACAGCTGGTCGTCGACCATTGTATAGATGGCGGCCTCCCGCATTAGCTTCTTGGCGTCGGTCGAATCAGTTGGGATAATGCCTCTCTCTAGATAATCTTCTATGGGCTTCCTCCAATCCGTGGCTGCCGAGATGGTCATAATGCAACTCGGCTCGGCCAAGTTTTGCTGTATCACCGTTCTATGATTGCCGGCTTCTTTCGTGCTTGCCAGTTTTGACAGGATATCCGCCCTGGAGTTTTCTTCCCTTGGGATATGGGTGACAATTACTTCTTGGAATTCTGAGATAATCTCCTTAGCTTTGTTGAGGTACTTGGCTAAGAGTGGACCTTTGGTGCGGTAGGTCCCTTCGATTTGCGCGGCTACGAGCGTGAGTCGGTGAAAACCTTGACCCTGCGCTCCATTCTCTTTGGCTGTAGCGGTCCGGCAATGAGAGCCTCGTACTCGGCTTGGTTATTTGAGGTCGGGAACTTTAACTGGAGGGAGTGCTCCACCGCGACGCCCTCCGGGCTCTCGACTATGATACCTGCTCTGCTCCCCTTTGCGTTGGATGAGCCGTCAACGTACACCTTCCATATACCTCCGTGATCCCCCTCGGTCGCCTCTGCCGGGGTGAGTTCCATGATGAAGTCCGCCAGTGCTTGTGACTTAATTGCGCGTCGGGCTTCGTAAGAGATATCGAACTCGGACAACTCAATCGCCCAGCTAGTCATTCTCCCGGCGAGGTCCGGCTTGTGTAATACTTGGCGGATCGGTTGACTAGTTCGGACCACTATCGGATGTCCTTGAAAATACGGCCTTAGTCTTCTTGCCGTTGTTAATAGGGCGAAAGCCATCTTTTCGAGCTTCTGATATCGCAATTCCGAGCTCTGCAGGGCCTTACTTACAAAGTAAATCGGTGCCTGTCCGGATTCGGCTTCTCTTACTAACGCGGCGCTTCTGCCTCTTCTCCAACCGACGATAGGTACATAAATAAGGTCTCCCCGGCTCGGGTTTTGTGAGATTTGGAGGGGTTGCCAAGCATTGTTTGATCTGTCGAACGCTACTTCGCACTCCGTGCTCCAACCCCCCAGGTTTTCTTTTTAAGAGCCTAAAGAAAGGGAGCGCTTTCTCGGCCGACCTCGGTAGGAATCTCGGTCGGGCGGCTAATCGGCCGGTCAAGCTGCTGAACTTCCTTCTTCGTCCTCGGGGCTTGCATGTCCAACACCGCCTTGCATTTATCCGGATTCGCCTCGATCCGCGGTTGGTCAACATAAATCCTAAGAATTTCCCGTAGGGACCCCGAACGCGCACTTGGCCGGGTTTAACCTTATCCGGTGCCTCCTTAACTTCTCGAATGTTTGTTCCGGGTCTCGGATGTGGTCGTCGGGCGCTTTGACTTTACGATCATGTCGTCAATATATACTTCTATGTTTTGCCCGATCTGGTCTTCGAACACTCGTTCATCATTTCTCGATAGGTAGCTCCGGCGTTCTTCAACCCGAAAGGCATGACCTTATAGCGAATTGGCCTTATCGGTCATGAAGGCCGTCCTCTCCTGGTCATCAGGATGCATGGCTATCTGATTATACCCGGAGTATGCATCCATGAATGATAGCAACTGAAAGCCGGCCGAGCTGTCAACCAATTTATCAATGTTTGGCATGGGGTAGGAGTCCTTCGGGCAAGCCTTATTCAAATTGGTGTAATCCGTACATACCCTCCACTTGCCATTTGGCTTTAACACCATCACTACATTGGAAAGCCAAGTGGTGTATTGTATCTCTCTGATGAATCCGGCCTCCAGAAGCTCGGTCACATGCTTGTCGAGGGCCTTTTGCCTGTCTGCCCCGATGTTCCTTTTCTTTTGGGCGACCGGGGTAGACCCCGGCCGGACGGCTAACCTGTGGCAACAGAACCTTGGATCGATACCGGGTACCTCAGACGAGGTCCACGCGAATACGTCCTGGTTGCTCCTTAAGAATTGACTCAACCGGGCTTTGAGGTCGCTATCCAGCGCCCCTCCAATCTTGGTGGTTTTCGAAGGATCCGAGCCGAGCACCAACTCCTCCAACTCTCCTTCCGGTTCCGGGCGTGGTATCTCGGGCTTGTTCCTGAGGTCCAGCTCTACCATGTTTACTGATCGTCGGACCCTTTGATGTCTTCCGGGTTCGGCCGAATTCTCCCTTCTTTCGAGGCGAGGTGGAGACGAGGGCCCTCCTTCCCCGATTCGGAGGGTTTCGAAATAGCATTGTTGGGATTCCTTCTGATCCCCTGTGACCACTACCACCTGTTCCTTCTTGTTAAGCATCTTAAGTTTCGATGCTTAGTAGATACCATCATGTCCCATTTGTGAATGGTCGGCACTGCCCTTGATATCACATTGTAAGAGGACGGAAAGTCGGCCACTATAAACCTGACCCGTTCTGACTTGAATGCCTCCCTCGTACCAAGCGTCAGCCTGAGGTCTATGTAACCCTTGGGAAGGGAGCGCTCTCCGTTGAACCCTATAAGAGTCGTCTTGCACGGCTTTAAATCTTCGACATCCATCCGCATCCTTTTATACGCATCCCAGCTGATAATGTCGGCTGAGCTCCCCGCATCTACGAATATCCTTTTGACCAGGCAATTAGCCAGGGTTCCGGTGATTACCAGTCCGTCTTGATGCCCTGGTACGACATCATTCAACTCTTCAATGGTAAAAGTTAAGGGCGGTGGTGCCGGCCTTCCTCGTTCGTCCTTGACTTTTGGGAGGTCTCTTACTGTCTGGACTTTTCTCAAGTACTTCTTGCGCTGGCTCATTGTGTCTCCACCGCCTCCGAATCCTCCGCTGATCCCATTGCAACGGAATTCGGTTTCTGGGAAGGCGTCATGGGAGTTGGACCTTCTTCTTTTTTCCTCTCTCCTCGGGTCCGGTGCCGGGCTCGTGCTCCGGCCTCCTTGATTGCGCGTGCCATTTCTCTTGCCCTGAGTTTTAATTACATATTGGCGCAATTTTCCTTCCCTGATAAACTTCTCTATTGCGTCTCGGAGCTCATAGCATTGCTCCGTTGTGTGTCCCGTCCCGTCATGAAATGAACAGTACTTTGACTGGTCCGTAGTGGGTCGGTTTCGGAGGGGCCTCGGCTTTCCAACTCTTCTCATCTCGGTCTGAGCCACCTCCTTCTAGAGCTGCGCCCGAGGGACGTTCAACGGGGTGTAGTTGTCATATTTCGACTTTCCTTCCGGTCTTTCCCCCCTAGTCCGACTGTCTCGGTTGCGTTTTCTAGATTCCTCTCTTCGTTTATTTCCGGGGTCGGGAGATGTCTTCCTCGGTCTCTCGGGTTCCACGGTATTGGCCAGCTCCATTTGCTCGACGTCCAGATATTCTTTGTGCCGGGTGTAAAACTCGGTGAGAGTGTAGACCCGGTTCTTACATATGTTCTTGGCCGGTCGCGACGCATTTGGATCCGAGCCATCTACGAGGCAATGGACATGAACTTCCTCGAGAGCGAGCGCACTTGCGAGCCACCTCCTTGAATCGGTTAAGGTATTTCGCAATGTCTCTCCCCCTTCTCGCTTTATTCGGCTCGGTGTGTATTGGGACTTGGCTGTTTTTTTTGCGGTTGCGAAATTCAGCTCGAACTTCCGCGCCGGGTCTTCAAAGTTGCGCGGAATTATTCGGCAAGGAGTGGAGCCACTTCGGGCCGGTCCGGTCAAAGTCACCGCGAACAAGCGTAGGATGACCTCCCCTTTGATCAAGCGGACCCACATGAGTAACTCGAATGTTTCGAGGTGACTGCGCGGATCCTGTGTTCCGTCATATTTCGGGAGATCGGTAAGATCGAAATTCTTTGGATAGGGTGCCGTGGCGGCTTCTCGCGAGAATGGGCTCGCGTCGGCTTCTGTCAGGTACTTCATCCTGTATACTCGGGGAGATCTTCGAGACCGTGGTATCCTGGCGACTTCTTTGTCTTCACCTTCCGACGTCCGAGACCGGGATCTCCTCTCCCTACCTCGGCTTTCGTCTTCCGCTTTTCGTCCTGGGCGCACTTTCGTCTTCTGCTTTCGGCCCCGGTTTTTCGGTGCGGATACCGACTCTGAGCTGCGAGACGAATTGCTACCATCCTGCGTCGCTCTCTTTTTTCCGCGTGATCCTTCTCGGCCTCCTTGGTGCACCCAGTCTTGGAATCTTTCGAGCTGATCGTCCATCATCTGTTGGATCACTCTAAAATCCTCTTGGCGTTGGAGCTCGTCCCGCCTCTCCTTAGTCTCGAACTTTCTGAGGATCGACTCCTGAGTTTTTTGCAGAATGCGGACATCCGGGTTTGGAGCCGAGGTGTCCGTGGCCGTCTCGCCTTGCGTTTTGTTGGCATCGGGAGGAGAGGAGGCCGTATCTGACATGTGACCCTCAGGAGCTCCTCCCTGGTGGGATATACTTCGATCGTGCGGCTTGCTTGCCTCCGCCTGTGGTTGATTAGGCTGAATACTCCGACTGTTGCTTCTGGTGTGAGCCATCGGTAGTCACGGGAATCGTAATTTAGCGATCCCCACGGTCGGCACCAATGTTCTGGTATAGAACGTTATTGTCCAGTCTCGGACTGGTACTTTGATGTTGGATCAAAGGGCTCGCTCCAGATATCTAAGGGGGAGATATCCAAAGGAGGTTGGGATCACTGTACACAATATAGGGGGTGAGGTGTGTGCACAGTGTGACTGAAAGTAGTAGATCTGAGTTAGAACGTCGAACCTGGTTATCTTGTCTCTGTATTTATAGAGGCCACCGTGATGGTGATCATGGTCGGGCATGATCTCCATGCTGACTTGGTGGGGGGCGCACATACTGCAACAATAATGTGAGTGCGCCCACTATGCTATAAATCCGGATCATCCAGTCTTCCTGTACCATAGGCGTACGATTATATTGGTATATATTGGATATGCCCACAACGCCATTGGGCCTATCGTGGAACTTTTTGGGCCTTTTTACTCCAAGAGCACCTAGCACAAAATTCTAAATTTCACTAAATTAAATAAATTTTTTTCTCAAATGGACAAAAATTATTCATTCTTCAATTTTGTCAAAATTATAATTTGCTAAAATAAACAAAATTTTTAATTAAAAATATGATTCTATGATTTAAATAAAACTCAAGGTGTTTTATAATTTATTATATATGTTGAACAAAAAAATTTATATGATTTATTTTTATTTTAGAAGAAATTTATGTGAGTTAAAAAATTCATTGTTAATAAAATTTAAAAAATCTATTATATCCTCAAATAAATGAAATGAGTTTGAAATTTATTTTTATAAAAGGAGCTTAATGGATATCAACGTTGATACTTAATAATATAAATCCAGCAACTTGATGATAAATTTGTTAATTAAATGATCTATTGATTATATGAATACGGGACTTGTTAAAAAAAAACAAAAAGATAACCTAAAAGGCTTGATTAAGGACAATTTAATAATTTGTGATTTTTTGTTGTTGCATTCACTATCTTTAACCCCAATGCACATGGTTGGGTCAGGGTAAGGATTTGCAAAAGTTGGATTTCGGGTGGATTGCACATGGAATTTTTTATGATGGACACTCTTGAGTAAAACTTTTTTGTGCTATGCGCTTCTAGATTAAAAGTTTGTTGGCTAATATACACCTTAAATAACAGACATTATTTTTTTTAACAACTTTTTACTTACTTTACATTTTTTGTACTGAACGCTCCTAAAGTAAAAGTTTGTTAGCCAAATTACCCACCCTTGTTTTTATAGCATCAAGATGACATACATCTAAATCGATGATAGGTCATAGGATAGAAATGCGTAGCAAATTAAGATGTTTTGTTCTTCTTAATAAAATGTTTTAAAAAATTATTGTGTATAATAGTCAATCAGTTTCTTTTGCCTTTCAATATAATTTTAATTTTATGATCCTTCACACATTATTGGTTCTTAAATATTTTTTAGAATAATTTTACCCAACTGTTTTCATGGATTCGCAACCGTTTTCCAGGAGCTACGGAAGAACAGGTTCTCAGATTACTTTAACAAGAATATTATTCCATCAGCCTCAGGTCAACAGATAGGTGTTAAAATTCCAACGAGACATCGGATGTCAAAGGGACTTGAGATGTTTTCAAGAGAGAAAAACCATATGACAGTGTAAATTCTGGAACAAATTGACGATTCAATATGTATAGAATTCTACAAATGAAACAATCAGTCTTCAAAAATGTATAGCGGCCAGGGTGCAAAGCCATGCACGTAACTTCTACACATTCATTTCCCATCTAGGCAATTTCTCTACACAAGGCTTTAGAAAATTAAATGAACAAATCTATAATGTTCATATTAAGCAGATATATAGAATTACAAAACCCCACACCGATGATCCTGAGTTCGAGAATACTCATTTACCACAATTGAAACCATGGCACACCGAAAGAACAATTATGAGAATCAAGGCAATTATAATACCCAAAACTATGAGCTTTATCTTCATGTTCTGCAACCACATCTTTCTCCTCATCTGGGTTCCCTGCGTCCTGAAATCTTGTGCCTGCAGAGTACAGTTGAAATGTAAAACAGCCAATTACAATCCGCACACATTTTCAAACCAAACACGCTTTTACACATGATAGAAGGCGGTGCAAGTCTAATTATCCATGCCTTATCAAGCTTCCAAAATAACTCTTTTCCTGACTGAGGAAAATTTTTGGACTTGTTTAAGAACGACTTGCTTAGTACACAAAAAATACAAAATGAAAAATTGATCTAGTAGATTAAAAAATATCTCTGGTATCATTGAATTAAAAATAATTGTTATTATTGAGTTATAGTAGTTCTTGTATCCTAAAATGAACATCTCTTGTATATTGCATATTTTGATTTCTAAATAAGGAAAAGGGGCTCCATTTTTTGTGGGCTAGCCAAAAACCTGGCATCCACTCACCTTTTATTTAATTGTTTGTTCTTTGCAATTATTCACCTTTTAAAATCTATTTTGTACAGGCAGGTGAAAGCGAGCCTTTGAAGGAGTGCGAAGATACACCGGAGATAACTACTTTCATGTTTCTCACAGAACATAGCATAAAATCAACCAGAAAAAACTATAAAATGGATAACACTCTTGACTTCAATATTTTCCTAGCTCGATTTACCATTATTTTTTATTTCTAAGTTTATGTATGAACCATAATAGGATCTTACCTGATAGCGAAGATTCTCAGTTTTATCCACCAAAACCTCAATCTTCTCTCCACGATCAAGAACCTGCATATAAGACAATACAATAAATGTATAAAGCCATATATTATATCATTAGATAATTCATAATCTTATGGATGCTCCATCTGAGGGGAAGTGGAGACTCTATCCACTACCCTGACGGTTATATCTAAATCTGATTAAAGAAAAGCTGAGGAAATCTCAAATAGAACAATTTTCAAGACATAAAGAGGAGATAGTCCATCCACCTCAAGAGAATACATATTGGCCAGCACATACGGGACATACCTTCTCAATATTTTCCATCATAACTTCTTTAACTTCAGAAACCTGAGCTTTCACTTTTGCAAGTTTGCTAACCTCCTCCGGATGATCTACACAATACTGCATATGCTCCCTCAACTTGGGTCTACACCATGAACAACATATAGACTTCATTTTAATTCCATTGAAAGCAGAAAGGAAGGTCCGTTTTATATCTAATGAAGTGAACATAAGTACCCAAATTCTCTGTTAAGGCTTTTAGCAGCAGCTGTTGCAGCTTTTCCTCCACCATATCTCTTGGAAAAATCCTCCTTAATGCGCTCAAGGAAGGCCAATGGAATCTGACGACCCGCAGACTCCACTGCCACTACACAATAAGCTGCAAAGTAATAGATCAAGTTAGCCTGACTAATAATAGGCTATGGTTAGAGGGGGGAAAACATGCGTGCAATAAGAACAGTAGAACACCAATCAGCATCTCTAAAAACCATAGAGCATAACATATAATTCTTCTCAAATCAGAAAAAATATTCTTGATGCTTTATATTACTGCTAAGTATCTTGAAAGCGCATGTGTACAACTTATCATATCCTATCAACTTTACCACTACTAGTGAATGAAATTAAGGAGACAGAAGGGGGGGGGGGGTAAAAAGCAGGAAACCATGTGATGTTACTATCAAAATTCTTCCCTGAAACTTAATAACCAGGAACATTTCTGCTGACAGCCACTAAAAAGTCAGGCTAGGCGCATCAGTCTTTTGAATCTTAATCTCAATTGGCTCATAATTATGAGATCAAGATTCCATAATCAACATCTCCAATGGCCCGATCAAGGTGTTAGAAAGCAATTAAGATCAATCCTCCGTTAGATCCTCCCAAGTATAGCAGAAGATAACACGATATGATGGAAATACCACCATATTATAGTATTGTCGGAGGCTTTAGCAAGAAACTAAACCGGCACGCACTTAACCGCATTTTAAATATGCATGACTACTTATCCACGAACTTAAATCCATTGGACCCATCTGACTAAAGCTCAACAATTTCAACCGCAAGGTTTATTCCTAGTATTTTCACCTTTTGAACAATACGACCGTTCTGAATGTATACAACATATCCATTACACTGACGCACCTTTCTATTTCTTTCTCAAATCCTTTAGCTCCGAAACTGAACCCCGGAAGACCAATTACATTATAATAGAACAATTTATTTAAACATATAAGAACTTCATCATCGAAATCGAACTAGGGGGAAAACAACTAAAATATGGCCCAACTAACTAAATCAAGCAACGGATAGCAATCAGAAAACACAGCAAAACGTAGATCAGGGAGAGGAAGCAAACAAAAAGATCAAGATCAGAGGGAAAACGAAATAGAAATTACTGAATCCATTATCGACAAGGTAGTTGAAGGTGTGACCGTCGCAGTTGTAGGTGAATTTGTTGTTGGAGGCAGGGAGCTTCTGGAGGCACTGCAAGGCTATGTTTGTGAAATTGCCGGAGAAGTCAGTGTACTCAGCAAGGATCACCGTGCCTCGCGCCACAAAGCTGTAGATCAACGATTGCTGACCCATAGGAACACAAATCCTACCACAGATTCAGAAAGAAATCGAAGGGCTTCGTAACTTTCGTTGCAGAGAGAAGATTTCAAAACGAAGACAGAGATTGACCAAACAAAAACGGGGAGAGAGAGAGATCAAGGGAGGGGAGGAGGAGAAGGTTGACAACTATAGGATTAAATGGGAACTGAGACTAGAAGAAGCGTGTATTTTGATTCCGAGTTAATTTTAATGCCCTCCAAGGTGGTGCATTATGACGAAAATGCCACGTTGTGGTGTAATTTTTCAAATTTGAAAATTTTGGAACGGACGAGGTCAAATATCAGGATCCTTTCTAGAACGGCGAAACAGTAATCCACTAATCCGCGTATGAGAGATGCCAAGAACTCGGACCAAAAGCAGTACTGCCGATGCCTTATTCATATACAACATTATATAAGATTGTTTATAATTATATATAGCACTATAAGGTTTTCCTACAATTTAATAATTTTTTTTTTATTTTTAATTAAATCCAACTAAAATGATAAAATTTAAATTCAGACCTCCATTTTTTTTATTTTTAATTCAAGAATACCAACTAATCCTTGTCTTACATGGATCAATGCATACCTGGGGAGTATAGATCCAAACATTTGGAAAACATTATAAAAAGGGGCAAAGTTAATCTTTTGATACTAGTCTTACCCGGACCTATGCATGCTTGGGGAGTACATATCTGTGGGCCCAAAACTAGTCCTTTTGGACCTATGCGCCAGACGAGCCCAATAATTAACAGACCCATTCGCCTCCCACGCAAGGCCAAATCCGCTAGCTCTCCCAATTATTGTTGTCAAACTCGTGAGTTGACTCTCCGAGTTCGTTTTTTACGCTTTATATACTTTACAAAAATGAGTCGAGTTAAATTCAGAACTCGTCTTAGTTGTAAGCTTCGGTTAAACTCACGAGTTTATACACCGAGTTTACCGTTTTTAAGTTTTAGTTTACAAAAGCTGTGTTAATTTATTCTTAAACTCGTGTTAACTTTTTTGATTTGATCATGCTTAGCGGCTTTATATAGAAATTTTATAGAAATTTCTTTATTAAATATGATAAATGATGAATGTTGATGGATTTAATTTCAATTATTTGGATTTAAAAGATATTTCAATCAAATTGTTGTTATTTTTATTTTTTAATTATTTAATTATACACTATAATACCTATTTAATAAGAAAAGTAAACTCTTACGAGTTTACGATTCGAGTTCACGATACGAGTTTACATCACTGTCACGAGTTTACTTAAACTCGTGAGTTTGACAACCTTGCTCCCAACCACTCAGTCAAACACACTACTAAACATGTGTTCAAATCCATAAATATAGCAATTGCCTCCTAGATCTACTTAGGGCCACAGAAAACAGAACTAACCTACCAGCGCTATAAATAAGAGTTGCCATATACTACCTCCGATTCTAATTATATGAATATTTTTATAGTGTTGATTGCCTTACAAAAATGTTCCTATAATTAGGACCGGAGAGATTGAAACACGACAAAATTTCAACAAGGAGAAAATCAATATACATAATTGGGACTCACAAACTACAATTGCTGTGTTCCATAAAGGTTTGATTTCTAACTTTGACTTGTACAAAGAACTGACTAAATATATATAGATGACGTACTAGCCAGAGCCTAAATCAAGTGGGAAGAAAACAAGGTGAGTACAAGTCAGTCATGTTATCATGATGACAAATTAAACCATCAGACATAAATAGTAGGAACCCAAGACAAATCAACCATGGTTGGAGAGCAGTACTATACCCGCGATACACCAAGGGTGAAACTAGTCTAATAGTGTAACCCTCAAACCAAGCATTGCCCCCACGGATAAAAGACTACAACTTTTCTGTCAGCTCTTGTGAGTTAGTTCAAATCCTTGCAAAGATGGAGGATGCAATGAAGACTAAAAAGCTAGCGGACCAACAAGAGAGATTCAAATGGTGTGAATTCCATTATGACCACGACCATCAAACAGTAGACTACATTGCACTAATGTTGGAAGTGGCAGAACTCCTCAAACCCAGACATTTGACAAACCTACTAATCAAGAAAGGTAAGTCTACTATGTTTGACAACGGTACTAACCATACAGGTCCAATGCCAGTAGAATGACCCAAGATTCCAAGAATCCATGAACCATCAACTGTATCACGGGGGTTTAGAGATGAGTGGTGCCACATATTCTGTAGCAAAGCGACAGAACAGGCTCTTACCAAAATAACCCAGTTAGAAGTGAATAAAAGACGTTCCAACCAGTCAAAAGGAAGCTCAGATGATATTCTTTGATCATGAAATAAACGAGTTGGACCAACAACATGACGATGTACTGGTAATCTATAGTTATCTTGGTAATTTAGATATTAAATGTGTGTTGATTGATCTAGATAGTTTAGTTAATATCATATATTTGGAGACCACCAAAGAAATGAGGGTGGAATCCTAGATTCTGCGAATGCCATCAGTACCAGTCTTTGGTAATGGCACACAGTAGGATTGAACCTGGACTTTACATATTGTCCGCCAGGTAACAATATGCTACTAGGAAGGCCTTGGATCCATAGTATGAAGGTTATACCATCCACCCTCTACCAAGTAGTGAAATTCCAAATGCCCTAGGGTGTACGAGAAATAAAAGGAGAACAGAGGGTATCCAAGGAATGCTACCAAGCAACCTTAAAACCAGCCAAGAAGCAGCTCGCATAGCAATTATAGGACCTGTCCCCCACGGAAATACTAGACTAACCACAAGTATAAGAGCTTGATGAAGTATGTGTTAGCCCAAACAAACTAGAAAGGAAGGTCTATGTGGGGACAGGACTGACACCAAATTATAAATACCGATTGTTTTACTTGGTCCCATGAAGATATGGAAGGTATAGAGAAGTGATAACGTATAGACTCAATGTGGAACTGAGGTAAAACAAGTCAAGCAAAAACAACGCAAGTTCACACCAGAACGAAACAGAAGCATAAACAAGGAAGTCTATGTTGATGATATGCTTGTCATGTCCCTAAAAGCGGACCAACACGTAGAACATCTGAAGCAAGCCTTCAACTTACTTTGTAAGTACAACATGAAGCTGATCCCAGAAAAATGCTTATTCGGGGCTATGTCAGAGACGTGCAAAAACTAACAAGTCGTGTAGCGGCCCTAAATAGGTTTATCTCTAAGGGCCTATTTGGGGATACCATCCGATGGATTTATTATCCCATCAGATGGGATAATAAGTCCATTAAGAGGGAAAGTTCAATTATTGAGTGTTTGGGTTGACTTCTTTTTTAATAGGCTTCAATGTTTGATGGGGATATTTTTCTGAAGTCACACCATGGAGCTTCTAATCCCATCAGCTTCTTCTCCATCTTTTTTCTGTGGGCCCCATCAGTAAAAAGCAAAAAAGACGTTTCTCTCCTCTTTCAATGAATGCTTCTCTCCTGGATTTTGCTTTTGCCTGTACCATTTTAGTCTATAATCATTTTATTTACGCTCTAATTCTTTCAGAGGTCATGTTATACTCATCTAGAAGTTTTGTTGAATGACAGTTAATAAAATAATGAAAAGAATAATGGAGAACAAGTTTGTTGGTTTCATAATGTGATTCATTCAAGTAAAACCAGGTGATTCATTAATTTAATTTTTATAACTAAAGCTAAATAAGTCTAACACATACGTTGCTCAACTAAATGGACCCATTTACGTAAGTTTGAACTTGATTTAAAATATTTGATTTAAGGGACCGATCATTTCATTATTGTTAAGTGGCTCTTTGTTTTCTTCTGGACCAGCACTTAATATGTGTGTGGGTGATGAAGATAATAATGATGATCTAGTTGATGAAGCATCCTCCTCAATATCCTCAACATAAATGAATCGCCTTCGTGATCAAATCAAAAACCAACTTGTAGGAGATAGGTTTATTTATGTTCAATAATTGTGTTGTAAATTTTTTTAATGGTAATGTTACTATTTTATTTGAAAATTTTATTTTTTAATGGTAATTTTAATATTTTATTTGGAAAATTTATATTTATTTTTAATTTTTATCTCAAGTTATCACATTTTGTACAACATATATATATATATATATATATGTATGTATGTATGTATGTATGTATGTATGAATTTGATTCATGTCATTTTCTGTCATTTTCCATCCCATCTATCTTTTTAAAAGATATGCCAAACAAGTGCCCATTAGAAACAAAAGCCACTTTTGTCACCGTTATCCCAAACACAAATCACATTAGAAAAAGTCCATCAGAAAATAAGTCTATTAAGAAAATTCCATCAGAAACAAAAGCCACTTCTATCAAAACTATCCCAAACGGGTCCTAAATCATTTGAGAAATGCCACTTGTTCTTTGAAACATTAAGAAAGAATAAGAGTTTTGAATGGAGTATGATTGCAAAAATGCACTACAACAACTGAAGCAGTACTTAACTAACGCACTATTACTATCTAAACCAGAGGAAAGTGTGGCACTCTATATATACCTAGCAGTCTTGCAAAGGGCGATTAATGTCGTTTTGGCCAGAGACGAAGGTAAGCAAGACCATGTTTACTAGACCAGCAAGGCACTCTTAGATGCCAAAACTAGGTATTCTCAACTTGAAAAATTAGCTTTATATCTTGTATCTACTTCCAGAAAATTGTGTCCATACTTTCAACATCATCCTATTAAGCAGTGGCGGATCTTGGAGAAAATGTTTGGGGAGGCCAAATGTGTACTCATTAACTAATTAAAAAATTTTATGATTATATAACATTTTTAAAATATTATATCAAATTTTTACATTATATTAAATTTTTTAAAAAAAAATTCTAAGGTTTGTCATGATTTTTTGGACTTTTGATATTAGGGGTAAAATGATCATAATTTGTTAATTATTCATACAAATTATTTCTTATACTTTTGATACTACTTGTTCTTAATTTTGTATTGTAGGTGTTTAAGAGAAAATTTGAGATTTTGGAGGGTCAGAATTAATGTTTTAAGGACTGGAAAAAGTTATATAAAAGTCCTCGGAATTTCTAGAAATTGCAATCAATGAAGAAAAAGGACTAAGGAAAATTACAGAAAAATACCCATAGTTTTTAGAAATTCTAGCACTCTCTACAAAGTTTTCAAAGATTTATACTTTAGTCCCTTTTAAAAAAAAACATTAAAAAAAACTAAACATTTTTTTGGGGGGGGGGGGCCACCTAACAAAGATCCGCCATTGCTATTAAGGTTGTCATGACATATCCCTTAAGAAATGTGCTATACAAACCAGACCTGCCTGGTAGTTTAGTTAAGTGGGATGTAGAACTAAGCGAGTTTGACATAACCTAAGTACCACGAACTGCCATAAAATCACATGTCCTAGGAGATTTTGTAGTTGATGTTAGTCCTGATACTCAACTAGATGTTGATAAAGAACTTTTATGCATAAACGCTCAAAACCAGAATGTGAACTAGACACTATTCATAGATGGTCCGTCTAATGTTAAAGGAACATGACTAGGCATAGTATTAAGCTCATTTGATGGTGATACCATACAATAGTTTGTATGTTGCAGATTTAAAGCTACTAATAATGAAGCAGAATATGAAGCTTTAATTGTGGGTTTACAACAAGCAAAAGAATTGGGAGTTAGAAACTTGAAGTCAAAAGCAATTCACAACTTGTTTCCAAGCAGCTAGATGGTTTGTGCGAAGCAAAAGACTTGAGCATGCATATGTACCACAAACTAACCACGTTTTTTGCAAGAAAATTCCTAGAATTCAAAATAACATAGATTGGCAAGGATGACCATTGAGAAGCTGACCCACTAGCCAATCTAGGTTCGTTCATCTAAACTAACCAACCAAAGTTGGTACCGATCGCGTACTTACAATGCCCGACGACCCATTCAAGTGCATGTATCATGTTATCAAATAACCTAACATGGGATTAGGGATCCCCAATTTTATGATATTTGCAGGACAATGTACTCCTATATGACAATGCACGATTTTGTGTCTTGGACCAAAAGTTGTACAAACGATCCTATGATGGACCACTCCTACGATGAGTCAGACCATAAGAGGCCAACTATGTCCTCAAGGAAATACATGAAGGGGAATGTGGCGGCCATACCAGCAGCAGAAGCCTGGTATGCAAAGCTCTCCAAACTAGGTATTACTGACCTATATGTGCAAAGATGCTATGATACTAGCCAGGAAATGTGACAGATGTCAACAGTTCATAAACTTGATGTACCAACCAGCATAAATGTTACATACTACCGCTACTTCTTGGCCATCTATGAAGTGGGGGATGGACATAGTGGGAAAGCTACCTATCGCACTTGGACGAATCATTTACATATTGGTAATGACTGACTACTTCACCGAATAGGTTGATGCAGGATTGTACGCATAAATACAACAACATGATGTCATTTACTTCGTATGAAAGAATGTAGTTTGTAGGTTCGGACTACCCAAAGTGATAATATGTGACAATGGGCCCCAATTCATTGGACGAGAATTCCAAAATTTTTGTGAACAATGGAAGATACAACTCCACTTCTATACTCCTCAAAACCCATAATCCAATAGGCAAGTTGAGTCAAGCAACAAAGCCATAATCAACTCACTAAAGAAGAGACTTGACAAAGCCAAAGGTAAGTGGATTGAAGAGCTTCCATCCCTCCTATAGGCTTACATGACCATTTCTCACACATTAACTGGTGAAACACTTCTCCCTGGTGTATTGATTAGAAGCCATAATCCTAGTTGAGGTAGGGATGTCATCATTACGATATAGTTGAGTAGACGAAGAAGCAAACTACCAAGCCATTACTAACCAACTAGACCTGCTAGATGAACATCGAGAACATGCGTTAATTAGGGTGGCGATGTACCCGAAAAAGATTGCTCAATACTATATCAAAAATCTACGTACTAGGCAATTCAAAGTAGGGGACTGGGTCTTCCGAAAAGTCTTCCAAAAAACCAAAGAGCCAAGCGATGGAAGTTAGGTCTGACATATGAGGGTCCTTACCAAGTAACTGTGGTAATAGGACATGGAGTGTACCAAGTAAGCGACAGAAATGGGAAACCCATCCAACGAAGCTGGAATGCTATATATCTTAAGAGGTATGACTTCTAAAACTTTTCTCTTTGAGTTTATATTCCACAGTACGTACTTGTGGGCGAGAACATGATGAAACATACCTTTAATATGGCCATAACATACAACCAATGCTTTAAGCTATATGGTATGGCCATACTCGATACTCTGATAACAAAAGCCCTACTATCCATTCACTATATTCCATTTCATGTCTCCTCTATGATTGGCTACATTAGGCCTTTACCATCAAACGCTGGACTACTCACTTGTTGGATACTTAAGATTTTTTCATGATGTACTTACCATAGTATTGTTGGCAATACCATATACTGGTCTTCATGTTGTGAATTATTTTACAAGACAACACAAATTCTTGTATACCATTTGACTCAATTCACTTAACTTATTATCTCAATACGTCTATTATTTCAAGTCATTTGACTTGTTACCCGACTTATTATCTCGCGTTGGTTTACTGCCTCAGTTATTGCTATTTGGCTTACAATTTATTATCAAACATACTATAACCTGGCCAGATCACAAGCTAGTGCTTGTTTTATTACTTTGACATACCAAGCAAATTGAAACAACCTTCAATAATTGCCATATAATTAATCATTTTATACCCAAACACATTTAGGGTCGGCCAAAATAAATTAGCCCACAATAAAGAACATATTAAAGGGCTCCGTCATAGTACAACCCCAATATGCATTGGGATAATCAAAATATGCAATGTACAAAAAGGCCTTAAAGTTTAGCAATATACGTTAGTCACAAGGGTCTCGTAATCACATATCCAGTTTAATGAGTATGCAAAGAATGATTACAAGATAGTTAAGCGGGCAAAGTATATCTTCGTATAACACAAAGTCTAAATAGTTTTCCAAAACATTTAATAGTTCAAATTCATTCGATATGCATAAAATTCCCTACCATCCTTATAATCGCTAATAGAACCCATGGGCTATAACATAATAGGATTAGTCTATTTGACAAGACTGTACCAAGCTCTCCAATGATAAGTTGTAGCTCGACCAAAGGTTACAAAACTCATATTAGACCATGGATGTCCTTTCCTTCGAATAGAGAAAGGTGTCATGTCCCTTGAATTGACCCTTAACCCGACCAAAGGAAATGGTGGTACCAAGGGCCCTGAGAATGTCAAAGCCATCCACTATGTGCATGGTGGCAGTTATACCACGTGGTATAAAAATCAACCCCCCACAATCACATCTTGTCACAATCTCGTACACTTCAATATGCAGTGCAATATTTCAACTTCAACTTCAACATCAATAATTTACACTTATATTCAATATTCAATAATATCATGTATATCTATCACAATCACAATATAAACAATTTAAGCTCACTAAACTAAAAGGTTTACTCTCAAACATACATTTCATATATATAAATTTTCCATATGTAAAGTACTATAACATATATATATATATATATATATATATTTCAAAAGCTAATCTGACAGATCGATCTTGCTTGGGTTTGTGAAATCCTACTAATTTGGGCCACGGGTCTTGGAATAGCTTGGACAACTTTATCCATAACCTAGTCATCTGGAAGGACCACTTCTTTCCACATGATAGTCCTGGGAATTGTGATGTTTGTGTTTGAATGGTCAGTGAGGAAAACAAAAGTCTGATCGTTGTAAGGAAGATTTCGAACACTCGAGGCAGAAGATTTGAGACCTTATACTGTACTCTATATATTAAAACAACTGGTATAGATCCAGATTTCATATTGAAACCATTAAGTTTAAGATTGAGTTTGAGGACATCAAGGATGTTTTTGTCTTTTAAATCAACCGTTTGATTTGGGTAACAATTGAAATAAACAGGACCATCATGAAGTCCAAATTCAGTAGCTGCAAGTAAGGAATCTACAAACTATAATGTCTTACATCTCTAAGACAAACTAAGCCAGAGGCATTCAAGCCTCGTTGGACAAGAGGTTTAAATCCAAATTCAATGGGAGTTATGGTTCCTTGATTGTTTATAAAAACGTTTATTTTTGGAAAAGGAGGGATTAAAACGAGAAGTTTTGTAAGACTTAGATTTGAGTTTTTTGCAAGAAGGAAGACCAAATTGTTCACAAAATGAACCCAATTCTTTTCTGTTTATACTCTTTTCTTTGGCAAGTTGATGTTTTATTCCATCATCTTGACAAATTTTCAAAGCAGCGAGTCAACGTGGGAAATTAATTCTCCATATGTCAAGTTCTTATAAGGTCTGTTGCCATCATATTGATGTCTAAGTTTATCTCTAACCTTATCACCAAAAGATTTTGGTAACCCAGCTAGAAACTTTTCTTTCCAAAAACCCTGATTAGCATCATCCCTTTGGAGTACCCGAGATAGGAAAGTATCTTTATACCATCCGAAATCGATGGTCCGACAATGGATGTTAGAAAGAAGTTTAAAGAGCGATCTTTCCAAATGTTCGGATCACCAACAAAATGTTTAATAATTGAAAAAGTAAGAGTATTAACAGAATCTGGGATGGGCTCGCCATTGTGAATAATAGGAGTCCCATCAGGTTCAGTTTTAACAGAAGAAATAATGTTTGATTTTTCTTCAAAAGACAGATAATAATCCCACCAACTTTAAGTTGTCCAGTGAAACCAGAAATTAAAAGATTAGTTATTTCTGTATCTGAATAATCACTTGTTGTTTAATAGGCAGTAGATCTTGTTTGCAGTTTGGATCTCTGTGTTTGGGGAACTATTTGCTGGTTGATCCTTGTAGTGATGCGGTTTATTGCTGGAGCAATGGAGTTTGTTGCTGGAGCAATTGTTTAAGAATCTCCTTCAAATCTTCTTCAGAGATTGGGCTTTGAGCATCCTGGAAGATGCTTTGATTATCTTCCTCTTGGAGAGGTTGTTTATCTTTTGAATCATCACCTGGTTTTTTCTTTCTCGGCATTTTTTGGAGAGAAGGAAAGGGTTTATGGGTTAGCTTTTACTCTCAAACCTAAGAACTACCATGTAAAAACTCACGAGTAAGGAAATCAGGAAGAGAATTAGAAGTACCTTTGATGAATTCAATATCAAAATAAAAAACACTCAAAATAGCTTGCTAGCGGGCAAAAATTTGTTTTGATGCAAGGTTTTTAACATCTTTTTGTAAAACATCTTTTTGCAGATTTACAATCAATGCGAATTACAAACCTTTGATTAAGAAGATCAGCTTGAAATTTTGATACACATAAAATAATTGCCAAAATTTCTTTTTTGATAGTAGAATAATTCTACTGAGCCGGATTCCAATGTTTAGACATAAAAGAAATTATTTGTTCTTTTCCGTCAGAACGTTGCTTAAGAATACCTCTATAGCCTAATTCAGAAGCATCTGTTTGGACTATTTTTAAAGCAGATGGAATTGGAAGGTTAAGACACGGAAGTTCCTTAACCTGTCGTTTGATTTGTTTGACAACTTCAGTATGAACATCAGTCCAAGGAGAAGGATCTTTGTTAAGACGTTGATGAAGAGATTTAACAAAATTGCTAAGTTGAGGGATAAATTCAGCAACATAGTTCAAACATCCCAAAAACCTTTGAAGTTGAGTTTTATCAAGAATTTGATCGGGAAATTTATCTGCAAACTGAATTGCTCGTTCAATGGGAGTTATGGTTCCTTGACAAATCCAATGTCCAAGAAAATGGACTTTGGTTTGGAAAAGACTAATTTTTGGTTTTGAAACCACTAAACCATTTGTTTCTGCAATCCGAATAAATTTTGAGACATGTTTAAAATGATTATCTAGGGAATTTGAAAAGATTAGGACGTCATCAATATAGACAATGATATATTGACCTTGGTCATTAAAGATCTCATTCATAATCCTTTGAAATTCAAAGGGAGCATTTTTTAAACCAAAAGGCATAACATTCCACTTATACTGACCAAATGGAACAGGAAAATCAGTTTTATACCTATCTTTTTCTGAAATTTGAATTTGCCAGAATCCAAACTTCATATCAAATTTTGAAAAGATTTTTGCATAATGCAAATGCTTTAGTAAATCAGTCTTGTTTGGAATTGTATATCGAATCCATTGCAAAGCTTCGTTTAAAGGTTTGTAATTAATAACAAGCCTTGGTGTTCCACATTCAATTTCTGTATTTTTGTTGACGTAGAAAGCAACGTAAGACCATAGGCTCCGACTTGGACAAATGAGTTTTTTGTCAAGGAGATCCTGAATTTCCTTTTTACAGGTTTCAAGGAGTGCTTGAGTCATTTGAATGGGTCAAGCTTTTGTTGGAATTTGCCTTTCAGAGAAAGTTGGTTTGTAAGGAAGATCTACTGAATGTTGTTTCCTATTCCAGAAGGCATTTGGTAAATCAAGATAAACCGTTTGATGGATCTTGTCCAAGCGGGATTGGATTCTTTGTTGAACAAGTGGTTCTTTGGAGCTGTTCTTCAATTCATTTGAAAGAGACTTCTTCTTTGAGATAGTTGATTTGGTTTTGTTTGAGAAAAAGAGGATTTAACTCCTTAAGTTTGGGTTTTTCTGTAAAAGGGAAGAAAATGGATTTTCCAAGATGTTGTTTTGAAATACCGTTTGGTTCCAACTCACAAGGAATTAAAAGTGTTGCAAATGGTGCTCCAAGAATGATTTGTGTTCCCATGTCTTTCATAAGAATAAATGGAGTTTTAATTTGCAAACTTTCATTTTGAACGACAACATTAGAGATCTTGTACTGAATAGAACATGGTGATTTATTAACAGAACTATATCTCTGTTGTTTTTGTAAAATATTTGGTAGGAACTAAGCCTTCTAAAATACCATTAGCTTGAGCTCTAGTATCAAATAATACAGATTGTTCTACAACAAAATCATTATTGATAATGATTTTTGCTTGTATATAGAACTTCTGTAGAAAAACTCTTGAAATTACATTTTAAAAGGGTGTTTCTTGTTCGGGGTTATCATCCTCATTTTCATTTTCTAAAACTCGATCAACATTCTTATCAGAAGTATTTTGAGTTGGAGAAAGAAGTTCTTGTATTTGCAATAGAATAGACTCATGAGTATCACGACTTGTTTTAATAATTTGGATTTCAACCTTAACCTTGTTTATCTCAGATTGAAGATCTTGGATGGTGACTGGTTTAACAGAGTGTTTAAATCTTTCCAAGGTTTTGGTCAGATCGTACTTGTTATGAAAAACCAAAAGTTTAGAAGAAGAAGAAGAAGGAACAGATGAAGACGAAGGTTGGGTGATGATATCTTTAAATTTTGAAAGATACATACCTTTGTTAGAATCTGGAAGTTTACTTATGACATCTAAGAGTAAGTCTTGTTCCTTGGTGATGACATTTATTTGAGGAGAAGAATCATCAGATGTTGAATAAAGACGCAGAATGAAACGGTTTATACAGTCTTATACATGGAAGCTACAGTGTTTGGTGCCTCCGTCAAAAACTGCAAGTTCAGTCTTCGTCCAAATTGACAATAATTTCTTCATCACTTTGGTCTTGGTCTCCTTCTTTTGAGGAGCTAGCCCGGTTTGTTGCATCAGTCTCATCCTTCTGGAGTTGTTTGAGCATGATACTGAGTTGCTTGATATATTCTTGTCTATCTGGGGCAGCAGCAAGGGTACATTGAACATGACTCTTTTGGTTTAAGAACCTGCTCTGCTCTGATGCACAAAGAAACTCTGGATTTTGTTCGAACCATTGTTTACTGCTTTAGAGTCTACTTTGGACTGGTTGAACTTTGCCCACCAATGTACAAAAGGTATCCTTTGTAGGACTGGCAAAATTGGAGAGTTTCTGTCAATGTGTGAAAATCTGTATTGCCAGGAGAATATCCAAGATACAGATAATTTTGAAAAGTAGTGAAGATCAACTAGAAAAGAATCTCCACTATGGTTGAATTTTTTCTGAAAAAGGCTCAATGCAATTTGAACATTGGGTGGAAGAATGTCAGGAATAGGTCCAAAGAAGGCCCACCAATGTTGAAACCATTGAGGAAACATGTACTTGGTTTTTTGTTTAAAGTAAATAAACCAAGTATGTTTAAAAATTCTGTTTTGATCCCAAAAGACATTATACCAGGCATTGCTATAATCCCATTAAGTATATCCTCTAGGTTCTTATTCAATATAAAAAAGTTTAGGTTTATGCAAATCTTTGCTTTTGTTTTCCAGCTTTCGTTTGTAAGTCTTTTAAATTTCAATAAACTTGTGTTCTTCTATTATGTTTTGCATATGCATTTCTTCTCTTCCTCTCTGATGAGATAAGTCTAGCTACGTGCCTACACCCATTCTTATCTCATCTTCTTTTTATTTCTTTTACACGTTTATTTCCAGCTTTTACTTTATGCTTTAAATTTCCAGTAATTTATTTTCTCTACTTCTCAGCTCACGATTTTCCCTCTCCCCTTTTCCGATCCTTTCGGGGTCACTCCCGTAGATTGGTATCAAATATAAATATATATATATATATATATATATATATCATTTGCAAATATGAACATATACTTATAATCAATTCAACAAGTATACAAGATAAATTGGAAAGTGGTTACCTCAAGTTCTTGATAAAAGAACTAAGCTTGAGAGAAATCAAGTCCATTCTAAAAATAAATATATAATTATACATTAATAGAATTAACAAAAACACCAACTAATACAATAACAAATAATTAATTAAGGGTTAAGGTGCAAAAATACATATGTGCTTTTGTTAAAATAGCGTCTAACACCAAGTGATTTTTTGAGGTTCAAAAGTGACTACTTGATTACGAAATCGGAGCAAATGTCACACAAACCATTAAAGTGCTGGACGTCCGTTAGAGTGCAAGTAACTATGTCATATGTGTCCAAGTGTGATTAATACGTGGCATGTTGGGGGGAGCTGTTAGTGAAACTAAGCCAAATCGTGCAGACGATGCACCTTAAAAAAACCCTTGTCGTCTCCAACCCCTATTCAACCGAGACAGATTAAATTGTGGAGCACTGATGCGAGGTGTGAGGAACGAGAAATCGAGAGGGAGCTCGATGGATTCATTTGCAACGTCAACGATAGGGAGAAAGGAGAAGCCCCATTGTCTACCAACACTTGGATAGGCCGCCGTCCCACAAAACCTTGAATCCTCATTGATATAATGGACGTCGCCCTGTATTGCATACAGATAAATTTGTAGACACTCTTCAGTTTTTGTATATTTGCAGACTTAGAAGTGGTCTTGTTCATCGACCACTTCTAAGTCATCCCCTATTCCACTTGAATCAAGCTCAATTAGTTGGATTTGCATCCGTTGTCGTGGTGGATAGGAATGGTCACGAAAGAATAGTTGATAGTAGTAAAAACAAAGGTTACGAGCCTACAACTCATCCAAATCATCTCAATTAAAAGAAGACTATCCTTTCGCAATCTAGGCCCTGTTCTGGCTGTAGATACCATCAAGGACCTGTGTTCACATTGCCGGTAGGTTTTCCTAAGTACCCAATATTTCTGGCCTGGAGAGGCATTTTTGTATCTACTATGGTGGCCCCAGTCGTAAAAGATTGGTTCTTGGCATTTTTCCACTGAAACAGAGACCCGGTGTATCGCCAGAAACTCGTCCTGGTAGAGTCTTAGAGGCAGATTCTTCTTGAGTATTGTATTCATAGATTTTCGCAATACGCCTGATTCCAATAATGATGGCGAACGTTGTAGGCAAACCTATCGAGCGCAATCACTTCGAACAGTGGCGGACCCAGGATTTAATGTTTGTGGGTGCACAATTAGTGGTGATTTTTTTTTCAAGGAGGATAAAAGGCAACTCACTCCTCCGTAAAGTTTAAGACCAGAAATGAGGTTCAATTGAAAAGTATTTCCGAGGAAATCAAAGCTCATTGCCTCATCAATTCCGGTATAACACCGCTAGTTCTAAAAACAAAGAATCCATTCCCTCGAACTCGTTTCATCTTGTTCAACAAGTAGGATCCACCTCCTACAAACCCTTTGTAAACTAGTTATAGTGAAAGGGGTGCGAGACCACATCAAGATATAGCGCAGAATGACATTCAATGATTCAGATAATGAAAAAGAAAAAAGAATTAATACAACCCTCATACGGAAAAGAGAACAAGTGGAAGCAACATAAAAGCCAACCTCTTTTACCCTTTTAAAAATCCTCTTAATAAGTGAAGATGACAGAAGGCAAGTAAAGCAGTAAGCACAAGCATTCAATAGCCAGAAACAGGGGATATGGATTTATAGGAAGTATATAATGCAAGATTAGACAAATTATTTTTGTGAATTCCTGGGGGAAAACCATGTTTCCTATAACAAGATGCTTCCGTATGTCTTAATTTTCCACAATAGCTACATTGCTTTCCTAAATTAGACAAATTATTTATGTGAATTCCAGGAACAGCATACCAGGGAGCAGGATTTCAGGCATGAGTAGAGAAGGAAATCGGAGGCTCTGTCGCCATTGATGAAGCAAAACAATCTCGAAGATGAAATGACGATTGCAGCAACGGAAGACTAGGGTCTACCATTACCGGAAGAGTAGAATCAGATGGAAGGCGATTCGAATCCTCGCCATTATTACCTGCGAGCGAAGATGACGAGGTCTTGTGTGTAGGTTCCATGGCAGATATACCAGAAATCAACGAAACAGGTGACCAAGAACAAATCCATCAAAAACGAATCAGAGAAAGGAACAAACAAAGGGAAATGCTCGGTTGAAATGAGAAAAACTCTCAAAGAAACGGGGAAGAAGGTGATCCGATCGGAAAAAGACGGAAGAACCGGGTGAAGCACGGCTAGGGCTCGACTGAGGAAAAAATTGGAGGGCTCGTGAATGGAGGAAACACGAAAGCGTAAAAAAAAAATGTGTATAAAGAAAGGAAAGGGTATAAAGAATTGAAGGTATAAGGTTCGAACCGGCGACCTAAGGAAAGGAAAGGATATAAAGAATTAACCAACTGCACTAGGTGGACATCTTGTTATTAAATTCTCTCAAATTTTATATATTTTGTGTTTGGATTTGCTCACATTGGCACTAGTGTAGGTTCGCCACTGACTTTGAAGACCTTCAATATAAGCCTAAAGGGTGTGGTCCTCATTTAAGCGTAGTATACAACGAAGGGTGTCGAAATCATCATTATAATCATCCAAAGAACTTGTTTGATATAAGTGTTTGAATTCACCCATTGGAGATTCATAAGGTGAGCCAAATCGGACCCATAAGGCATGTTTGTATTCTATCCAAGACACTGTGCATCCTTGTTCTTCTTTCATTTACGGTTGATGCCAAATGTATCCCCTTTCATCCAAATTAACACTTGCGAGGCGAACCTTCCAATTATCCGGCATACCATTAAGGTTGAAGTATCTCTCACAATTGTAAATCCATCCAAGAATATCATTGTGCTGAAATCTTGGAAAATCCATCTTAGCAAATCTGGTTGGAGGGGTGTAATCATCATCCCCTGTTCTGAGTTGATGGAATCCTCATCAATCTGGAGGATGAAAACCGGCGCTTTCTTACATATCATCCTCTCTTTGGCATGATTATTGGTTGGCTGAAAGGGTTACCATCCGATAGGTGAGTGCCTGCATTACTATAGGAAGATTCACCAATTGACGCGATGTATCTTCAATTACCTGTAATTGAGTTTCAACGGGATTAGTCATCACGGCGGTTGAGTGTTGGCTTCTCGTATGAACCATTCACGGAGGACATAGATTGAATAGAACGTGCTGAGGACAAATGAGCTCTGATACCATCGTTAAGTGTTTGTAGAATTCAAAAGGAAATTGGAGAAAGAAGGTGAGAACAGAAGTCGAGAGGAAAGAGACAGAGGGGAAGGACAGAAAAGAACTACTCAGAGTTCCTCATTCACTATTCAACATTCAACAACAACTGATTGTAGTCTAAGTTTCCCCTTATATAGGATAACACTTAGACAACCCACATAGTTCCCAACGGCTAGTTTCCTATTAACTACTAAACTCAACCAACTAACGCTGAATAAAATAGCCTCATAGTGTCTTGTGCTCTAACTATTAATATGGCTTCATAGAATTAGTTTTGTGCCCTAACTATTTATTTACATGCTACATATCACTTTCCAAGAAAATTCCCTTCTAACGAATAATTGCACACACAAGATCCAAACAGTTGTAGAAAATTACATTGAAAAAAGAAAATTAGTCTTTTATCCCTTATAATTTTGATTCAGTTATAACTTAGTCTTTTAACCTTGACTTAGTGCAACTCATACTATATCGGTTTAAACTTAATCCCTAAATCTAAACTCACTATAGCTCATTTAAAACTTTAATCTCTAAATTTCATGAAAGATATAATTTACTAAAACTTATGGACTAATATTTTAAATAGTCAAGCTATTGGAACTAAGTTGTATCAAGTGAAAGTTTATTGACTAAGTTAGAACCAAATTAAAACTATAGGAACTAAACCAAATTAAAACCATAAGAACTAAACCAAATTAAAATGTAGGGAGTAAGTTATGATGGCACAGGGCCACAGACTCAAGTTTAAAATTACGAATTAATACAAACCTGATCCGAAACTTTTAAACTATATGAACTTATTAATTTAAAATTCTTTGGAACAACAAGGATTAACTAATTAACTAAAGAATAGCATATAGAACTTAACTTGACAACTTCATTAGATGGCAGAGGCATATCCTCGATATAGCATAGATTCGACATCTCATACATTCATGAATGAAAAATCAGTCATCAGTCGAAGACTTAAAAGCAGGTCGCTCTTCTTCCTCTGGATCATTAGTTGTTTCATACGGAGGCGTGGGTTTGACAGAAGCAACCGTTTCCGTTGCAGAATAAGAAGGTCTGGACGCAGCATAGTCTGCGACTTCCGTGTCCGCTGAAGACTTGGAAATCAGCCCTTGTGACTCCATGGCTTCTCGTGCAGCCTTTTCCTTAGCTTTCTTGGCTCTTTCCAATACTTCATCCTGCACACGCATTTCGTTTCCCAAATTTACATCTTCAAGGGCAGTTGCATAAAAGTACAAGGATTGACTTCAAAATCATTAACTTTACACAAAAACCCCTATGTTGATCCTTGAAAAGATAATACAATTGTTTGAAGTTTCGACCTCAGGATTTCTTTGGTAAAGAAAAAACCTCAGAATATCTGATCATCAAACCATTCTATAATATTATAATGGAAGAACTACTAGAATGACGACATTTGAACAAAATCATACTTTCAAAACTGGATGACCAAAATTGGACTTTTGTCTAGAATTCCAATATGCGATATTTTGGACATCAGACTTCATGATGTAATAATTAATTAATCAATCAATCAATCAATTATAAAACTGATTGAAAGAATTTTAAATTAAGAGATATCCTGCGTTCTGTTCATCCATAGATAGAATCCAGGGTACAGGCACATGGAGGCTATTCAACAAGGGTTCTGGATCAGCAGTTAAACTTTATCAAGCATCATGCTTCCAGAAAACTGTGCTGGCTCCTCACAACTATAAACTCCAAGCCTAAATGGTTAGAGGCCTATTTCTATGAAACCAAACCAACATAAGAATTCCTGAAGAAAATAGATACCCTAAAAGAGTAAAGATACTTTGCATAAAGCATTTCCTAGTTGTTCTAAATCACACCACATCTCCATCAAGATACTAAATCATAGTGATGTAAAACGGGAAGGAACAAAAAGGGAAAATCACTAAATTCTCAAAATTCAAAGTCAATATGACAAATCAATAACCATGGGGTCATGCCTCTCAGTGATTAGAGGCCCATTATAGGTCACGGAACCAAAATAAGAATTTCTAATAAGAACAGGTATCCTAATGTCATAAAGATATTATATATCCTTTCCTACTGCTTATCTCGTTAATCTTAAAACACACCATTCTCTGGCACACCCATTAGTAACCTCTCTCTTACCCATCTTCTCCCTCTTCATGTGCAATATTTCTTAACTGTTCAGTAACAGATGCAACTTTCAAATTTGGACAGCTGGAATTCTTTTTGTGGTATAGTGTTTATGGGAACCAAGATACTGAATGCTTACGAACTCCAGTAATTAAAATCACCTATTTTACATCGATGATCAATGTTAGACAGGGATGCACTTTTCTGCAATGCAGTTTGCAACTCATGGTGTACTTTCCAGATATCCAAACAGTTGTATTGCAAAATTGTCAAAAATGAAATCTTTGAACAGTTTCTATTTTAATTAATAAAATCAGCTATCACGAAAATGGGAAATGATATTATTTGATCAGTCCTGAAGCAAAGAGATATCAGACAGCGAATGGTTCCATGTAGAATGGTGTTTGAACTTTGATATTGATCAGGAATGCGGTAAATTGTAATGCTAGCTTAAACTGCCCTTACTTGGAAGTCTTGAACTTGCTTTCTTTGTTCAGCTTGCAGTCTACCGACAGCACTCAAAACCTCACCCACTGTGGACTCAACACGCTCATTTACAGCTTCAGCTAGTGCTTTTCCCAAGAAAAATGCATCAAGAATGCTCCTGTTGTCACCGTCACCTACATGATTCATCACCTTACGCATTTAAAACCAATATAAGCAACTCTGTAAACACTAAGTCCTCAATTCAGTTTAATCAAACACTCAATGAACTTCCAAGAAAAAATGGATGTGAAATGGATAGATTGTGCAACATTCCTCAGCTACCTCTTTGCACCTTGGGTAACCATGAAGCCTTAAGATGGTATTTAAGTCTTGAGGCTCTCCTACCTAACATTCTAGCCTCCTCTTGGCTCGAGTCACAACAAATGAATCTTTCATTATGACCTAGCCGACCTTGAAAAGGGTTACTAGGTACCCAAATGGTCAAAATTGAATGGCACCCCGAGCAGCCACCTGGGAGAGGGGTACAGGGACCACCAGTGAGAAAGCCATTCTTTGGAAAATGGTTACCTGGAGCACCAAAGCTAAAGCCATACAAAGTAGGCTGCCACTGATCCATTTAGAAGTAAGATGGCACTTAAATTTTGAGCTGTCATAGACCCATTCACAACTTAGTACATGTCCTTTCTGCCAAGTGGCAACATTACCAATTGATATAATGAATCCAGCGCAGCAAATCGAATCCAAGGTCTAAGAATGGATGCTCTTAAAATTTGTCAAAAATCCATAATATCCAAATTTAACTAGATCCTTTGGTAAAATGGAAAAAAATGAGGCACACTAGACTACCCATTCTCAATTCTCATGCAAATGCAGAAAACGAAACAACATTAAGGATGGAGATTTCAATCAGTTGTAGGTCATTGTACTTCAAAAACAGAGTTCACCAGTACTCGATTCAAATACAATACCTCACGATACTTCGGTGCTCACAAGTCACAACTCACAAGGCCAAAACCCATCAGTGAAACATCCTAAAACTTCATTCGATAAACCCTCTTCATATAATGATATAAATGATCAAGCATCATCATACAGGAAACTAACCAGCAAAAGCAATCGCATAAAAAACATCTTGGCCTTGTACAGATGAACAATAGCAGCATCTAAGAGGTCAGGGAAAGACAACTCTAAAAGTATATATATATATATATATATATATAAAAAGAACGTTTTGTACCAGAGCCGGGGCCACCGGGCCAGATGCTACTATTGCATCGAACTCCAATGTTCTGATAACCCGTTCTGCTGGCAAATCTTAAGCCTTTGAGCTTGGGACATGATGAAGTACAAGGCACAACTGAATTCCAGGACAAGTGATGGAGAGGAAATTGAGGTTTGGGCAAGGAACAAGAAAATGGTACGGCAGACGCCGAAGGCGAAACCCCTCTCATCATTTTGTCCCAAATCCTTTATCGATCTTTCTGTCTTGCTCTTTATTTTACAGCATCTTAGTTGGAAAAATAGTTGAAATGAAAAAACAAATCTATATTTGAAGCTGAAAAAGAAGGTTGGTCAAACTGTTAAAAAAGTAAATTCGGCAATAAAATCTGAATACTTTCTTTTCAAAATCAAAATTTATAATTGTTTTGGTGGTTTTGCCACCCAATAAAACTTAAAAAAGCAACCCTTTCATCATCTATCCAGCACGGCGCCGTTTCAATGCAGCGGAGGCCCGGATTGCGGAGAAAGTCCGAACGCTACTTGAGTCCTCAGTAATTGTTTTCTCAGACTGTAAGTCAGAGAGAGGAGGTAACGAAGTAATCAGGTACGCACAAATCCAATCTTCATCAATCTTCTTTTTGCTTGGTTCTTAGCTCAATTTGCTTTCTACAACGACAATTAGAAATATATGCAAGAATAAAATATTCAAATCTAAAGAATCTTCCTCCCATCTTTCACTCAAACACTGCGTGAACTCACTACTTGCCATTCATTACTCATGGTATTTGCATCTGGACTTGGATCCATTTTGTCCTTATGCATTGCTCTATAGTATTTCACTCTGGACGCATGCGGTGTTTAAGGCTTTAAGCTCAAAGTTGGTTCATTGTCAGTGTTCAAGCCTTATCTTTATTCAACTTTAAGTTATGTTACTATGCAATTAAAAAAAGAAGAAAAAGTGCTAGGATTGATTCTATTGCTTCCATATACGTGCTGCATATTAATTGCTTTATTGCTAATTTGAAGTTTTGGATTGACAACGAGACTGAAACGGATCACATATGCGACTAAACTGTAATAGTTAGACAAGCATTCCCGCGGGTCGTTGAAAAGGTAGAAATTCCTATATACCCAGTGTGATCCGTGAGCCGATTCAGATGGATGCTTGCTACTATTTCACGTCATCCCATGCTTTTCACATTTTGTTTTTTAGTGAGAGCCTGCTTGAACAAAGCGGAATTTATATACCAGCCCCGTCTTTTGTCAGTGTCAGATATCATAGCTCGTATTATTCTGTAATTCTTCTTCCTTTACTATATCCAGCATATTAGGTTTTCTTCAGCTTATGGTATTGACAAGTGGATTGTGTGCTTGTTCCATTCAATTTTATCTTGCTTCTCGTGGGTTTTTGTAGGTAATGAAATACTTATTAGGCACTACATAAGAATGTGTTGACCGTGGGGCAAGAATTCTGATCAATGGCAGATTGTGTGGCTTCCCCAATGTGTGTTAAGCTGCATATGCTGAGGAGGCCGATTAGACAGAGAGATTTTTCATTTCACACCACAAGTATTAAGAATATTCACAGGTTTCATGATTCTTCTCCCTTTTCCTTCCGTGCATTTCATTTCTCTCATCTCCATTTTATGTGCCCTCCTACTTTGTTCACTACCTCTGATTTTCTTTTCCTTCCTCCTCCCCATAAAATCCCCAAGGAGACAAGTAAGTGAGAATCCTGACTAACCAAAATGTAAATAGTGAATTCTTATGAGGCCCAAGAAATAAAGTGAGCTGTGAATTCTTATAAAATCATAAAAACTGTGAAAATGCAATAGTAAAAGTTTTTTGTAATAATATGTTCTTGCCAAAATGGAATATCTCAATTTTGCAGGTCTTTCTGTATGAAGTATACTTGAGTGGTTAATGGACTACAACAAATCCAAAGCTTAGAACAAAATAAAATTTCCTCAGGTTGAACTTTTCATTGCTGCAGAGCTTGATTTCTTTGTGTGGCATGTTACCTTTAATGAAAACTTCTCTGAAAATTCAATTCAGGGTTGAATATGAAATGTTTTAGCACGGAAAATGGTTTTGGGGCATCTGTTTGATATGTATAGAAAATGAGTTAACTTGAAAAGAAAAGAAACTTGAAGAAGCAACACCCTTCAAGTATTAAATAGTAGTTTATTCCTTAAGTACATCTTTTCAAATATTAATTAAAGCCATTATTATCTCTTTAACATAAATTAAGGCTTAATATGGACTTTTTTCCAGTCTGTACAAAATTTTAGTGATTAATGTTTCATCACTAAAAATTTCAGGTGTACATTTTCTTCAATTTTATAACATATTAACTTACACTTAGGGTAAAGTTAGCATCAACAAATTTGCTAGTTTGCCATTTTTCTTTCTAATACTAAGCTTGTCAGAGGCTCCCTATCTTGTGGTTATACCAAATGGCTGGTCTTCATTTCTTTTTTCATGAATGGTATTACAAACATGGTAGGTTGACCCAATCTGTGAATACTTGTTGCAGAAAGAATTCCGGAAATGGCTGTAAACTTGGTCAATTCTCTTCATGGAGGATGTTTAAGCTTGGTGCTGGTGGTTCCAAAAATATGAATATCAGTCCTCATCTTCAGGCGACCTCCTTGATGAGCATTGGCTTGGGGACTGTAGCTGATTTTGATGGTGCAACGGCCTCTGATTTGGTGCCACTTGTTGACCAGATGCTTCTGATGGCCAGTATGTTTCTCACATATATGGCTAGAGTAATTCCTGCTGAGAAATCTTATACCAGTGATCAAAAGATCATTTATGATAAAAATATGGTCGCTGATACCTCAGACAATTCTGGTAGGTTAGGGTAAGCATGTCAATGATGACAAGGTTGGAATTTTTGTCATATTCATGGATGAAAAATTTATTTGTATTTGAAGACAGGATTATAGTCTGCTTTGGTTAGTTACTTGAGAAACTTTCTTTCTATTGCAGTGATGTGAAGAATAGTTATCAACTTAATTCAAAGTATGTCTTGAATGTTGTGAGGGAGAAGCTTTTGAATTCTCTAAACACTTTACAATACAAGGCTAATTCAGGAGACTGCGTCATTCAATCTGTAAAACGGCCCTTGAGTTTGAACGCTGTTGCTGACGGTCCAAAGCTACGGTTGCTTTGGGCTGCTTTTGAGCAAATTGAGGAGGAGGCAGGAATTTCTTCATTTATTTTACGTTCAAGAATGTTATCTGTATATTAACTTTAGAGTTTGAGATATTTAAATGATGAGATGAGCAATAGTTCTGTTCTAATAAATGCTTCAAGCGTGTTTTTAACCTAACATATCTCTATTAATATTTAGTTCTTGAGCAGGCGTATTTGAATGATAGTAAGTATATAGTTGGGACTGGAGATATTTCTTTATAGATATTAAAAATAAAAAATCAAAGTAACTGTTCTCTATATTTTTTATGACGCGCTTCCTCCTTTGACATAGATTAATTCCAATTTGAATCTGAAAGTTAGTGTGCAAGACTGGGTTATTAATTCTTTCTAGAAATTAAAATTATCAACTTTGCTTTTGAAGACATTCTATTGCTAATTAGTATTCCTTTGAAGTTTCTTTCTGATTTTAAAGATGCATGCCATTGTAATAAAGTAGGCTAGGTGTAGTTATAAGCTCTTTTTATGACATTTTACAAAATCAGTGGTTTATGACTAGACAATTGAGCTTTGTCCTCAAGGTCAACAATGCCTGGATTCTTGAATTTTGCATCTCCTCTATTTTCTCTATCTGAAAAAATAAGGATCAAATGAATAAAATTTACTCATTCTTAAGTATTCATGAATCCAAATGAATTAGCTCATTTTTTTATGATGATGATGATGATGCTTTTCTTTTCCTCCCTTCTGATTTTTATTTTGATTAAAAAGTAAATCTCTTAGTTTGTAATTGACTTTTATGAAACTCCTAATTTTTTTCAGATTATTTTTTCTATACTGTTATCAACAGTTCTGCCTTTGTTTTCCAGGTTAATAATATTTCAACCAATGTCAAACCTGTCATTATGGATGATCGGTTGAGAGTGTTTTGTGAAGTTGTTCAAAGATCTTATTGTTCCATATGTATGGCTTGGCTGGAAAAGGAGTTTGCTCTTGGAAAAAGCAGAGCTGAAAAGGTATCTCTGGAAAGTAAATGCTCTACTTGACACCCATCCTTTTGGCTATTACTTTTGAATAAAATGCTGATTTTATACATTTTTCATTCTTCTTCTTAGAAATTTGCTTCTTTGGTTCTTGAAAAAGTTAAAGGAGACAGCATTATTGTGCAAAGCATAAAAAAATGGCAAGAAAAATTACTGTGCTATATTCTGGTTCAAGATGGATCATCATTTTCTAACTTTTGCAGATATTTTTCATCTGTGCTTGATATTATTCATTAGTTTATTGGTTCTTTCAGGTGAGATTATCATCATTTTCTAACTTTTGCTAGGATCATATTTTTCATCTGTGCTTGATTGTATTGCTTCTGGATTCATGAACTAGTTTATTGTAGTTTCATTATATGCTATGAAATAGAAATGCTTCACAGGTGCATATCATGTTTACCCCTTGGCATTTAGTTGCGTCTCCAAGATCTAGTTTTAACTAAAGTGGGTCCTGTGCATATGCATTTGTGTGGAATGTGAGATAAGCTATATTGTTCAAGGCTCATGAATCATATTATTTCCTACAACTTTTATAGATCTATTGACTTTGACTTCTTTTCTAATGCAAATAGTCAACGCTTCAACTAAGTAATTTGATACTCCCTCCGGTTCTTAATATAAGACATAATTGGTGAGTTGATTTTGGTCCTAAATATAAGACATATTTTTATATTTATCAATATTTTCCTAATTTATCATTATTGATGCTCCTTCAACAATAATTAAGGAGGAAAGGGCATGAGGGAGTTAAAAAAAATCACGAGGGTGTTTTAGAAAATACACGTCATGTTAAATAGCTCAACTAACTTCCTTAATCTAATTAAAATAGCTAAATATGTCCTATGTTAAGGAGTGGACGAGTATCAATTTAGATGGGTAGTCAAAGGACATGCAACTTCTAAATTAGCTTTCTTATAAATTATTTAGTGCATGCATTAGGGCTTCTACCTACAATGTTGTTTGCGTTACTTTTGTCCTTGCCATTGTGGTTTTCCATAAAAACATGAGCAAAAAAACACAGGAAGGTGTCAATGTGATAGAGACCAATTTTATTTTAGGAAAGGTAAAAGAATAAGAGGATAAAAATTAAAAGGATAAATCTTTATCAGATTATGAAATCAGAATCTAATATTATAATATGATAAAGAATAAAGTAAATCTTTAATAGAAAGATGAGCCAGAATCTGTAACCCATCTGACTATTAAAGCCCAAGGAGAATCTCCCATAATCAGAGAAGTAATTCTCTAATAATTTTCCATATCTATTTCATACTTTATTGAATAGGCGAAAAGCCAATTTATAGAAATAGCTTATAGAGAGAAACTCTAATTCAAAACTCAAATGCAAAATTCAAATTGCTAACAACCCATGATTCTAGTAACTAACTCCTACTTTGTGGACATCCACTTATTTCTCAACTAATAAAAAGAACAATTAATAATTAATTCCTAAAATCTCTAACTTTCCACAGCTTCCATTATCTCACACTAATCCGGTACTCTATCACAATGACAGATAGTTTTGTAGTTTTCCTTATTTTGGACTATATGGTTTATTAGAATGAAATGACATTGATAAAGATTTGTTTTTCCTGCTTAAGAAATCTCTTATATAGTAAATACCTGATATATGGGCCCTTACATGATGTCTGAGTGCCTGGGAATAAAGAATTTAGCCTTGCTAAGGAAGGGAAACCTTTTCAGTTTGGTATGGTTTTGCCTGGAAGTGTAATTAACCATCATGTTTGATTTTGGCGTATTCCATGATATTATGCCAGACTTTTTAAATCATTACCATCACCTTTAAATTGATAATCTTGCATTTATCTTTGATATGGGATGCTCACCAGTCACCATTTTTTATTGTTTTTTTGAATATTTATCAGGGAGGATTGTTGCTTCGATTCCTCTTTATTTGCTTTGCATGGGATTTCTATATTGGAGGATTTGGTGGTAACTTTAGCAGATGGGGTTGCCAGCTTATATTTGGAGTTCATTTCTGTCGATAGTGCCATGTCAAGTGAAACAAATAGGTTAGACTTGTCATTATGTGCTTTTTCCACCAGAGAACTCCAAAAACTACGGAATGAGGTACTTTCTTTGTGTACTTTTGCAAGTTTTGATGCTTAGGTTAGGGATTGATCATTGTGTTAGTTTCTTAAAGTATATAACTATTTTCATCTTATACTTGATTATTTAGTCCTCTGTCACCACACACACACACAAAAAGAAAAAGCAACTTAAATATCTGGAGAACTTGGATCAGTCAACATCTGAAGAAAATAATTTTTTTTTTCTGTATCTTGTCAACTGTATTGATTGCTCCCCCACTCTTTGTTCCCTGTAAAAAATCAAAGCAGGCTCCTTGTAGCTGAATGTTTTAGATTTTAGTCCTTTGGAGTGGTTGTTTTCTTATAAACTGTGTTTTTCATTTGTAATTATTTTTTGTTATTCTGTCTCAAATTATGGTTTT
The DNA here is from genome assembly GCA_019022655.1 of Acacia acuminata. NCBI lineage: Eukaryota > Viridiplantae > Streptophyta > Magnoliopsida > Fabales > Fabaceae > Acacia > Acacia acuminata. The sequence goes on from JAFJYI010000422.1 coordinate 230,020, forward strand.
GAACCATTGAGTAAACTTCTTTTGTTTGAATGGACTGAGTTGGTTTCCTCCTTCTGCTTAATATTTTTTGTTGGCCACAATCTCTAGCTGTCATTTGGATATGCGTAAGTATTCATGAACGAACTTTAATCATGTTGCTGGATGCCATATAATGTTTTTGTTCATTGTGGTAACTAATCAAAATGACATCTTTGAAATCAAGCTGTTTTGAGACGTGGGTTCAATTTTCTAAGATGTTATGGATTATTTTATTTGCATGTACTTTTCATTTGCAAACATGATGCCTTTGTATATCTTCATGCACTTTTCAAAAGATCTGTCTTGTGGATTATAATAACAAATCAATGTAAGGAAACTTGATATTTTAACTCTCTATGTCTATATACCAATTGTTTTTCTAAACCCTCGTGATTGCGAACTGATTATTTCAATCCTCTTTCATCATAGTATTTATGTGTCTCCCACCTGAGCGAAGCTTTCTTCTTAGGCCTGTTTGGTACAAAGAAAGTTTGAAGAGGGAAGTGAATGGAAAGGAAAGGAAAGGAAGATTGAGAGGGAACTTAAAAGGATGTTCTGTTTGGTAGACATGGAAATGGAGATGAAAGATAATAATTCATAATTTAAAAAAAAAAAAAAAAAAAAAAAAAAAAAAAAACCCTCCCCTCCTTCATCCCGACATCCCAACATAGCACAAATAAATAAAAGAGTTTCAGATCGAGGAAACAATCGTGAGTTCCAATGGTAGTGGTGGTCTGGTAGTGATGGTCGCAGGTTCCAACGGTTTTCCCTCTCTTGCTACTGTCAATGTCGCGGGTTCCGACGGTTTTCCCTCTCTCGCCGCTATCAATGTCATTGCTTCTTCAGCGACGGTGAAGGTGGAAATTTTCGTTGTCTACGAAGAGAATCGAAAGCGAGAGGAAGAGAGTCGAAGGTGAGATCGGTGAGAAATGAGGAAAAAGATAAGGGACCTAATGAGAATTTTGCAGGAGGGAAGATCAGATCCTATGTATGTGAGGGATCGGATCTTCCTTTAAACATGGGAACTTGAACAACCACTGGAACTTGCCTTACCGGATCTTCCGTGTACCAAACGTCCTCTGCCATGGGAACTTTGGAATCTTCCCTTCCCTTCGCAAATCTTCTGTGTACCAAATTGGCCCTTACATTATTCTCCTTGCGTTGTGACGAAAATTTTGTTCTGCCCCAAATGATGTTCAGAACTGTTTTTAATTATTCGGATTAGGAATTAATCTAGTCAGTTATATGCTTGCAAACTGAATGGGGTTCATTTACTATTTTAAGATATACTAATTTCTTATTGTTTATCTTTCTTTTCAAAATTTGTGTGAAATTTCAACAAGACTTTAAGAAGTTCTCCTTCAGGTAGCCTTGAATCAGTGGTTGTACCACAACATGGACACAGTTGTGTCAATGTATGAGGATCGCTTTGACTTGTGCACTCTGGAAAGTCGGCCAATTGATCCACCATGCAATAGTCAGACTGAAAATCCAGGCTGGTGGAAGAGGTTTACCCTGAGAAAATCGAATACCGTGTCATCCAAATTACATTACATTGTGATAAGCAGTTTCTCCATGGCTGTAAAGCGAACTAAGGAATTAAGAGCCTTGACAGGATGGTATTTTTCTTCTACTCTTTATTTTCTTTCAAGCATGAAACAAACATGAAAACACCTAATGAATTTACAATTCTTGCTTGCCCTCAATGTGTGCCTTATTTGAATCCTAGGAATTACTGGCATAATGATTTTACAATTCCTTTTCATTTGTGGCATACTTACATACATATTCTTTTTGGGTAAAAACTTGCATACAAATTGATGGATACTAAAGTAGTATGTGATACCTGAGTTCTAGATTAAGAATTATGAACATTTAAAATGAAGATGGAAGTACCAAAATCCCCCCCCCAACAAAAAAAAAAAAAAAAAAAAAAAAAAAAGAAACATATACCTGGCGAATATATTTTTTGAAAATTATGTTCTTGTGTTTGCTTGGTACTCTAGCCAAGCTTGGAGCTTGCATCTAGTTCTGTATTTCGTTTTTACTTGGTCAAAGGATTTGGATATAGCTTAGTCTAATGATTTCATTCATTTCAAAATTATGTCAATCTTGTATCCTGACCAGCTTAATTATTGTTTTTTCACAACAACAAAAATAATATGTTCCTGCATAATTTTCTTCTTATGGATTTATAATCTACACCTAAAATTTAATTTCTCAAAAAATGTAGAAAAATTGAAATAGAAAATTTAATAACATGCACTCCAACTGCCATAATATACATTATCACATCCAGCTGCCAAATTGTCACGGGCTTATTAAATTTTAAGATAGAATTCAAATAGGGAAAATGACAGAAAAAGAACTTTAAAATTGTAAAATCCAAATCAGGTTTGTTATCAAGAATTGATAAAGTAACGATGAAACTTAATAAACAATTCACAACTGATTTTATAGGGCATATTATCAACTAGTAGAGGCATAAAACCAGCCGGTGCACTAAATCTATAATCAACTTCATTTGATAAACAAAAGAAAAAAACGTGAATTCAAAAGAAATACTCATACTTCGTGCTGTCATATCTTGTTATTTGATGGTATTATTTATAGCTGCAAAATAGAAGTGGAAGATGCTGTTCGTATTTGTTTCCAATTGTTTTTCTCCCATTCTTCAATATTATTTGCATGATGGATTTCTGCTGTTAATCTATGCATTGCAGGCGATATTACTTCAGCCTTTTCCTTGAATTATCTGACATCGCCATGCCCCTTATAAGAGCTATTATTGATAAAGTGAGTGAGGCTATCTCTTTCTTTTTGGTTTGCTTGATTGGAAGGTCTTTAGGACTCATTTATACAGGCATTAGGCAGTCCCTCAGGTGGAAGTGAGATAAATTTTACTGCTTTTTGCAGTGCCATTATATCTTTATCATTTGAGTAAGTATCATCTTGTTCCGATTTATTTTGGCTGTTTGAGGGTTCCTAAGTTTTAACTGTTCCGTAAATCTGAAAGGCCAGTTCCACTAAATTTGAACTTTAGTTCGACTTGAGGTGATATTAAATAGTATTAAATGTTAACGTTACTTGGTCGGAGCACCAATATGAAATAGTTGACAAAGATAAATGTAATGTGGCGACGAAGATGATATGACATTACTAAGAACATCCATCCTGCTTTAGTGAGGTGGGAGATGCTGAAAGTATATGGGAGTTGTATGTGCTCCATTTAAGTACTCGAGCCTAGCAAAGATGGAAAGATGCTCATCTCCAGGAAAATCAATGCATCACCTTTTTTCGGCTGACGCCTCGGTCAAAATAATATGCTACTAGTACAATATAACGATACGTTATTGCGTGCGTTTTGAGGTGGGAATCAACTATGCGTACAACAATAATATACTAAAGATTAATTATTATTGTTGTGATATGACCTCTATCTCGCCAATTCATGGATATAGTTTGTGATATTGGCTTTTGGGGATGGGATGCAGCTTGTTTTAGGGATAATTGAGATAAAATACCTGTTCGCAAAGTCACAACAACGACAAATTTTATTCCATTAAATGGGAATTGTATGATGTTATTGTGTTTAAATTTTATACACAATGAATGAAAATGTAGAGAAATGTCGTTGTTTCTAGCAACAACATATTCAAAAAGGATAAAGGTGTAAAAATGTATACTTGTTTTACTTTCAGGAGTGTCTAACACAAAATAAATTTTTTTTTTTTTTTTTTGTGCAAAAATGCGCATCTCTGTTAATCACCTTAAACTCTGTTACTTTTTGGTTTGTGGACCCTACAATTATCCACATCATCTTTTTTTTCCTGTATCTCCTTTATCTTTCTCTGGTTAAAATAGAGCTCTAGGCAAATCAACACAAGCCCAACCACCGAATCCATGCCTAGATAATTCCTTCCATTTGCACTATTCGTGTTCTCCGAGGAAGATAAAGGCGACGACGTAGCCGAACCAACATAGCCGCTTGCACTCTTTGTCGCCAGAGACTTAGAGGCCTTGGGTGCCGGAGACTTAGTACCAAAAAACTACTTTGGGAGCAACACCTACTCCAATCTCAGCTCAACTCCACCTAGAGGGCTTTTTGGAACTAAGTCTCTGGCTTCACCTTTGCGGCCTTTTCTGTCAAATAGAAACCATAAAAGAGCATGACTTAAATACAGAAGCCATTAGCTTAACTCTTTATTGGTGATACAAGACTCTCAATGTAGACCTCAACATCAAACCAACCCTTCCCACCTTTAATCCTGGGATACTTAAAAGACTTATCTCTTAGGTCATAGAGGACCAAGTCAAACTCAAACATCAACAGAATTTGACCGTTCTCTGAAACGCAAAATGGCACTGAGTAGGAAAAGTATTCAGGGTTAGGCAAATAAGGGATGGTCACCAATTTCACCCAACACTCTCTTAATCCATAGTCCTTCATTACCCACACAACAAAATGGGTTCCTTTGTAATCACAGCTCATACATAGGCAGCCCCCTAAAACGCCCACGCTAGGCCTAGAACTTCCTTCTTTTTCATATGCAGGTGGCAGAATTTGCCTGTACGTTTTCTTCTGCAGATCAAAAGATATAATAACCCACAAAGGATTTGAAGTTGAATTTACATACCCAGAACCGAAAAAGCAACTTGCTGGCCAATTCAGAGTTCCACTCTCAAATTTCCCAAAATCGTGATATGGTTTGAACCTACAAGCGAAGTCTTGAATCTTTCTCCAAGAAGTGGTGGCTAGACTGTAAAGCTTCACTTTTGTTTCACTGATAGAATGTTCTCCAGGGTCACAAAACACAGCCACCACCACTGTAACATCCCAAATTTTTGGATTTGAAATATTTTATGGGAATTAAATTATGAAATTTTGGCGTAAAATATTTATGAGAGTAATTATTAGAAATTTAGGCTTATTTTTCCTTAATTAATTTATTTTGGAAAAAAAAAGAACAATAAAATTAAATTAAGGAATAATTTAGGCCTAAAAATTTTAGAATTTATATTTTATGGCTTAAGAAAAATTAATTGAGTAGGAAAAATCCTTATGGGAGAATTAAGGATTTCTTTCCTATGATTATCCAGTAATTGCAACAAAATGAGTAATAGTCCTAAGTTAAAACTATAAATATATATATATATATATATATATTACCATGCATATGTAATGAAATATTTTATTTTCCAATAAAATGATAAAATAAAGCTAAATAGAGTTTAACACGTTGACAAAAAAATGCATAATGAGCAACTGAGATGTCACCAGGAAAATTAATCCACTTGCCTTCATAATAGTGATTTATAAGCCCATTTTTGATTGCTTCCTACGGCCCAACACGAGATAACAAGAGGTCATAGCAATGATAGCACCAAACACCCTTTTTGATCCATTAATATATTAGCAACGTAGCTCTCTATAAAACACGCTGATCAAATAGCAGCAAACCATATCTCTCGGCCAGACCACAGCCGTAAACCCAGAAAAAGAGATCATGAATAGCAACATCCATGCTTCTCCTCTCAGCAAATCCAGACTCCCATACCTTCTTGAGCCACCCTCCCCTCTCATTATAAATCAATCTGCATTTTGCAGCCACAAGACAAAAGTAAAGAAAGAAAACGCTGAGAGGGAGAGACCGAGAGTTGAAACCGAGATCAAAGAGTGAGCCCAAGAGAGAGGGAATCTTAGCCATTTGTTTGCTCTGCATCTTTTTACTGAAACAGAGGGTGTTTGGTTCTGTCAAAGATCACCTCTCGCAAGCTAGGAATTTAAGGTAAGCTATTAAGTTCCTCTTCCTTCTAGTTTTCGTCAGTTCCCAACAAAAAGTGTGAGGAATAAGCCATTGAAAATAAAAACTATGAGATACTTAAATGATTCTTGATTATTGCAAGGTGGTTGGTTTTATAAACTCTTAATTTAAAATGTCAGGATAGCCTTCGAGAGTCTAAAGTAATTGTAGAAAAATAATAATAGATAGTATAATAATAATAATAATAATAAATAAATAGTAATAAATAATATTATTATTATTGAAAAGAGTAATAAATAATAAATAAAAAAGGGTTATTAGTTAATAATAAATAGAAAAGAGAATTAATAGTTACAATGGTTTTTTTGATTTTTTTTTCCCGTTATGATGTGCCCACTTCAAGCATTTCAAATAAATTTATTATTAAAATTTTTATATTTTAATTTTATGAAATTATAAGTTATAATTTTATTATGTAGAGTTTTAGAAGAGTAATTAATCGGCGAGTAAATTGGTTGTGGTAGATTGATTTTTGGCGTGTGTTTAAGCTCTTGGATTATGAGCAAGTGTGATAGTAGTTAGCGGCATGAGAGATAATCACTTTCCACTTGTTATATGTATTAGTATGTTGTTTGTGAGTACTTTGTGAAATAGTTATGAATATCTTATTAGAAATTGCCTTGTGAAATCTTATGATTTGAATTGTGAAATATTTGCATATATTTATATGTATAAGAAATTGAGATTTGAGTGATTATAACATGTATATGAGAAATTTTTTTTTGACATGAACATGAAAATCTTGGAAAATTCCTGTTGAGCTATTTATTGTTATAATTATGATAATTGTTGAATTGGGAATAGATGGAGTAGTTATTCCACCACGTGGTGAGACCTCCATTGATGCATGATGGTTGGCTTTCTATTGCCCACCTATTCAATGAGGGACTGGCCCACTAGTTCAATGAGGGCTTACGACACCCCACTAGTTCAATGAGGGGAAAAGACTCATAGTCTGAGACATGTGCTATGAGGATTTTGGCCGGTCCTCATCATATGACCAGTGAGCTTTTGAGTAACCAGTAACATGGATGTAACTTGGCCCATGGGTCTAGTTAGAGGAAATAAGGTGGTTCGGTTGAATTGATAGGAGGTATCTTGGGAATTGTGTTAATGAAAACTGTGATACATAATTTCTTATACAAAATTTATGATATGAAATTTTGCAATGTGGATATTGGTAAATTATATATATTTTTTAATACTTTGTTATATAAATTGTTCCACATGGCACCTCACTAGCACATATTAGTATTCGTAATGAGTTGGATTGATGGTTACCCAAATTTTTCAGGTGATAGTTCTCGTACGGGTTCATCAGGGAAGACTTCGGAAGCTTAGGCTACTTCTTCTGACAGTAGTACTTCCATCTTTTGGTATACGTTGGATGATTGTATATTGCCACGTTAAAGCTCATTTTGGATACTCTTATTTATTTTGTATATTTTAGTAATTGATGAAATATTATTTAGTGGTTGATCAACCCTTAATTAGTTATTATGCCAAGTTAATTATGAGAACGTTATAACCACTTTATAGTCATCAGATATGTGATCATATCCAAGACCAAATGTAGTATAATAACCAGGTCTCCAATTATTATCCAAAGATGGAGACTCTGATTGATGGGTTCCAAAGAAGGACACACTCTGCTTTTATGGCAAAACAGAGCAACCCATTACAAGAGCCTACGATCCCATCATGGCGGAACTTGATCTTCGCTGGGTAGTTGAGCTCTTCAAAAGTGATTGACAAGTTATTGAACAATGAGCGCACAGGACAAGATTTGAGTGTGAACTCAACGGCTGTGGAACTTAATATGATCCTTTGGTGGTTGAGGCTGGGTCCTGAGTTGAACTCAAAAGGTGTTGAGCTGAGATTGGAGTAAAGGTGTTGCTCCCAGAGGAGCTTTTTGGAACTAAGTCTCCGGCTCCGGCTCCAGCACCCAAGGCCTCTAAGTCTCCGGCAACAAAGAGTGCAAGCAGCGATGCTGGTTCGGCTGCATCATCGCCTTCAGCTTCCTCAGAGAATACGGATGGTGCAAATGGAAGGAATTATCTAGGCATGGGTTCGATGGTTAGGCTTGTGTTGATTTGCATAGAGCTTCGTTTAGACCAGAGAGAGACGAAGGAGATAGAAGAAAAAAGATGACGTGGATAATTGTGGGGTCCACAAACCAAAATGTAACAGAGTTTAAAGTGATTAACAGAGATGTGCATTTTTGCTCTATTTAAAAAAATTTGTGTGTATTTTTATACCAAAAAAAAAAAATGGTATTGGACACAGGGTAAAGCACATATACATTTTTGCACCTTTACACTATTCAAAAAATATATTTGAAACATAAGAAGTTTAGCCCTCATGATAGGCTTCCTTGGCCTTCTATCAAATTAGTTTGGAGTTTGTTCCTTAGGTATGGAGAAAATTTTTGTTGAGACATTTGAGCCCCTTAAGTGGACGCGCCAGGCCGGAGATTCCATCAAAATAAAATAAAAAAAATATTTGAAAAAAAGGACTCGGTGAGAGTCTGCAATTTCCAAGTCTTTTATTTTTGTGTTTTATTTCATTATTTGTTTTGATGGTACCTAAATGCCAATCCCAAAATACCTAATAATAACGAAGTTCCTTTCACTAGTGAATGAGATGTCGTGGAGTTTTTGAACCAGTTTTCTTACCTATTTTGGGATAGGTTGGGAGAGCTCCTCCAGATCTGGATCGTCTAGATTTGATCTGGACGGTTCAAATTCATTTATTTTTAATTATCAATTTTTAAATGAAAAAATCATTTTTTAAAAATATGTTAGTTGAAAAATTATCTTTATTTTAGATTCTCTACCCATTAAAATAATTATTTTTAAAAAAATAAAAAGTAAAAAAAAAAAATTAAATGCGAATTTGCTCAAATCCCATCTGAGGCGGTTTAGATAGGAGGAGCTTTCCTACCTATCCCAAGATACAGGAGTTTTTTTGATACCACTCCATTAGAATTATTCTTGGAGTTTCTGATTGCTGATATGATATGACCACGTCAGTTTGCATGATGGTCAAAAATAAAATAAAAAGTTTTTTTTTTTTTTTTTTTTTTTTTGGCCAGAATACCGCGTGTAATATTTTTGCCTTCAGAATACCGCGTTTATGTATATCTATATCTAATGATAGTTTCACATACTGTGGGGTTGGGTAATGGGGCACTCAAGTTTCTTTGTTGTTTTTTTTTCCCCTTCTTCTCATTGTTAAGTTTTTAAAAGTTCACATATTTGATTTAAAAAAATGATATTAATTCCGATTGAATCTTTTGTACTTCCAGGGATATTTTTGCCAATGCTTACATGGATTAAATCATGTCTTCTAATTAAGGGTTGACATCTTGTGGCCAAAAAAATGGTTGGCATTTTTTATTTTAATCCAGGGTAGAAACTTAAAACGCTAGAAGGGCGAAACTCAATAATGCTTTTATTTGTTAATAATAAAATACGTAACTATTTTAATCGTTTAATTCTTAGAAAAATTAGAACGAATGACCTAGAGCATATGATATTTATTGAGAAAGATCATAAAAGTTGTAATTATTCTGAATGACCAATTACCAAAATAAAAATTTAAAAATAGTCAATTTCCCTTGATTAAACCTCCAACATTTTCTCCACAATCAATTTTTAAAACTAATATGAATTTTTTCATGCCATTAAATTAAATGCAATTTCTCTATTTTTACTACTTACGTAAATAAATTAAATGCAATTGAAAAAATTGAGACAAACATCTTTCAATTTTTTTTTCAAAAGTATAAATTTTAAAATTGACACAGATTTTAATTGAAAATAAAAATTATATAATTTTAGAAAAAATCAATTTTTTTTAATGTTTTATTATAAATGTTAAAGAAAGGTTATATACATCTAAATAATTTTAAAAAATATGAAATTTTTAAATAATTCAAATTTAATGGTATACAGGATTGCATTATTAGAGAATACTGACGTGTAAACCAAAAATTTAACGTTAAAAAAATTTAATATAATCAATAAAGTCTTTAATATAAACCAGTAATAATATTTTTTTATAAATTTTTTTGAACGATTAAGATATTAAATAGAAAATTTAATATTTCTAAATTGGTCTATTTTACTTAGATATCTATATTAATAATTAAATTATATATTGTCTATATTAGTAAGTAGATGTAAGTTAAAAAAATGATGATTCTGGCCGTTATAATTTTGGTGGGAAATGAAATTTAAATTAATTTTAAAATAGAATGTGGAGAAATTGAAGTAAAGAATGTAGGAGGTTTTAATCAATGACAATTTAGTATTTTTAAAATTTAAATTTAAAATAGAGTGTAGTTGGAAAATGTAGTAATAATATATTCATTATCATGTTCAAGATGAAAGATAACAATTGCATATCACTAAGATGAAATGTTGGCTCATGCATGCGTGGACAGTTGGAACAAGTAATATGAATATATGATTTCCCAAAATGTAAAGAAAATGATATTAGTGACCTACTACTGAGTCTCACTATAAGATATATTTGAAAAATTGATTTTATTTTAATAAAATATGATACCTATTTTCTATATTTTTCAATCTTTTTTTTAATAAAAGAAGATGATTAGAGTGTTTTAGAGCATGTCATATAATTAAACTACCTTCCTTAATCTAAATAAATTAGATTAATATATGTTATATTAAGCATCATAAGAAGTATAATAGGATGATATTATTTTCACACACATAGGCCCGTTTGGATGGGCTTTTTGGATTAAAAAAAAAGTACTTTTTTAATGCAAAAAAATGCTTTTTTAATTAATTTCTATGTTTAGATGATATTTTTTTTAAAAAAAGTAAAAGTCACAAAAAAAGTCAAGATGTTCTTTTTTTTAAAAGCTCCAATTTGGAGCTAAAAAAAAAACTTAAAAAAAAAGCATTTTTTTTTTAAAAGCCAATCCAAACGGGCACATAGTCATAGAAAAGGGGGGGGGGGGATTTCACCAATTCAAACTTCATAACATCAGTACAATTACAAAGATTTCATTTATTTAATCATTTAATCACTTATTGCAGCAAATCATGTAAACCTAGAAGCAACATGGTACTACCTTTTGTTTTGTTTTTTTATTATGTAAGATCTAGTTTTTAGTGCAATTGGTAATACAAACTGGATCATATATTAGGGATAATAGTATAATTTATACACAAATGCTAGCTTCACCCTCACCAAATTAACTAACAAGCCATATAGTAGGTAGTAGCCTCAGTAGTGTAAGCACACCAAATTAAAGATCAAAAGAAGCAAATTGAAGAATGCGTGAGCAGTGCTGAAATTGTGGCATATGAAGCTCATCCAAAGTGACCCATGCCTCTATTGATCCATCCCCATGTCTTGTGGGCATTAAAATGATCACATTCTTTATAGGAACTCCAATAGTACACACCCAAGTTGGCTTCCCCCATCCAAAGTTTGCTTCATAAAAACCAAACCTTGTCCAGCTGCTAAAGCTATAACAGGGAACACCTTTTTCCCTCACCAAACACATCACTTGTTTCAATGATTTAACAACCTCAACAAACCCTCCTCCTTTAAGCTTCCTCACATATTCTCCATCCATTCTCTTTATGGTTTTCCTCACCATCTCTGCCAAATCTTGCAGTTCTACCTCCCTTCCCACCAATGGAGAAACAGCTTGTTGCCACACATTACCTGTAATTAAAACCACAAGACAACATACAAAGTCAGTAATAATAAACTTAAGTGACCTCAAGTTTAAATGGAAGCTGCCTACCTATGGAGTTTTCCGGCAACGGGGGTGCCATGCGGCGACGGATATTGACTGCATGTGACACCATGGATTGATGAGCTCCTCCTGCAACTTCCATGGCAGATTTCCATATGAGAGCGGTCACGGCTTCAACTCTAGTGGGTTTAGAATTACAGCCACCAGAAACTAATCTTTCTCTCAGTTCACACAGGCTTTTTCCCCTAAATAAAAATCTCCCAGTCGAAATATTCTTGTCGCCAATCATCCCACTCGCCGTGTTCATCTCTATTTCTCTTGCTGGGAAAAGCAGAGGAGCATCCATATTGGGAGGAGAATCGGAAACGTCATTTCCACCTGCCTCTGCTTTTGCAGACCAAGCTTGAAGGAATGAGGCTATGGTTGCCCCATCACAAACCTTGTGTGAAATACACACGCCAATCCCCACACTTGAACAGCTAAACTCAGTAACCTGGACTTGCATTATAAAAGGATATTCCTCCTCATTCTCTGGCTTTGGGCTGTAAGGATCCAATGGAAGAAACACTTTAATCTGATTGGGTTGCGGATTATGTTTATTAGTCTGCAGAAAATGTGAGAGCGTAAGTGAAGTTCTAGCCTCAAGATACAGAACACCTTCATCGATGAAGTTGCAGTCCACGTAGGCATGGCTTTGATTTCCTTTGAATCTTCCGCAAAATGGGTAGTAAAGAGTGAGAACTTGTGATAAAGAAGCCTTCAACATATCAGAAATAATGGTGAAATCATGATCAGTAGGAGAATAAAAAAGGACAATGGGAACGTAAAAAGGAGGAGCTAACTGATCGAGGAGAGACACTTTGAAGTGTTGAAGGTGAGAAGGGGTCGGGGATGAAGGCTTTACGATGCTTTGGGACACAATCTCAGCTCTTGCTACTTCTGCCATTTCTGCTGCAGATCGGCTTGGGAGAGCTTGTTAAAACTTTAAATACAAAAAATAATAATAATAATAATAATTAAAAAAAAAAAAAAAAAAAATCAGAGGGGTAGGTAGGGAGAGAGGAACTTGGATAAGGCTTAGGCAATCAATTAGATAGGAAATAGAAAAAAGTTGACTTTATTAATATGTTTTCAACTATAATTTTGATGCCAAAGTTAATTGAAGCCGGAACCGAATTCAGGCATACGTCCACTATGTTACTTTAATGTTCACACTTTAAATGAACGAGGTATTTGCTATTTAAGAGAGAACAATATATTCCCCCACATGTTTCGATAATCCCTCCAATTGGAGTTTTCCCATATATATTCGGCAATCAAAAAAAGGTTTTCAGTAAGAAAACAATTGTTGTTTACGTAACTACATTTTTAAGCGGCTCTTCAATATATGATCCCGCACGGACGCCCGCCCGCCAGCCAACATCCCAATCTCGACAGAGCCTATTTTATATTCATGTTATCTCTCAATTAACATTAATTATCATATTCATATATATATAAAAAAAACATTAACTATCATATGTTAGAATAACTACAGAAATAACTTCTAAAAAAAACTCTATAATTAAGAGTAACAGCGGAACATTTTATCAATAACACATTTAGTCATAGTAACTCAGAATTCTTTTAACGGGAAGATGAGACACATTGATAGTCTGGGAATAGCTGTTAGCCTATTACCCAGTCAGGAAACCTTCAAGAGCAAGCAAGTGTATTTCAATATTATTGCCTAAGACCGGATATACACTATTTATAATCTCTCATTAACACTTGTACCAGCTTACAAGTCAGGCAAGTAACCCTAAACAAAATCTCTATGCAAATCATGTGCGGGCCACAATTAGGGGATATTTTATTCAAATACAATGATAAGATAATATCTAGATATAATATATATTAAATAATAAAATATCTAACCCCATTACTTCTTACATTTTTCAAGGTGTTGGAGGCCTGAGGCGGTGGCTATAAAAAGCCGCTTTGCATTTATCTGTTTTTATTTTTATTGCCACAATTAGAGTTGCATTTGAAATTTGGAATTTTATTTAATTTTAATTGATTGTCTTTTCTGGATTTTAGTAATGGACGGCCTAAGGACTAGGATTTTTATGAAGTTGCTTTATTATAAATTTCCATTTTTTAATTGAGTCATGGAATTTGAATATGGAAGTATTATATCTGCTTGTGTATAATTTATGGGCTGCAGCCAAAGCGAAGAAGCTCCCTTGTGTTGTGATACTTGTAACAAGTGTATGATAATTATTTGTGATTTGATGAAAAACTTTAAGTTGACTTTAATAGGTCTTATTTGAATATGAGTGACATCATGTGATGCAAAGGAAAATGTTTTATAAATTCAAATTTTTGCGTCAAATGGGAGAATATAAGATAGGATGTTACACATAATAATTATGAGAATTTCTAAATTCATCTTTTAGCCTATAAATAACCCTTAACTTTGCTCTATCTTTATGTACCCATAATGCCCTGAGGCAGTGGCTATAAAAAGCCGCTTTGCATTTATATGTTTTTACTTTCATTGTCCTAGTTAGAGTTGTATTCGAAATTTGGGATTTTGTTTCATTTTCATTCATTATCTTTTCTGCATTTTAGTAATGGACAACCTAAGGCTTAGGATTTTGGGAAAATCTCATATAAATACCAGTTGAATTTGTAAAACCCCCAGAAGCCCATAGAATTTGTAAAAAGACTGAGAAGTGACAAAAACATATGAGGGATATGCAAATTCAGGTAAAAAGTCCACACCGCCCTTAAGTAAGTTTATGAACACACTTGAGAGAGTAAGGCCACTCCATTCTCATTCGAAATCCATTTCTCATTCGACCGCCCTAGCGTGTTCTTCATCGTCTTCATCGCAACGCTTGTTCTTCATCGTCTTCCTCACGATGCCATAAATCCCTTAAGAAAAATCCGGTTTGATTTTTTGAAATTTTAATCGTTAGGGATGCGGTGGTTGTTGGGGCTGGACTCGATCCACTGTTGGAAGGTGAAGGAAAGAGAGATAAAGAAAAAGGCGAACAGTAAAATGAGCTCAGAAGACTGAAAAATCCAATAATGATCAGTAAATGTGTTTGAAGAAGACGATGAACAGTAAAACTTTTAACGACTATTTATAAAAAAGCAGTCGTCAAAAAGAGTACTTTTAATCATTGTTTTTTTTAAAAAAAAGTCGTCACAAACTTTTGATGACTGTTTTTAAGGGGAAAAAAACGATCATTGTAACTTTTAATGACTGTTTTCTTAAAAACTGTCATCAAAAGTTTTTTGACGATTTGTTTTTAAAAAAAAGCAGTCATTAAAAGTACTTTCAACCATTTGTTTTCTTAAAAATAGTTGTTGTAACTTTTTTTTTTTTTTTTTGGTGTGCTTAACTTTCAATGAAGGTTTATATGAAAATAATCATTGAAAGTTAAGCAATTACTAAACTTATTAATCCCATTACGAATTTTATTAAAAGTTCACATTTGATTAGTGTTTTTAAGAAAATAGTCATTAAAAAGTTACAATGACTTTTTTTTTTCTTAAAAACAGTCATCAAAAGTTTTTTACGACAGTTTTTGAAAAAACAGTCATTAAAAGTACTATGTTTGATGACTGTTTTTGAAAAAACAGTCGTTAAAATTTTTACTATTCACCTTCTTCCTCAAACGCATTTATTGTTCATTATTGGATTTTTCAGCCTTCTAAGCTCGTTTTACTGTTCACCTTTTCTTTATCTCATTCCTTCACCTTCCAACAATGAATCAAGTCCAGCCCCAACAACCACCACATCCCAAACGATTAAAATTTCAAAAAATCAAATCCGATTTTTCTTAAGGATTCATGACGTCACGAGGAAGACGATGAAGGACGAGCATCGCGATAAAGATGATGAAGAACATGCTAGGGCGGTCGAATGAGAATGGGGTGGCTTTACTCCCTCTATTGTCTTCATAAAGTTACTTAAAGGCCGTGTGGACTTTTCACCTGAATTTGCATATCCCTCATAAGTCCTTGTTACTTCTTAGTCTTTTTACAAATTCGGTGGGCTTTTGGGGGTTTTACAAATTCAACTGATATTTATATGGGATTTTCCCTAGGATTTTTATGAAGTTTCTTTATTAAAAATTCCTACTTTTTAATTGAGTTATGGAATTTGAATATGGAAGTATTAATTTGCTTATGTATGATATATGGCTAGAGGCCAAGTGCAGAGCTCCATTGTGTTGTGAGGCTTGTAATTATGATAATTATGTCACATGCATGTGATTTAATGAAAAACCTTTAAGTTAACTTTAATAGGTCTTATTTGAATAAGAGTGACATCACGTTGATGAAAAAAAAAATGTTCTAAAAATTCACATCTTGGTGTCATAAGAGAAAATATAAGGTAGGATGTTACACATAACAATTATGAAAATTTCTAAATTCATTCTTTAGCCTGTAAACAACCCTTGACTTTGCTCTATCCTTATGTACCCATATTGATCGACTGTTAATTGAGATTAATTTAATGAGACAATTATATCTCATAATATTACCTCACCTCTTATGCCAGTATCGTTAAGTACTAGAACTTTTTTGATGCCAATTTTATCCTAATGGAAGGAGTAATATTTATCTCCTCATAGGCTCAACAATTATTTCTAATAAATTCTATTAAATCAAACAATTAAATAGATAACAATCATCATATGCTACAAAATCAAAATAAAAAAATCAATCATGCTTACAAAATAAATATAAGTAGCCAAAAAAAAAAAAAAAAAAAAAAAAAACCATCACAAACAAGTGTATATTTACCAATGTAAATCATGCAATTAAAAATTCATATCACTAAGGTTTACCTATGGGCAAAGACAATAGCCTAACATGAATTTATCTTGATTGATGAATCTTGAACACACTTATATTTTCTATTTCCTGTGGGCTACTTAAGAAATCTAATGTCATTTTATTCCACCCTAATTATTATCCAATTATAATTATCTACTGTGGGCGAAGACTAATTATATAATGTCATATGTGATTATAAATGTGTATGTAACAAAATTGAGGCTACTCCCCTGGAAACAAGCATGTTAACCACGAATATCATGTTCATTTAGAACATAAATATGCACCAATAACCTAATAAGAATTTAAACAATTTAATCAACAAATGTGAATAATAATTGAAATTCTCCCACTTCGATTAAATTAATTAATCACTAATTGGAGTTTATGTTTTAAAAATTCCACAAGCTATTATTTATACATGGATACTGTAGCTACTCCCCAAGATGATCACAAATATTAACTATGTGCACTTAAATTCTAAATATGTATAAATATTTAATGAGAATTTAGTTGACTAATTTAGTCACAAAATGTGACCAAATAATCATTATAGATAAATTCCCCCACTATTTTTTGCATCCAAATTAAATATAATATATGAACATCTTAATAAAGGGATTGATATCAAATAATTAAATTAATAACCCTCGCACTAATTTATGTATTCAAAAATTGTTTTAAAAAATCAATTTCAGCATATTTCAACTAAAATATATTTTTTGAAAAATTCAAACAGTTGAAAAATTATCCAAAATTAATTATATAAACAATAAGGTCATTTAAATAATATGCCAAAATAAAATTTTTCAAATTACCATAATGCAAAAAATAGCCAAAATTAATTCTCCCATATTTAAACAATTAAAATGACACATAAAAATAAGCATTCCAATATTTGATCTAATAAACCATGGGATAAAATAGAAATTAAATCCAGACAAGTTTATGAAGACAAACTAGGTGGCCCATAACGATAATGGTCTCAAATGAAATCCAAGAATAATTTCCAAAATAAAAACTTTAAGTCCAAGATGGTTTCTGAAAAACAAAATGGTCCAAAAACAACACAAACCCAAAATTTGAGCGCCAACATTAATTTTCCAGAAATTAATAAAACTATTTTAAAAAAACCCCAGCCCAGAAAATAGGAGTCCAAAAACAAAGGGGTCCAGCTTTTAAAAATGACACAAAAACCAGAAAATAAATAAACTTAAAAAAAAAACAGAGGCCCAAGTCGAAATAAAATGGGACTGAGAGAAAAATATTGGAAGCCCAAATAAGATGGCCCAAAACGCACGTCCAGCCCACCTGTCTTGATGAGGGAACGCTCTGTTTAGCCAGTGGACTAAACGGCGCCGTTTTCAATGAAGGGGAGGGCCTGACTGTATGAAGCATGGAACGACGCCGTTTTGACTAAGTCAGAATTGTATATTAGAAGGAAGTGTTTAAATTTGCATCAGTTTTCATATATAACAAGTTATACGCTCACAAGTCATGATCACAATATACAATTTGCTATGTATAATATGTGAGGCTTGGTGCAATCCACGAACCTGATAAAGTGCATGAGGATTCCTTTTATATATCTATTTTTGGCAGAGGGGTCATCTTATATTAGATCATTATGTTAAAGAGATGACATATTCTCCACAAATTGGTCTGATTCGGTTGCCTGTGTTTCACTCTTATAGTTAGGACAGCTTCCAAATTAAATGCCCTTCCTTTTTTCACGGCAATTCCAGGACACCTACGATTAATTCCCTTTTCCAACTTTGGCCGGTCATTTTCTTTTGTCGTGTTTCCTCAATTCGTCTTCATTCTGCATCACTTTTAGAAACCTCATCCATTTAATTATATTTCATTTTCATTTTTCTATTTTCCTTTGTTTTGAGGTTTCGAGTGGTTCTTTTTTTTTTTTTTTTTTAGCTGGAAATTCAATTTACATCTTCAATCTGAGTTTTGAAACCTTACTGATTTTAAAAAGTTTCTTATTCATTTGTTTCTGAGTCACTCCTCCTCCTCCTTTTTGTTATTGGCGATTCAATATATTGTATCTTCAATCTGTTGATTTTGCAACCCCATTAACTCTCTTCCTTCTCATTTTTCATTTTCATTCGTTTCAAGAATTAGGTCATTCTCTCCCACTCGTTTCATCAATTGACCGAATGATTTGAAACCCCATTACTTTTCTTTCTCATGTTTCTATTTTTTTATTTATTTCAATATGGGGTGATTCTGTCCTTAATTATGATCATCGAGAGAAACTGTTGTTAGATTATAATAAGGAAACGGGGTTTCCATAAAGCTGAAAACTATACCCGGTTCGATATATGTTAGAAATATAGAGGTTTTGAATTCGGAGAATCAAAATTACAATCTGTTAGGGATGAGTTGCTTTCCTTGGTTTTCATGCAATGACAAGAAAGCAGCACAGAAGAAGTCCAAACAAGGAATTTCAATTAGGGCACAAACTCAACTAGGTCAACCTCAAAAGGAAGCCCTGCTTCCTCAGGTCCGCCCTGGTAATTCATCAACTTCCCAAGTTTTTCTTATACATGCATGCATATTCATATTAAATTTTGACCAGATGCGTACGTACTTAAATATCACATAATTCGATATGATATTGTGTGCAGAGAATAATCATTCTTCAAAGCCACCTGAGGGAAGACCAAATAATAATAGTAATGCAAAGAAAGCCGGTGGCAATAACAATAACATCCCCGCCAAAAATTTCACCTTTCGAGAATTGGCCGCAGCCACAATGAATTTTCGTGGAGAATGCCTCATTGGTGAAGGTGGTTTCGGAAGAGTTTATAAGGGAAAACTCGATAGAACCAACCAGGTACTCATATATATATAAATGTGTGTGTGTAATAATTACTCAATAATTAATATAATGACCGTCGCTGTTCCTTGTCAAAGTTCTCTTCATTTATAGTTTTAGTTTTCTTGCTCTCAAGTTTTTCACTATTTAGAATTGCAAATTTGTATGATCGTCATTCTTGTTTTAACGGATCATTGGTGTGTTTTTATCTCCGAAAAATGATATCAGCATTTCAATTTTATACCTTCTAAGGTGTAGTTATTTCAATTAAATTCTTTGACGATTCTTCTTCCTAGATATGGACTTTTTTGCTAGCCTGATCGATCTCTAAATGAAAATGATGATTTGTAGAAACAAAAGACAAAGACTTGTACCTTGTTAGGTACAAATAAGGAGATAAGATGATGTTTTAAACCTGTACGTGCAGATGGTAGCTGTGAAGCAGCTGGATAGAAATGGATTGCAAGGGAATAGAGAGTTCCTTGTGGAAGTGTTGATGTTAAGCCTCTTACACCATGAAAATCTGGTGAATCTTATTGGATACTGTGCGGATGGAGATCAAAGATTATTGGTGTATGAGTACATGCCTTTGGGATCTCTAGAAGACCATCTTCTTGGTAATTAAGCTTCATTCCATGCATCTCGATCGCAGAATATATATATACACATACACGTTCAATTACTGATCAATAAATTAGATATACATGTGTGTTACGTTGTTGTGTGATATATATGCATGCACCTATGTCCAGACCTGGAACCGCACGAGAGGCCACTAGATTGGGGTGTGAGGATGAAAATAGCTCTGGGGGCATCCAAAGGTGTAGAATATTTGCATGACAAGGCCAATCCTCCAGTCATATACCGAGACTTGAAGGCCTCAAACATATTGCTGGACAGGGGGTTTCATGCAAAGCTGTCGGATTTCGGGTTGGCCAAACTGGGACCCACAGGAGACATGTCTCATGTCTCGTCCCGAGTCATGGGAACCTACGGTTACTGTGCTCCTGAGTATCAACGAACTGGTCAGCTCACCGTCAAATCTGATGTCTACAGTTACGGTGTCGTTTTACTGGAACTCATCACTGGAAAGCGAGTGATTGACAACACCAGGCCCGCCCGCGAGCAAAATCTTGTTTCTTGGGTCTGTTACGTTACGTTCCTAATTAATTCAACATAATGAAATACTAGTGGTATTAATTAACTTACTACTTCATTCATCTGCATATATGCAGGCACGACCAATCTTCAAGGATCCCAAGAGATGCCTAGAGCTAGCCGATCCCCTTCTTCAAGGAAACTTCCCTGTCAGAGATTTCAACCAGGCCGTGGCTGTGGCCGCCATGTGCCTCCACGAGGAACCCTCCGCCCGCCCTTTCATCAGCGACGTCGTCACAGCCCTTACTTTTCTGGGCACAGACGACTCCGAAGCCACCGACATTATTCCCCAGTCACCACCGCAACAACATTCCAACCTTCTTGACGATGACTCCGTTGCCCTACTACGTCAGCGAGCTGTTGCTGAAGCCATCAAATGGGGTTCAGCTTCTAGGACAAATGCAAATGCAAATGCTTCCTCTTTGTAAATTCACACTCAATGTTTCATCTTCCACTTCAAAAATTTGTGTCATATGAAATATAGCCATGAAGTAATTCGTCTAAATGCTTTTTAAATATTTGTAAGGGACGGTGAGCTGGTGAATTTAGACTAGTCCGGGGCATATACTTTTGTTGGAAATTATGTCTTAGGGACAAGTCATTGTTCTCCATTTAGTTATTATTTCATTCGCATGTTTATAGTAATAACTGTATCCTTGGATATATCTTATAGATTATCTAAATGTCTCTGGTCAGTCATTATGGGGAAGCGAAGATGAAATAAGATCAATATAACTTTGATGAGGTATGGAGATACGAATCAAAGTTATAGGCACTTGTAAGAGTATAAGGTGCTGGACCGACTCATTATGAGAAAGCTGCACGGATTTAGTCATAAGCTTTTCTCATGTATAATCATGTCACAATGTCCTTTGACCTGAGATCATCATGGATTCCTACATGATATGAGTCGCTGATCTTTGACCTAGTCAAAAGTCACCTTTGACCGGATGATGATAAAGACTTGGATCGGGATCAGTAGTTTTCATGCAAAGGAATGTGAATAGTCAAGATGAAATTTGTCCCTCACATTTGTAGAGAGATAATACTGGGCCCCTCGATGAGTGAGTCTGAGAAATGTATGACCATACTACAATGGAAATGAGTTTCAATTTCTATTAGACTACTCAAAAATCGAGAAAGTAATGGTCAAGAACAGAAAGTTGATATTATCTATGCCTCATCCTTGACCAAATTATCGCGTGACAAAAGGGACGTGACATAGTTGTACGAAAGGTAGTATCGTATCATTGATCCCCATATGAATTGGGTAGTCACAATGTCTTACTAAAGGCCGCTTGAGACTTGTGGCAGGTACAATATTGGCCCATTGCCAATCTCATGTGGGCTGCGGTGTCGCACACAAGAATAGCTCAACACGAGCAATAGTGTCAGATTCATTGAATTTAGATGTGTCTAAGATTTAATGAATACCGTATTTAATCTAGGATGATATATATATATATATATATATTAAATTCAAAAATAATATAATATTATTATTTGATAGAGATTATAATATTATATAATATTTGTTTTGTATTTAATTTATTTGATAAATTAAATATCTAAAACAAATAGAGATATTATATCTCAAATTTAATTTTTGAATAAATGATATCATATATCGATTTAATTTAAATTGAAATACAAAAGTATCTCGATTTAATTAAATAGATAGATATCATTTCTCAAATTTAATTTATAAAGATAAATTAAATCGAAGGCTTTTAATTCGGATTAAATAAATATATTAGATTAGATTTATTAGATAGATTTAATTAATATATTATTTTAATCCACAAAAAAATTTCAAAATTAATCCACTAATTTTGAATATAATATGCCTATTGGGTTTAGAAAAACCAACAGGATATTTTGTCAGTCGTATTAGAAAGCCACGAGAAACCCTAGAGAGAAAAAGGAGAGACACAAGGTTTGAAGGCATTAACACGCTGCCGTCCGTGTTCGAGTGCTATTCGTGTGGATACCAGTAGAGGGAGAAGATTCATAGAGTCAACTCCTGGTTGATCGAGTGGGTAGCCCATGTGTTCAGATCGAACGAAACGCACACCAATTTGCATAGGTATGGTTTCCAACGAACCTTGATCTAAACGCTGTTGATGGATCCTCGGATGGGATTCGTAAAAGTTTTTAATTCCGCTGCATGTACGGATCCCAAAAGAAATTATGCCCTAAGGGCAAGTCATTGTTCTCCATTTAGTTATCATTTCATTCGCATGTTTATAGTGATAACTGTATCCTTGGATATATCTTATAGATTATCCTAAATGTCTCTAGTCGGTCATGTACGCGGGAGTGAAGATGAAATAAGACCAGTATGACTTTGATGAGGTATAAAGATACAAATCAAAGTCATATGCACTTGTAAGAGTACAAGGTGCTGGACCGACCCACTATGAGAAAGCTGCATGGATTAAGTCATAAGCTTTTCTCATGTATAACCACGTCACAACACCCTTTTGACCTGAGATCATCATGTATTCCTACATGATGAGTCGCCGATCTTTGACCTAATCAAAAGTCACCTTTGACCGGGTGATGACAAAGGCTTGGATCAGAATACTTTTCGGTTTGCAAATTTGATACTTCAATTAATTAAACTCCGAATCAAGTATATTTAGAGATTAAAAGAATCTTAACTAAGGATAATGATTATAACTTCATATATATAATATATGTAATTAAGTAAATGAAGATTTTTTTTCTTCGGCTACAGATAGATTATGTTAGCGGTTATCATTTTTTATGTTGACAAATAACAATAATGCGTTGGAAGCTCGCTCTATTTATTTGACGGCTATCAGAAGGATTGTAACGTGTAAATTTTCATAGAAGTTTCATTACGGACCATAGCGTATCTAAAAGTTATTTTGGGTCCAATATCTCACGCCGAAACTTTCATAACCGTAGCAATGTCATTATAGCCGTTATCTAAGTTAAATTTAATTATTAGTTGACTAAATATATTAATCTAATAGATTATCATTCATACATTTTTTTGGGTTAAGATGTAAAATTGTCATGAAAGTTTTCTCTTAGGAGCGCTATGTATCCAGAAATTTTTAAATCACACCAATGCTGTCATACTGTTAGAGGATGTATGTGTTAATTCTAATTGTGAAATGAATTTGTTTGACTATGTACAATTCCACGTATAAACTCATTTAACAATCAAAATACAACTTTTAAAAAGTTATGAGCACTTACACTTAGGGTGTGTATGGCAACTATTCTATTGCCCAGTACTGTTTTTGAGATGAAACAATTTTTTCTGATTCTGTGCTTTGGAAGAGTTCTGAGAATCAGAATTATGTTTGTTAACCCATTTTATTTTTGCTCCGAGAATCGAATTACGTTTGGTAACACATTTTTTTTTCATTCCTAAAAAACTTATGTAATTTTTATATTCAAAAAATTATTTATATGGTGGTGGTGGTGGTGGGGGCGGCGGTGGTGGGGTGGTGGCGGCGGCGGGGTGGTGGCGGTGGCGGTGGTGGGGTGGGTGGCGGTGGTGGGGTGGTGGCGGAGGAGGTGGGGCGGTGGTGGTGGTGGTGGTGGCGGTGGTGGTGTGGTGGCTGCGGTGGTTGGGTGGTGGCGGTGTGGTCGTGGCGGTGGGCGGCGGTGATGGTGGTGGTGGCGGCACTGGTGGTGGTGGTGGGGCGGTGGTGCACGAGGGTAAATTTCTGCTTCGAAGAGGAATGAGTCTTTTCTTTTTTTTTTTTGTTGAGAAAAATGATTCTCATTTTGTGCCCTGGAACAGAGAAGCATAAATTTTTAGCTTTTTTTTTTTATTCCCCAAAGACAAAAAATAAACCGGTTCATCCGGAGCAAAAAAAGAAAACCATTTACCAAACATATTTCCCATCCATTTTTGTTCGGGGCACGTAAATTAAGAAAAAAACTCATTTCGAGAGTATTACCATGCACACCTTAGTGTTGTAATATCAGAACAGAATATTTTTTTTTTTTTTTTTTGTTACAACGAAATATAATTTATTATAAAAGATATATGTATGATTGAAAAGAACAATAATGTCATTCAATATTAAAAATTTCAAAAGGAATAAATATTTTTTCTATATAAAAGTGGTTAAACCTATTTTAGGTCTCTATGCTCTTAAGGAGTTTTGATTTTGATTTATATACTTTGTTTTTGTTGTTTTTCATCCCTATTTTTATTGTGTCTCAAACACTGGTATCTATAGTCTTTTAATTAAGGATCTGGATATGCGCTTATCATTATTAGTGTTTACTTCGTTCAAGCAACGTTAACACTGTTTAGTAAACTGATGTGTGGTTGACTAAAACTGATATGACTTATATGTAAAGATGAAAATTAGAATTAGAATTTTTTTAAAGGGTTAAGGATCATTTTTGCCAACGAACTATTGGGCCAGGTGCACACAACACAATATACTTTTTGTTGGACCTTAAATGCAAATCAACTTTTCAAAACAGTAAATTTGCACAAACACCTTCACAGCGCCTAACGTCCGTCTAATGGAAATAGTAAATTCGTCTACGACCGAGAGCGTCAAACAGTTCCGGGGCGAATTCTTTGGAATCCTTCATCCCTTCAAGAAGACAACATAAACTCATGTTGAAGAAAAACAAAATAGGAAATTATGCGCCAGATCTAAACAATTTGCTTGTAATTTTGTTCACGCCAAAATTCTCAAAATCATTGCATTGGAACCCGGGGAAACCGTAAAACTTTTTCAATTGGAACATAAATTGAACTGAACAATGCAAAAACCTTAACCGAAGATGATATACACCTATGCATTGAGCAAAATCGGCTCGATGGAGATAACCATCCTTGGCAAGCTTGCCAAAATTGTTCTGTACCTCGTTCCACGCATCGACAACATTTGATTTCTCGCCGATAAATTTCAGCTACGGAGTGCTTTGTGAGCACCTAACCAAGTTCGATCAAGTTGGGCGCGTTGCTTCGAGTGCCGAGCCGCGAGCCGTTTCGACACCACCCCCACCAACCCCTGCAATTCCATTCTGAGCAGAGGAAGAGGATTGAGTGCGCAACGCATGGCTGTGGCTCCAAGAGAATCGCCGGAACTTCGCTTTCAGCTCTTGTGAGAATTGCCTGGCCTGACTCTCCTTTTTTCCCCAAATAGACTGAACCCTAATTCCTTCTTTCAATTTCCATTAGACGGATGTTAGGCGCGGTGAAGGTGTTTGTGCAAATTTACTATTTTGAAAGGTTGATTTGCATTTAAGGTCCAACAAAAAGTATATTGTGTTGTGTGCACCTGGCCCAATAGTTCGTTGGCAAAAACGATCCTTAACCCTTTTTTAAAATTATAAGGACCTAGAATAGGTTTACCCTCAATTGTCACTCTTTTCTATAGGGTTAAACCAATTGGACATGTTTCTATGCTTTTCACGGGTTTAAGTTTTAATCGGTGTATATAAGTGATTTCCAATCAACAATGCAAATGTCAGTTTATATATATATAATTTTCAGAAAAACGGATTGGGCTCATCTACAGTCCAAGGGCAGGACGCTTGAAGCCTAGTCCGCAGTGTATACTGGGTCAGAGAGTATACATGCTTCTACCTCTTCCCACTGTTTCCACTACTTCGTAGACCCCTAGGATGCCTTCCATATCATCCTGACCAACTCCAGAATTGAATCCCCTCCCTTTTAGTGTGAAAGTTCGACCTCTTCGTCAGTTTAACCCAAATATAAGGGGTAAATGTCAATTTAATTTAAAGTGTTAATACCATATCTACAAAGGAAATACGTTAAGCTTCAATCTAAGTCCTTATAAAGTTTTACCACTAAATGCTTAGGTCAGCTGGTAAGAATTGTCCTAACTTAACCACGGGTCTTGAGTTCGAGACGTGAGAATGCAGCGTGTGTGGGTGGTAGAGGCTTCCCTCCAAAAGTGGCCAACTCGATCTCGGTTCAGATTAGTCTAGAGCTGTTGATGTGTCTGAAAGATAGTTACCTCAAGACACCAAATGCACTACGCCAAAAAAAGAAAAAAGTCTTTATAAAGTTTTAAGGACCAACAATTTCACCGACCCAAAGGATAATAGGCTCACCAAACCCAAACACAATCGTCATGTTGGTGGGTGCATTTGGTATCCGATCCGACCGATTTCAGATTCATTGACGATGACCAAAGATTCGAGCTGGAAAATGCAAATACTATAAATATTTATATATATTGTTTTTAATATTATTATATTTTTTACTGGAAACAATCAAATTTTCTGTACACTTCTGACAAATTCGTGACCTTCTTCCTCCAATCATAATTGCTTGCTTGTTTATCTTACCGCCTTCCCAGTCTCTGGTCGAATTTTCTGGTTTTTACCCGTTGGTGCGATTTTGCTTGAATTCCAACTTGCGAATCCGTTCTCTCCTTCGTTCTTTTTTTCCCCCGTCAGAAAAGAGATTCTTCGTATTAATTGTATTCCATAACAGTTTCTGGTGTTTCGGAAATTTTGGGAATATCTATAGGTTGAAAAGATATGATTGATAAAGCTTGGAATTGGGCTATAGGACTGACATATATAGTCTCTGTGGCAGCAATTTGGATTGCTGCTAGCTTTGTAGTTCAGTCTGTTGTAGATGCAGGGATATCACCATTCCTTATCACATACATCTGCAATTCATTGTTTGTGGTGTACATTCCGATTGTTGAGATTGGACGATATTTGGAGGATTCGTATGGGAGTTTATGGTTTTGGAGGAGTGAGAAGGAAAGTAGCGATTTGGAAGTGCTCGGGGAATCAGAGCAAGCTATTCTTCTCGAAGACAATGATGCCAGTAACGAAGCCCGTTCATCCTTGCCCGATGAAGAGCTTGTCGGTCAGAAGAGGAATAGTAGTGAAGGGACATTGCCCGATCAAGGTAGTTTGATTGATGATCTGAAAAGTCAATTGGATGCAAAAGGGCGCTGGACTCGATACAGGGTGGCTAAAGTTAGCCTATTGATATGCCCATTTTGGTTCTTTGCCCAACTCACTTTTAACCTCTCGCTGAAGTATACTACAGTCACAGTAAGAATTTCTAAATCAAGGATTTCACGTCTTGTCTTTAGCTTCAAAAATCTCCTTCATTTAATGATCTAGCTTAACTTCCTTTATATATACGTGTGTGTGTGTCATATGCAGTCCAATACTATCTTAAGCAGTGCGTCCAGTCTCTTCACATTCTTGGTCTCTCTAGCATTTCTGGGCGAGAAATTCACTTGGATAAAGCTCTTCGGTGTTCTTCTTTGCATGGGAGGTACAATAATTGTAAGTTTTGGTGATTCACAAAGTGGTTTAAGCACAATTGCCTCAAATCCTTTTCTCGGAGACGTTCTCGCTCTTGTTTCAGCAGCTTTATATGCAGTTTATATCACCCTTATTCGCAAAAATCTGCCTGATGATGATGGAACGAATGGCCGTGCCAGCATGGCTCAGTTTCTTGGATATCTCGGGCTTTTCAATCTTTTTATTTTTCTTCCTGTTGCCCTTGTATTAAATTTCACGAAGGTGGAGCCATTTCATTCACTCACCTGGAAGCAGGTCGGCCTGATTATTGGTAAAGGTCAGTATATATAGTTGCTGCTGTTATTATGTTTTTTATTTTGAAAATCTGGCTGATTTCTGTATCAGTTTTTTGTTTTGAAAGTTCAATTGGTTACTCTCACCGAAAAAACAAAAATGTTCTAAGGATATACGTTCTTTTATATATATACATATATATCTTTTACCTCTCTTAGAATGATAACTCATTTCCGTTTTTTTTTTTTTTTTTTTTTTTTTTTTTTTTTTTTTTTTTTTTTTTTGTACTCATTTCTACATCTATCATACAAAAAAGAAGAGATACACATATGCGTGTTTTTATTGACAGTTTTGGATATTTATACATACATAATTGCATAGGCTGTCAAATTTGCGCCTATGAAATGCTGCACCACTGCTCTGCATGTCTGACTTCCGAAAGGGAAATAAATGTATAAACTGATCATCCCTAGTACTCCTTTAGTCCTACTAATTGTAGAGTTGATTTTAGTCTTAAATATAAAATTTATTTCTTGTATTTGTCAATATTTTCCTAATTTACCCCTATTGATGCTCCCTCATCAATAAATAAGTAAAAGAGAGATAGAGGGAATTAAGGAATATGATTAGGGTGGTTTAGAAAAAACATGTCATATTAATTAACTTAACTAACTTCTTTAAGGACCGGAGGGAGTAATTCTTGAGTTCAGAAGAGAATCAGTGTGATGGGGCAATTATTGTCAATGGCATCAGAAAATGTGGGGACTAACGTTACTTCTTTGAGATAAACAATTTAAGAATTTTATCTTTCAACCGGCAAGATAAAAGAATAAATTTGTGTCCGAGGAATTCACTGCCATTTGTGTTAAGAAATAGGAAATATATGGTATTAATGTCTATACTAAGATCATGGGATTATAATCACATCCCAATCAAATCCCATATAATTAGGGATTACAACATTATGAGCCATTATGTGTAAAGGCTCCTCTCTCTCTTGTATAAATACCAATACGTTTATCATGAATAAAATATAATATAACTTTCTGATTCATTTCACTACATGGTATCAGAGCTAAGGTATAGTTTTTGGGAAATTTGAGTATTTTTTTTCTTGTGGCCACTGTTACTGTAGCGTTAACAGTAACAGTGGCCAGCCAGCCAGCGTCTGTATGAGTGCCATCGCTGTTTCTTTTCCCAGGGGGGAGTGTGTACCGGTTGTTATGCTGTCTTTGTAGGCTGCCAGAGCTTGTTCTAGGTTGTCTCCTCTACCTTCTTCATAGGATTCTTTGATTTTTCGATTCTGGCGAAAATTTCCAGATTTAGGCGAGATTTTCTAGTTTCCGGTGAAATTCTCGCGACCCTTTAATCTGGTGGTACTCTGCATTTCCGGCAAGTTTTGTAGCTTCCAGCAAGTGTTACAAGTTTTCTGATTTTCCCAACGACTTTTCCAGTTTCCGGCGAAGTTTGTAGATTCCGTCAGGTGTTCTAAATTTTCCGGAAATATGTTATTTGATCATTGGGATGATTGTTGCTTCTATTTGGTCACTAAATGTGGCGTTTGCTGTCATTTGGTTGCTGCACTTATTTTCTAGTCTTGCTTTGTTCTCTGACGTCAAGCCTTCATTTCTGGTGTGTATTGGCCGGTTCTTGCTTCGAAGGTTGCGTTATGAGAATGAGTTCAATGGTTTCTACTATTTCAAGGCATTTTGATTCGTGCACGTTCACTTGGCTCTAGTGGTTGGATTCTTCGTTTGTTACGTTTTCCAACACATTCGTGAAGTGTTCTTTTGTCTTGAATATTGTGCTGTGGTTGGGTAATTTCGTCGGCATCTTCTGTGCTTTGCGTCCTCTGGTGAGGAGTTTGGTGGTCCTTGTGTGACCCGTTCGTTGCTTTGCCTCTGGTGAGGTGTTGGTCTCTGGTGAGATCGTTGGTGTTTATCTCTTGTGAGATGTTTGGAGTATTGTTGGTCCCTTGTGAAACCGTTTGGTTGAGCTCTTGGTGAAGTTGTTGGATCATTTCTTTTAATTAGTGGCTGCTCGCATTCAAGCTGCTTACAGCTTGAGGGGGAGTGTGTGAGAATTTTGTGATTTGTTACCTAAAGTTTTTAAGGAACTCGGGTTGACTATCTTTGTAACAAGTTGGGCATGTTTAACATCTATGCTCCAACTTGAGGGGGAGTGTTAAGAAATAGGAAATATATGGTATTAATGTCTATACTAAGATCATGGGATTATAATCATATCCCAATCAAATCCCATATAATTAGGGATTACAACATTATGAGCCATTATGTGTAAAGGCTCCTCTCTCTCTTGTATAAATACCAATACGTTTATCATGAATAAAATATAATATAACTTTCTGATTCATTTCACTACAGTAATATACTAATATAGTAATATATACGGCAGAGAGCTGTGATGATTGATACATTACATGTAATTTCATAAATGGAGTTTGAATGAAATAACTGGTGCTGATATTTACGCAACTTCTGTTCTGGATGGATATTCGGGTTGAAATCTTATTGGAATTTCAACAATGCTTTCTTTCAGGCTGCAAATGAATAGTTCAGGCTGCATTGGAACTGGAAAAAGAACAATTGAATGAAATGATATCATCGAATGAACAATTAAATGAAAAGATACCAACGAATTTTCATTGGTGATTGATTCATAAAACTTTTTGCTACTTCCAGGTGTCTGTATTTGTAATCTCATCAAGACTGTTAGTGGTGATGCGACGTAATGGAGATCATAGGATTAAATCTCATTCCAGCCCAAAATGATACTACCTCCGGTCCTAAATATAAGATCTAATCGACTTTTTTGAGAGAGGTTAAGAAAGCAAAATAAGTTACTTAATCATATCATATGTTGTATATGATTAAATTATATACCAATTTATAAGTCAAACAAATTAATTTGGAGAAAAATGATAAATCTAGATACTTTAAAAGAATATAATTAGTTTTCTTAATTTCCCCAAAAAAGTCAGCTGGGGCTTATATTTAGGACTCGAGATAATATTTTATAGTTTTTACTTTGTTACCACATGCTTAGAGCTACCTTTACATATGCGTTTGCTTTCAGGCTTACCTCTCAACTTTTGCTAAGTACAGCTTCGTTCTTGGGCTTCATCCATTTATTATACCAGTACTTTATGAGTTCAGTTTGAAGGGCTTGGTTGACTAACCTAGACTCTTTCCCTTTTGTTTCAGTTGCGGAGGCTTAAGATTTAAGGTTCTGCTTAGAATTAGAATTAAGGCTTAAGAACTAAGGTTCTGCTTAGAGTTAGAACTAAGGTTCGGCAGTAGATGCTTTCTATTCAACCTGATCAACCTGTTTCTGTTCTGTTCACTATTGCAATCCTTTCTGCTCTAATGTAACAAACAGAAAAGAATGGTTTTCATTTTTGTCCGAAACATTTTGTAATTGTAGATGGGAAGTTTTAATCAACAGTAGCAATGAGTCAACAGAATATTGTGCAGAATTCAGCCCACAAGATTGAGTGAAATTGGTGAACTTAAAATGCAGAACCATGCATTACTTTACCGTAGACATTCAACGGAGATGGAAAGCTAGGAAGTGATGGCCTGTTACACCATTGAGCAAAGTCTATAATAGGAGGCAGCCCTAAACCTCTACCTAGATACCAACGAAGCCCGTATTGGCACAAAGCCCAACAATGATAGGGAGGGCAGTTAGCTAGGGGTGCATGTCTGAAAGAAGTTATGCTAGGAAGACCTTTGGAACCTGGGGAGAGCTCCTGACCTCTCTAAAGTTAGGAAGGCTATTTTATCGTTCTTTCTGTTATGCACTGTAGCTGGCCTTAGTTGGTTACTTCTACCCATTTTCCTCTTCCTTAACTTATTGTAGAGGCTATAGTGAAGAACACAGCAATGTAAATCTCAGTTTCATCAGGAAGCCTACTTTAATGTTACTTTCTGTGCATCTTGTTTTTGAGTATTATGCTGCATGGGTCTTTTTTGTCGATGATTAATGAGTTTTTCCCACTTTTCTGGGGGTAAAATTCAATTATCCTATGAAAAGAGTATAATCTATGAATAAGCTCATGGTTATAATTTTTTATTCCTGTTGCGGGAGTCTGATGCTACATTTCATGTTGCGGTCAAAGCTAGCGTTGATCTTTGTTAGAATTTCAACTTTCTTGAAGGATTTTGCATTATAATTTATAGCAAAGACTTGATTGTTGATTGACTGAGTCATTAGTTCAGATAATTTTATGCCTAATTTTATAGAATTCTAAGTTTGTCACAGCTTCTGTAAATATATTTAGGAAAATTCGTCACCTATCTCTTGTGAGAACTTTTTGTGCATCAGTTCCTGGAGGGCATTATAACCTGCTGTCTTATACTCGTTTGTGAAATTGGTGTCATAGCAGCACACGTCCTCTCTTGGTTTATTCAAGGAAAGGGCGCTAGCTTTCCGGGGTATTATTGTCTTATTAGGGTGTTGTATGCAGTTATTGTTCAAGGATGCTGTCTGTCTTAGATGTTTAGGGTAGTTTCTATCAGTTATAATATCAGTTATTGGTGTCTTAGGAGTCAGTTACGTGGAGTTGTCTATTTAAGTCTCCATGTAAGCCAATTATCATTATGTATGGAATATTATTCAGTGGAACTTGTTCCCTTGGTCTAGAACTTCAGATTCTGGTTCTAGAATATTAGGAAACCAAGAACTAACATGGAGCCTGTTTTAAGGGGATGTTTTATATGGTTTGTACATTACATAATTTATGAATGACTTATTTTTGAAGGATTGCTGGATAACGTGCTAAGTGATTACCTGTGGGCCAAGGCAGTTCTTCTAACATCAACCACGGTGGCTACCGCTGGACTTACCGTTCAGGTGCCTTTGGCAGCCATCATTGACAGTTTGACTGGCCATGCACCTGGCCTGCTGGATTGCCTGGGAGCAGTAGCTGTGATGATTGGCTTTGCCGGAATCAATGTTCCCTCCGACGCCTTCAAAAAATCAAGAGAACCGAGCGTTGAGTTGGAAAATGAGTGTGTGAATTCCGCTGCTTTACCTACAAGCCAACATTCAGGTGCGATGTCATAGCGGCATTTGCATTGTACTGGTTACTACTGGCACACTTCATTTTATTTCCCGTCTCCGTTGGAGGGCGTATTCTTGCAGCTGTTCACATCAACTGCTGCAACTGAAACGTATTACTGTATTTATGTTGTATGCGGAAATCAAACAAGAACATGAAAGTTTAAGAGAGGATTACAGGTTTGCACTGGCAGATGAAAGTAAAGTTGGCATTTTTATCCTTGAATTACTAGACCATTTATTTAGCTTTCACCCTAAAAAATAATTAAATACATGAATTAGTTACTGAAAAATTGTACATTTGAATTTGACTTGACTTGTTTTCAATGAGTTATTATGATCAAAGAAGGATTGGTGCATTTACTTATTTTGAGAATTGAAGCTAAAGATATACTACTCCAGAACAGCTACAGAGAGCAAGAAGGTTAGTGGTTTGCAACTTTGCATGACATAAGAAATACTATCTTTAGTTCTGAATATAAGAGTCAAACAAAGAGTTTGTTTTAGTTCTAAATATAAGACTTTAATCCATTTTCTCTCCCAAATTTATAATTTTTCCCCCTAAAGTATCTTCTTTGATTGCACATAATTATGGGGATTCCACAATGAGTAGCTACAATACACTTGATTAGAAAAAGTACTCTAGAGAAATAATACTCATGCATTACAAATAGCTAATTTAAATTATTTATTTAATATTTACAAATTTGTTATGTATATCTTATATTAAAAATCAGACGGAGTGGGGAGTACCAGGTCAAAGTGAGCATTCTCTGTTTGGATATATATGTAGGGAGTGATAGTATAACCTTGAGCCTTTTCTGAGATTCTCATCATTTACGAGTAACTCCAAAAATTTAAAAATAAGCGACCTCAACTTGGAAAGCAGTTAGTACGGGACCTTAATCACCCCCTTAAAATTGTCACATTTTGTATCTCCAGTGTAATATTCATATTTACATAATGTTAAAACTTTCTTGTTATGGATATTTTTATAAATAATTAAAAGCAGCCCTATGCTTTGCTTTCCCATTTAAAGAAGCATTAAATCGCAATTCCAAAAAAATTGTCATTCACATCAGCATTAGAGCAAATACTAAAACACGGAATCGCATTAGGCAGATCAATAGAACTGGCAAATGCGAAGATTCAGGTCCATAACTGGTATGTAACAAATTATCTGAATTATATTAGGAAGATATATTTTTCATTTTTAGTGCTAATTCATCTTGGAAGTTACATCAATCAAGGAAAAATGATGATAACGCCGAGTCGACATTTATAGGGAATCGGTTTATCCCCCAGATAAGAGTTGCATGATGCTAGCTCTGAGACACAGCCGTCGGCCCATATCTCTGCATCACCCTCTTGGTTGCAAGAGCTGCAGCCTCACTAGCACGCATTGAACCAGTTGCCATTATTGCTGCAAACTCTCTGGCAATCTCTTCTTGCACCTTGCTGCGAGCTTCACAAAGAGGATCCTCTGCAACTCCATTAGGAACTGACTTCTCTTTCTCCACAGCAGGTTTTACTGCCGGTGGCACCACATTTTTCGTTGCGCCCTCCACCTTGTCTGTTATTTCAACATCCACCACTCCGGAAGAACTTTTCTCAGCGGAAAACTTGGGGGTACTTGAAGTTCTTGCAGTATTGGCTGAGGCAGGATTTTGCGGCGGCACCATTGAAGGTTTGAATTGGGGAACTTGGGGAACGGCGCCAGATCTCAATGTTGTCTCTAGATTCTGGATCATAGGCACTGCAAGAGGAAGGTTTATAGTGTCAGATATCAGTAATTTAGGCCTCCACAAGCACCCATCAATATTTATGAATTGAACAGTTGCTTAATCAAGCATCATTGTTTAAAATTCCCATAAACTCTGAGACGTAGACAAATTCAAAAGCCAATTCAACTTATGAAAGGGGAAAATTGTTCAAGACACCACTAAATGGACCTACGAAAATAAAGATCATGATTTTGAGATGATCGTCAAGGAAAATACATCGATGCAAAAATGCTTTGAATAATTATATATGAGATAAAACTCAAGAAGTTCCACACGCAGATGAAAATGCCCCATATAAGGAAAAACTAAGAAACCCATGAATGCCTTAGATTATTCATTTTTTTAAAGAAAACATTAAACCGAACTGAAAGAGGTGCATAAAATGAATAACATGGGAAGCTAAGAAAACGGTAAATTTGAAGCAAAAACTCACATATAAGGTGTCCCATTGGGCTGCTTATAACATCATTAGGAAGCTGTAGAATATAGTCAGGAATGCTTGTGCCAACCAAAAATTGGGCAATTTCATTGCTGAAGTTGTTGCAATTGTGTGTAAGTAAATTATAGGTTTCTGCTGTGTACCGTGGACTGATTTCATCCAAGTAAGTTTCAAAGACATCCTTAGGAACGTGTGTTACACCCAATTCTACGACTCTAAGGGGCGTTCCATAGGGAGTTGATCCAGCAGGAGAATATTGTATGCCCCCACCAAAGTAATACTCATTACCATAAACCACTATTCCTGTATGCCTGAGGTACAACACAATGTACAAGTCATATGAATTTCAATCTGCCAACAATGATTGCACACTAAAAGAATTCAAATGCCCAAAAGACAAGTAACAGGATAACAGCCATGGCGCGGCGCGCCCCGGAGGGGGGGGGGGGGGTGGTGTTGGTTCGTATCATACTGCCCAAGAATGATGTGCATTAAATTATTAAATGGATTGTCAAATTGTCAATGGCAAGCCACTCCAGTAATGAGGTCCCAACATGTTTGTTGACATATTCTGCTCCGATGACAAGATCTCTTGATGACTACAACTGGTTGCTAGTCAAATGCTGTGGATGTGTGATATGGACTTGACAATCTACTCTCTCCAGTCCTTATATGATCCACTTTCTTAAGTGTAGATTTTTTATGAAGGTGGGGGAGTTTTTTTTTTTTTTTCCCCTCAATTTACACCCATACAAACATGTCAACTACAACATATGAAAATTTTTCAAGCTAGCAAACCACAAAGCCATCTAAGTTAGTTATGGCAATCAATTATGGACCAACATAGCAAAGAACTCACCAAACAGCCTCAATGGATTTCCCCAAAAATGTTGATGAAAGCTGCCGGGCAAGTCCCTGACTTAGATCATAAACATTAAGAGCAACCCTGTGACCCTCCTGAAATCAATACAGACAATTGTGATAAGTATACCAGAAATTGTGAATCCCTTTGGAGAAAGCCAAATGATAAAAGAATAATAGAGAACATTTAGTTTCACATACCTCAGCCATCAGCTGCAGTTCAATAGAGAAACACTCAGCTGCTTGGTAACACTCAAAAGTCGTAAACCTTCTAGTAGAACTTATCAGAAGAACCTAACAGATGAATGACAATTGTTTGAAAACTCCATCAGATTTCATATTTGAAAAAACATGAGAAATGTACATGTCAAAGCATGCCATTTCCTTCCACCCCTACAAATAATCAGAGTTTACTTTATAATAAGGACTTTCTTCCGGGCTTACAGGAAATACAGAAATTGTATCATTAGAAAACTCCATTGCAACTAATCCAGAAACAGAGACCAAGGTGAAGCGTGGACAAAGAATATTATCATTACAACAGAAGGACAATGTCTCCCTGGTCTGATTCAAGCTCAATCCTCACATTTTACGAAATTACATTGAAACTTGACGACAAACATGCACCCATTCCCCGACCCAATATTAAAACTTCCTAATATCAAAGATTCAAAGCAAAATTGGAAATGCCAAATTCAAAAAATCCTTTAACAGAAATATATATACTTTCTAAAATAAATAAATGCGTGGGAGAGAGCAATAAGATACCTATGATCAGGAAGGAAGAGGAAGCGAAGTAGGGTAACGTGAGGGACGGCTTCTGTGTTCTTCTCCCCCAGGACGTCCACTAATTGCGACAGGAGCACGGTAGAGGAAACCTCTCCTTTTAAAGCAAGAGAATTGATTTTGGAGATCCAGATTGTCTACGACTACCACTTTTTCCTTCCGATATCATCTACGACCTTCTAGAACCTACTGGCCAATAGTTGAGTGCCACGTGTTTTTTATTTTTGAACGCCATATCGTCGTTTATGTGGGCGGGGGTAGACTGACGTCGCGGACCGCGTGAACTTCATACTCTGGAATTATACAGAATCATCGCCAGACAACTTGTTACGAGTACGTGTTTCATATCGGAATTTTTTTTTTTTTTTTTTTTTTTGGTTGTAATGAAAACTGAAATTCATTAATAACTCAAAAGAGCAATTACAACAAGAAAAAACTACAAACTACTATCTTTCACCAATTACCGCCTCCTGGACAGAAGGTGGTGGATGATTAAGGGCCCGTTTGGTACAGGGAAGATTTAAGGGAGGAAAAAATGGAAGGGAAGATTGAGGGAGAACTTAAAAAAGTTGAAATTGCATTCGGTAGGCATAGGAAGGAACTTAAGTTGAGGGAAAATGAATTGTTTGGTATGAAGAATTGGGTGTTAGTTAAGTGGGAAGGTGAGATGAAATTCCTAAAAGGCCATTCGAACATTCGAACGAAAATGTTACGTTCGAACGTAATAGGCACCAAATCGCCCGTGTTCGAACGTAAAATCTGACAGTGGCTTGAGGTTTACATTAGCAATTTCACAGCCCTATAGATAGAAAACCAGACCACTAGAACACAGAAACTAAACAGAGACGCATGTAGAGGAATAACCTGATGAATGGATGAAGGAATGGTTTAAATGGAAAGAACAGAGGGTTGAGAAGAATTTAGAAACAAAGGAAGCCGACAGTGATGGTCTAGTCTTTCCTCTCCGGCGACGGTGCTTCAGAGGAAGAAGAAGGCGAAGATAATGGAAGAGAGTCGAAGCTTTCTGTTCTCGTCGGCGCTCTGGTTCTGGTTCTGACGTCGGGTTTGTCGCGGCTGTGGTGAAGGGTGAGGGAAGAAAGGAATGCCGCCGGCGAAGATGATGAAGAAGGTGAGAGCCGCCGGCAACGGAATGGAGAAGGAAGGATCAGATTTGAATCCGCAATGCTCTGGTTTTTTTGTAGATCTGAATCCGCAACGATGATAAAGGGCTTTTTTGTCAACAAAATTCACTCTCCCAGGAAGATGGCACTGTCCCGCCAATTTTTGAGGGATTCAATTTTCCCACCATTGTGGGAAGATCGACCCTGGCGGGAGATCAAATTTCAGGGAGAGAGGCACGCCAAACCATTTTTGACCGTGCGAACTGAGCCATTTTCCCTTTCCCTCACCTCAAATCAACATACCAAACGGGCCCTAA
The DNA here is from genome assembly GCA_019022655.1 of Acacia acuminata. Classification (NCBI taxonomy): domain Eukaryota; kingdom Viridiplantae; phylum Streptophyta; class Magnoliopsida; order Fabales; family Fabaceae; genus Acacia; species Acacia acuminata. Next base: position 268,362 of record JAFJYI010000422.1, read on the forward strand.
GGAGACAAAAGTTTCCTACGATATTATGAGCTAGCTTAGCCAAGTGGTCTGCTAAGCTATTTTGATCCCTAAGAATATTACTAAATAAAACTTTCCAGTTTTTTGATAACCACAACTTGACATCAACTATAATGTCCCTAAAAGGATGAGAATAATCGCACTCCCTAGTCAAAACATTAACAGCTTTAACACAATCCGATAGTACAATAACATTTTTGTATCCTTTATTCCAACATATCTGAAGACCTTGACTGATCGCAATGATTTCTGCTATTGCTGGGGGAACTACTGTGATTTTACACATGAATCCGCATATCTATCGTCCATAATCTCTACTAATAGTGCCTCCACAACTGCTTTTCCCAGACTCCAAAACTGAAGCATCCACCTCGAGAGTGATAAATCCTTGTTGACATTCTCGCCTGACCCGTCCTGCAGTAAACTGTTTAGAATAAATGTGACAATTTGTTATTAAGTCTTTATCCCAGCTTGCTCTGAAGAGGCTAGCATAAGCGCTTGTGCTATCTTTGGTGAGATCCTCGCCAAATAATTTCTTGCAACGGTCCGCCCAAATGTCCCAGCAAATATAACCGAACAGTGTAGCCTGATAATTGAATTTTTCATACACTACTTTTTGTCTCTTGATTTATAATTTAGGACTCTTTAGCTAATACATAATGGCTTTTATACTTATTTGGGCCTTGGGCCTTTTATTATATTTTAGCCATTATTTAATAATAAATTCTAGTTTTACATTGTTTCACCATTTTTATCATAACTCTTGAACTAGACATCGGATTTGCCTCATTTTTGTCTCACATTTCAGATGATTCAGAGAGCTACAATTGTTATGAAGACATGAAGAGCAAATTCGGACAAGAGGGTGGTCGATTTTGGAGCCGAAGTCATATGTATTTTTGGGTTCGAATTTTGTACTTAAAGCCTATTTTATTTTATTTTCGTTATGGGCCTGAATTGTGGATTGGAGCCCCATTTTGTTTTGACATTTTAGGTTAAGTGAGGCAGCAGCCACAAACACATTCTCATTCACGTTTTTTAGATTTTAGTGGATCAAAATAAGAGTTTTCAAATTCTTTGAAATGTTCTTCGTGTTCTTTGCGTTCTTCATCAATTCTTCGTCTTTCTTAATTATGTTCGGCTAAATTTCTGTGATTAGCCCAACGATGAGGATTCCATCCACTATCCAGAGGATTCGCGCTTAAATCAGTAACCGTCTAACTTGTTTCTGCACTCTTTAATCGGATTCGATTTTTGGATTTGGATTGGGTTTTTGATTAAAAACCCAGATCGACATTTCCCAAGGACGTAGTTCGAACTAGGTTAAAGTATCACTGTTCGATCGTACAGAGATACGCCACTGATTCGAATAAATTCTGGACGATTGTTCAGTTGAGGGAATTTCGGGCAAATGCGAGATTTCGGTTTGCCTTGAGTCGATCACGAGTTCGGTTATAATTTGTTTTCGTCCGAGGAAGGGAAGTGGTGGAATTCGAAATCCGGGGTTAATCTTCTGTTTATCTGTGTTAATTTCATTCTATTTCTGTTATTTCATTTTTATTCTCTTTGAATCAAAACCCCCATCATTCTGTTGCTGTTCGAATCGAACCGACTGTAAATTCGTTGGGAAACGACCCAGGTTACATTATACTGCAAATCCTTTTCTAATCTGGTTATTTTGGGAGATCACGGCAAATCTCTATCATAGCCCAAAGGATTTTCTTTGTAAAATCCCTTCCTTTTTCATGATTGAGATTCCACTACAGCCACTCTACGCCTTGGAGTGATGTAAACTTCTCCCATAAGGTCGGGGTAACTACTGAGATCCATCTTTCCTTTGTGTTGCTACAATCCCTAATTAGGTGCATCAAGTCCTCCTCTTGGTTACAACCAAAAGGGCATCTTGCTGACTCCTCAATGCCTCTTTGAACTCTCCCATGTGCAAAGGTTCACATAAAAGACTTGACATTCTCCGGGCCAACCCATCCCCACAGCATCTTCCAAACAGAGTCTTCGTCCCGATGTGTACCTGCAAAAAGAAAATGGTATGCAGACTTGACAGAAAAACACCCATCAAATGAAAGTTTCCAATAGTATTTATCCTCCCTTCTCTCCTCCCGAGGAGGGTGAGCACACATGATGCGATCAACAACTTGCGGGTGGAACCACTTGATTAACTTGTTTCGATCCCACTTTCCCCAATGGTCAATATAATCAACAACTTTCTCATTCCTATCTGCGAAAGCTTCATACCTGGGAATAAGGTCAATAAGGGGTCTATTGATTTCCAATTAATTGTCAAACCAAAAGGACGCCGATTTACCATTTCCAATTTCAACTCCAACACCCCTTTGAAACTTATTCCAAACCGCACATATCCCTCTCCATGTTAAAGACGCCCCTTCTTTCTTTTGGATATCAGGTCTAAACCTTTCTCCACGATTATACTTATTACGGAGTCCCTTAACCCAAAGAGCTTCCCTATTACACAAAAGATTCCAACACAATTTCATCAAGAAGGCTTCGTTTTGTTTGCGCATATCCTTTATTCCACGGCCACCATCCTTCTTTTCTTTAGTTACCTGCTCCCATGATACCAAGTGGAGTTTCTTTCCTTTGTCGTCATCACCCCATAGGAAACCCTTGCTCTTCTTCTCCAATTCCTTTACCAACCATTTTGGGAGAAGCATTGCTTGTATATAGTAAGATGGTAAACCAGTTAGCACAGCTTTAATAAGGGTAGTTCGACCAGCGAAGTTCAAGCATCCACGTTTCCACCCCGAAAGTTTCTTCTGGGCTTTTTCCAAGATTGGGTCAAAGGTAACAATTGATGCTCTCATATGAATCAAGGGTATACCCAAGTATTTGCCTGGATCTTCAGTGAGAACAACTCCCATGCTCTGGCTAAGGTGAAGAGCTCTTGAGCCGTGAACCTTTCTAGAGAAACAAACTCTAGTCTTGTTCTTATTGATCAATTGCCCAAAAGCCCCACAAAATGTTTCTAAGCACTTCATCATTGCTTCAGCTTGTCCTTTTGATGCTTCACCAAACAAGATAAGATCATTTGCAAAAAACAAGTGAGAAATAAATGGACCTCCCCTTTTGAGTTGAATCGGCTTCCAAGAGTCATCCTCTATAGCATCATTAATGATATGATTTAAACCAATAGTGTCGTGTTATTCCCAAACAATAAGAATTACGTGACTAAGCCTTATACATATATAAATAATACATTTATTGATAATAATAATGATGATGATGATAACATTTATATAATAATAATAATAATAATAATAATAAATATGATTATAATTTCACTAACTATTATTATTTATTTACAATTATTTTAAATTCTCAGAGACTATCCTACTATTTTAAATTAGGAGTTTAAATAAATATTAACAACATAAAAATAAATCTTATTATGATACATATATATATAACAGTGACATCGAGTAAGACCATAAATGGTATTAAAGTGAGAATGAAAAGTATTTTATCTCACAACTTTTTGCTACAAAATCTGAGGACACCCAAATAATAACTTTGATTATTTTCCTATTGCTTCTCAATTTTTAAGTGTTATTTCCTGTACTTGCGAGGGCCCACGCTAGTTGCTTCATTGAAATCATTGAAGCTTTCAAATATTAGCTTTTGTTGGTCTGTACGTGAGCCAGCTTTTTAATTGATCTCAGTCAACTTCATATTTAGATGTGTGTTTTTTTTTTAAAAAAAATGGTTAATATGACGCAACACGTCTAATTTTATTATGTTTAGTCTCTATAATTTCTAAGCTACTAAATAGAATTTGCTTTCAACTGAAGTATGTCTCCATTTATATGTGCAGCGATAATAATGAGCAAACAATATATATATACAGTTATGACAGCAAAATAATTTCTTTTCCTAGTGCAGTAGCTACATGAACAAATATATATACATAGCAAATTTCTTTTTGTGGCGTGACACCTATCAGTAACTAGCAAGTTTTGGGTCTTCTTCTTTTTATATGTACAGAGCGATTTTCCATTTCAGTTTTAAAACCAAGGCTTTATTACACACGTGCAACAACTTAGTTTTAGTTTTCCTTTCTTTAGTTTTTCTTATATGCATTCAAAAAAAGCTTTCCTTCTCTTCATTTAACAAATGCAACAACACATGACAACAACCATCTAATAAATCAACAAGCTTTCTTTTGGTTTTTCATACTACCACAACGTATACATAGATATATGACAGAACTTTCTCCTTTATTTTCCCCTAAGTTTGTAGCACTAAGATAGTAAAGTAAATGACTTACCTTGCTGGATTTTAATCTTGTACTCTCATCTTCCCACCGATGACTATCACCTCTGCCTTATGGATTTAAAACAAAGCACCATGATGATCACAGCTGAAAGCTCTCACTCTCTCTTACGCTCTCAAACTCAACTCAAGTTTTTCCTAAGACCATGCGAATGAATGGGAGCCAAGAGACAAGATTATAAAATGCATGGGAGGTCTGGACCGAGGAGGAAAATACAAGGGTCAACGGCGGTGGGCTCAAGAAGTATGGCTCTCTCTGTTGTTGCGTGGATTGCTAAGGCCGAGATCGTTGCTGCAAAAATCGTGTACGTCTGCTCCTGTTTCGTGCTCACAGTGTTAACGTGTTCGGTGTGTGTAGGGGGTGGCTGCTGCTACTACGTTTTATTCGATTAGATATTACGATGTGGTTTTATCCTTGTTTTGATTGCTTTCGTCTACGAGGAGTATTTTATTATTATTATTATTATTTTATTATTATTATTATTATTATTTATATTCAATGTATTTCCCCAATCTGATGCTTGGGCCAAGGGATTTAAATGAATTGGTTTGAGCCCAAATGCTTCGCTTTTGTGTGTTGACTAATGGAATACATGAAAATGAATAGATCATGGTTTTGGTTTTAAAGCATATGGGCTGATCTCTCTTTATTTATTTTTATCACGTGGCTTCAAGCAGAAGAAGGCATGGTGCTAGAATGGTTTATGGTATATGGACTTTGTGTTTTTGCTTGACTCACTTAACAATTGATCATTAAATAATAAATTATTCCCTTGTCTTATTGTTTAATTACCAAATAAATGCTAGAAACAACTCCTTGATGTTTTGTAAGGATTTTCTTCCTTATTTGACTTCTTTAACCTTAAAGTAATTTCTCTAAAAATCTTAAGCTATAAATCAACCTCTAACTATTTTCTTTGAATTTCTCAAGAAAATAGGTCTTTAAATTCTAATAATTATTTTCATAATTATTTTAGACTAAATTTTCATAATTGATTTCCATATAATAATTCAATTTCAAATCCCAAAAATTTGGGATGTTACATTTCTCCTCCCGTTAATTTAAATTTCGTCCTCGAAATTTGGACCCATAACTTTAGGGAATTATTTTAGACATCTAGTTCTAGTCTATTTCTTTCCTACGCATGCTTACTAAGCATACAACTCATCATACACCATTCTTATCCATTCTGTACCCAGGTATAGTTCTCAACTATACAGGGCCCATTGGTCCATTCTTTGAGCACTTGGTTACTCGGGCTTCTCTGACCGTTACAATCCGCCTTCTGGCTCATTCCACTATCACAACACCGGATATCTTGGCGTTACTGCTCAGGAAATCACTTTTATGCCATAGGCATCTCAACTACCACCTGGTACAGTCTAAACATTCTCTGGACATACTAGTCCAAATTCATAATACTTGTGAGCATCCCATACAGTGCTAAGCATCACAGTTCTTGTGACCCAGGGACATCGCCCCATGCAAACTTGCACACCGGGTCTTATCGCCTCGAGCCTTTGCTCGTCTATTTCATGTATGAGCTTCCTCAACTTAAGCTCTCCGGTCACTTTTCTCTTGCTTAGCACGCTGGCAATTCTCATTTGACCTACTTGGTTCAGATCTCTAGACCATTCTAATAGTTTCTGTTCCTGTTTCAACACAATTACCAACTGCACTGCTTTTCATTTCAATACATTAGCAAATGGAAATGACGCCATTGTTTTTTTTTTCCTATGTTATCACATATTCAACTTCTAATTTTCAAATATTTACAAATTTCTGTGGTCGCAATACATTTTTATAATTGCACGAAACAATATTTTCACATTTTCAATAAACCATAATTACTACCAGCCCAATTTCGAGAAAATACATTCTTTACCGGCCTAAAATCAAGAAACACATTTTCTACCAGTTTAACACACAATGGAATAATTCTTTTCACAAAATTCAACAACTAAGAGGCACACGTCACCACTTCGCCCTGTCTCACCAAGACATATCCCAATCCTTTCATACTAACCATCAAAGTGACAACGCGCATGCCGACCAATGTGGGAGAATTCTGATCCCCCTGCAAGGGACCCAATATCCACACTAGCATATCCAATAAAGGCTCTACACCGCTTTCCCAGTCAAGCCAATCCATAGTCACGACCATCACTGTGCACCGCTTTCCCAGCTAACTAGTTCGTAATCATGGTTAGTACCGGTCCAACACGGTGAAATACATGCCCCCTTCAAGGTGGAACTACTCAGATTGGGAATATTCACCATTGGTGCGAGTATCAACCCCTCACGTCACATGCAACAAATTTTTCAATTTAAATGAGCTTTATAACTAGCCAGTGATTTCAAACATTTTTAAACATATCTGGCAAGATCCAGCAAACTGAGTATTTCTACAACAGTTTTTTTTTTACCTCTTCCAGTTTCATACTACCTTACACCACATAGTTCAAAACTCAATTTTAAACCTGGGTTGTACCAAACCCTTTTATGAAACATAATTTCAATAGCGACCACTAACCTGGTTTCAAATTCGGTTGAAAACATTTCTTTCCAAAACTCTATTTCAACAAATTTTCATAAAATCAGCAGGTGCATTGGCAAATTCAACATTCCAGTTTTCAAACATAACCAAGAATCAGACAATTGTTTTTAGAAGGTCATCATGTATAACACCTCTCAAGGTCTAGCTATCACACGATTCCATCAAAAACTATCTCTTATTCATAACTCTAAGAGAATATTCTATATTCAAGATCTTTCCCTAAGCTGATACAACAACCAACAACCTTAAAATACCCCATATCAAATAGGTACTTATCCTCAAACATACCTCAAATAACGTACTGATGACACTGCACCAATCATTATTATCAAGGTTTCTACTCTCAAACATCCTTTCTAAGGAGATATCATGAGATTAAAATCATCCCCTAGCAGCTAGTAACCTCCAGATACCTCATATATGTTGGTGCCACATTCTAATACCTTAAGTAATTCAATTCACTTGTTACCATATCCTACTACCTCAATTCATTCGGGTTGATTCACACATGTAAGAATTACTCAATTGTCAAATTAGATCCTTAGATCACAATTCAGTTAATAGTAATCCCTCTTGGTACCCAACAGAATTTCTCAGGTTCATCAACCTGTTCCTGAAACCTTAACCATACCCAAATAACATGCTATAATCATAATTCATAGCTTCTAAATTCTGACATTATCCTTTATTATTAGCAAAATGATGACTCTTAGAACCTCAACATCAACTAGGCTGAGAAATTATATTTCCTCAACAACACCCATATTACATACCATGATCATGATTCACAATTCTTAGTCTAATCCTCAAAACATCGAAAAGTACGCTCACCATACCAGCATTAAATCACAAGGTTCTAATTCTACCTCAATCCTCAATATCACAGGGGAATATTCTGAACATCATTCATTCGCCTAATTGACAATCCTCAATCATACCCAAAACATTGCTCATAGCACCACATCAATCAACACTTACAGGGTTCCTACTTTCGAGAACTAAAACCTTAGTAAAAACTTAATCACATTTCGATCTAATCATCTATCAATATTCATAGGATTCTGATTCTCATGTATTGGAACCTTAGTACAACCTCATTTACATTTTGACCTAGGCACTATTTCAACTTAGATCAGATTCAAGCCTGGTCTCAATCATTTCCTTATTTAAGCTAACATCCTCACGACATCTCTGTGGGTCACCATATGTCATACCTCAAAGTATTAAGGCCTTAAATCAAAGGAATCTTAAATTCTTATAATACTTCCCAGGAGGTCACCCATCCCGAGATTTCTCTTGCCTAAGCACACTTAACCTCAATGTCCTGATAGGATATGGGGATCATATCTTGACTTAACAATAAAAACCCTAGGATTAAAGACTGATTCTACATTCTGAGCCATCTCTGCTATCTGCAAAGACCCCAACTTTCGGAGCCTGAACCCTCTTATTTTCTTTTCCATTATGAAATTAGATATAGCAAATTCTCAGCACAATTTTCTGTCAAGGGCTTTAATCTTGGGTGAAGATAAAAAAAAACACTTACTTGTCATAAATTTTCTGAGTATATACTTTAATTTGCGGGCTTCTTGCTTTTGTCAGGAAGAAGGATTGAGTACAATTGCAAAATCCAAAAGGCCATGAAGCTTGTTAAGAAAATCTCCTTTGTAGTAATGAGGCACCTGACTTGGTATAGAACGCACATCTTGAATGACGGCCACTTTCCTTTTGAAGTCAGAGTCCTTCTGCAAAGTATTCTCGACCAAATCACAAAAATCCCTCGACATGATTTTGATATAACGTCCAGATAGCACAACTTTTCGAGAAATTTTTCACTTTATTAAGGGACTGAACGATATCAGTATTGTCATTCCTCGATGTGGGTCCCTCATCTAAGATTAGAATAGAAGGCACCTCAAGTAATATGTTAGGAAAATGATACTCTTATGCTCTAACCACTATTTTTAAAGCTTCAAGTTTATTTGATTAATTCAAACTCAAGTAGATATTCTAACCTATTGTTAGAACCTATATTTTGATTGGACTTCTAAATTTTGAGCAGAAAATTCTATTACCAAAATTTCTACCACGATTCCAACTTGTTACTCAAAATTACCCAAGTATTAATTTATCTAGCTTCCTCAGACATCGGTGTATCGATGTAAAAGAGCTTCGTTCTCTTGAGACAGCAGTGTGTCAGGAGTATTTGAATATGAATTAACGGCGGAGTGAGTCATTCGTGTATCAACCATTCTCCCCACCAAAGGATGAAACCTACCCTAATAAATGAATAATAAAGCAACAAAACAAAACAACTAAACAGGGAAGGTATATGTGAATATTGTATATTGCCACTATATGTAGTGCATGCATGACTATTATCGGAATCATACGCTCTGATACCAAATTATAACATCCTTGTTATTGACTTAACATAATAACTAATTAAGGGTTTATTAAGAACTAAGTAATGCTCCAACATGACCAAATTGTACAAAAGTAAGTCAGAGTATGCTAAATGAGCCATAACGTGGCAATATACAATCATCCAACGTATACCAAAAGATGGAAGCACTACTGTCAAAAGAATTAGCCTAAGCTTCCGAAGTCTTCCTTGATGGACCCGGATGGGAACTATCACCTAGAAAAATGTGGTAACCATCAATCCAACTCATTACGAATACTAATATGTGCTAGTGAGGTGCCATGTGGTCCAAAAAAAACTTCCGTCTTACCAATGCTCCTGAGTGAAAACTTTCATGACATTTAAGACCCTTATCCCTATTTTGTTATGTAAATTGTTCCACTTGGCACCTCACTAGCACATATTGGTATTCGTAATAAGTTGGATTGATGGTTACCCACATTTTTTAGGTGATAGCTCCTGTGCAGGTCATCAGGGAAGACTTTGGAAGCTTAGGCTACTTCTTCTGACAGTAGTGCTTCCTTCTTTTGGTATATGTGGGATAATTGTATATTACCACGTTATGGCTCATTCTGCATACTCTAATTTAATTTGTATATTTTGGTAAATGATGAAGTATTATTAAGTCATTGATCAAACTATTATATAGTATTATGTTATTTAAAATGGGGGACGTTACACTGTGCACACACCCCACCTAAGTTAAATAATCAGTACATCCCAGCAGCAACATTAGAACAAAAGCAAACGAAGGTGCGATGCTCATCCATATGTGGGGTTTGATTCCTCTGTTTCGGATGTGAGGAAACAAAGGAGGATAGGGCCATTATATAGTGGAAATACCCCATGCATGAAAGCACGTAGGTGACCCTAAGGCTCATAATGAACCCTTAATATGCAGTGATTTGACATTAAGAAGGAAATGCAAATAGTAATATATAAATACATGATCCTTTCTCTCATTATTTTCTCATCAATCTCAATCTCAACGTCATAGCCATTTCTAAAGCTCTCGTTGCAGCTTCCCTCATCTTCTCCATCGAGAAACATTCGATGCTTGCATATTAATGGTTCACTATGAGTCTTAGGGTCACCTGCGTGCTTTCATGCATGGGGTGTTTCCACTATATATATGACCCTCCCCTCCACTGTTTCCTCACATCGAAACAGAAAAATCAAACCCCACATATGGATGAGCATCGCACCTTCATTTGCTTTCATGAAGTGGCCTTCTATAGGCTCCTTCACCGTTGGTTCCGTTAATGCTGTCACTGCCTCCTTATCACCAAAGGCCATGTTGATGTCATTATGGAGTATGATCTGTAGCTTCACGAAGCACGCCCAGTGGTTGTCGAGCATAATTGTTAGACCTGGCTATCACCCAAGAGGGGGATGAATCTTGGGTGTCTGATAAAACTTTAGAAAACTTTGAAAATCTTTCCGCAACTTACTAACGGTAGTTCGAATGACAGAAATAATTTATAAAGCAGTAGTTAGTCAATCGAATATATATGCTAGAAATGTAAGAGTTTAGGGAAGAGAATATGCAAACTGAGATTTATACTAGTTAGGCCCAATCCTTGACCTACATCCAGTCCCCAAGCTCCACTTGAAATTTTCAATCCACTATCTCCTTGTTTAACCGGAACAAGAGAAAAGCCTTTACAACCTCACAATTTTAGTCGGGCACTTGTGCAGCCTTTACAATCTCTTATTGAGATACTTCCCTTACACACTGTAAGATACAATTACACACTCTGTAAACAAAGGATGATCCTTTCACTCTCTAACTCACTCCCCCTTACAAGTTGTAATTGATACACCCACACTTAAGGTTCCTTAACCTTAAGATTTAATATACGAATGAGATGAATAAGTGTTTAATAACTCATCACGAGTAGATAACAGATGAACACTGAAGTACGAAATCGATCATCACACTCTCTACTGAAAAATTATATAATCATTGTGAAAACAGAGAGTATATGAGTTGAGCGTTGGATTCATAATGTTGGCATTTCAACAGTGTAAGCTCTTGTCTCTAACCCCTTCTATCTTGAAGGCTTCTCCTTTTATAGTTGATGTAGAGTATTCGACCGTTTGAGCAATTCTTCGTATTTAGCATATGACCGTTGGAATAAATATAGCCGTTGGGTTTTCTTCAATATGTCCGTTGGAGTTGAAGCACGAAAGCTCTGTAAACCAGCCTCTAATATTCATTAATTCCTTTTGTTCCTGCAATTATGTTCGTTGAGAACCCAGCAAAAGGAATGAAACTATCTTGCCCAAAACATCTTTCGAATGCTAGAGGTTTGTCTGTTGGATATGGTCTTGAATAGGCAACCGCATTTAATGCATTCTAATATGACTACTTTATTCAAAATCTTGAGATAATCTGTGTTCTAATTAACTGAAACTTATCAACAAACTCATTAAATCAAGTTAAGAATATCAATACAAGATGATATGATGAAACCATACTCATAATCAGAGAGCCAAAGATTTTAGATAAGCATTCGCTAAAACAAAGATGACTTAGGCTCAAGTCATCATTCTTGTTGGCTCGAGTTGAAGTAGCGGGAAATAGAAGAAGAACATTTGAAAATCGTTCTTGACTCGAGGCAGATGATTCCTTAACTCGAGTCTAGACCTGAACTCGAGTCACACATTTTCCAAACTCGAGTTGATGTATCGTGAAAGCATGAAGAACATTTGAAAAAAAAAAATATTCTTGACTCGAGGCAGCTGTTTCCTTGGCTCGAGTCCATGCCCAAACTCGAGGCGACCAAAGTCCTTGCTCGGGTTAATCTTCAATTGATCCATTAGCTTTAGAAACATTTGACTCGAGGCACAAAATACCTTGGCTCGAGTTAGCTACACTCTAAAAATGCAGAGATGAAGTTCTGAGAGATTGACTCGAGGTGAAGAAACTCTTGACTCGAGTGTTTGCATCATTAAGATCAATATGATCGTTGGAAAATGCTATCTGACTCGAGGCATAAACTTCTTTGACTCGAGAGAATCAACTCGAGGTTGTATTTGAAGAGACTCGAGTGAATTCTGCATATTCATGGTGTATCAGGTTTCGCTGACTCGAGTTAACACTTCAGACTTGAGTTAAAAACTGCTCTCGATTCTTCAAACTCTTGGGAAGGTCATTTGACTCGAGGTACACTCTTTAACTCGAGGTAAAAACTGCTCTCTAAAGTGTGATATAGAAGGAAAATCAAAGCTTGCTGAATTGATTCCAGAATTTCGAGTGTCAACTTTCTAGGGCCATATCTTCCTAGTCTAAGCTCCGTTTTGGTTGATTCAAGTCTTGATGGAAATCTCTATGTGTCTACTTTCTAATGGAACTTATTTTAGCTCAATTAGATTTTTAGTTTGTGAGATACACTCAAATTACCAAAGGTTGGTCTGAACTGTGACGGTGATGTTTGTGTCAACTTGTAAAACTCATAGCTATCTCCTCTGGACTCCTTTGGCCTTTCATTTTTTGTCAAAAGTACGTGTTGTGAGTCGATTGCTGTCATTTTATATGTATATGGTTACAATTATCTCCGCTTCCAATGTGCCTATGATGTCTAGTTTCATATGCCACTAGTTTCGTGTCAATCCAATTCCTGGTTTGAGAGATATCATCAAATTACCAAAGGTCGCCCAAGCTAAATGTGAAACAGAGTGCACCAAAGTTGCTGTAAGTGCACTTGACTCGAGGTAAATGAAGCCTGACTCGAGTCAAGCCCGTCCAGAGAGCGAAAATCACTTGGAAATCACTATTGACTCGAGTCAGAAGAATGTATGCCTTGAGTTTTGATCCAAACTCGAGGTAGTGATGTTCTTGACTCGATTTAACCATCCTAGATGCCCAAAACACTGTAGATAACCGTTCTAACTCGAGTTAAGCTTCCTGGCTCGAGTTAGCTCATTGATTTTGCTTATTTTAACTCCGATTTGAGCCGTTCCAACTTCCATATCATCGTGGGGACTTCTAAAATCAATCTAAGAACTTGTATAATGATTTTCTTCATTCCATTGAGCAAGTTCTTCTTTTTTTCTTCTCTTCTCTTAATCATTTCCATAATTCAACTCTTTCTTTCTTTTTTTGGACTCATCATTCTCTCTGCAAATTGTACCTTTTTCAATGTCTCCTCTTCTTCTTGATTATTCCCAAAATATTTGTATAACTTCTTGCTTCCTTGATATTCTCTACAAGTTCTTCTTTCCGAAGCCTCTTATCTCCTTCTTGATTAATCTTTATAATTCAACTTGGATTAATCTACATTAAACATATAGTAGTTAGTTAATGTAGGAGATAAATATAGTATACAAACTTTTTGCTCTTAATAATGGCATCTATATAAGACATCATCAAAACTAATCATATCCAACAATAATAACTTCAACCCACCTGTCCCTCGTTGGTTCGATGACCAATTCCTTTGGTCAAAGTAACGGTCAACTAACAGAGATGGTATATTTGCTCTACTTTTGAAAGTTCATGTGTACTTTTGCACTGAAAAAACATTTAGTGTTGGGCGCTCCTCAGGGTAAAACACATATGTATTTTTGCACCTTTACCGTATTTAGAATAGCAATTAGAGCATTCAAAAGCAATATTTTCAATCGTGATTTAGAATATACGAAGTAAGTATATGAGAGGAGTTTTTTTTTTTTTTTTTTTTTTTTCTCGATTTGTTTGAATAACCACTTTTAGAATGTAGACCCATTACATGGATTACTTGTAACATTCTCCTATGGAATCGAACCAAACGAGCTATTAGTGATTTATTATTAGATGCAAGTTGATTTTTGTGTATTTAATGATATATTAGATTTTTAATTGTACAATAAATTATCTAATGGATTTTTATTCTTTTTGAAATTCTTAGACGGCATTTTGATATATAATTTTAAAAATACCAATTTAGTTACTGATCCTTTTATCAGACTCCAAACATTAAACTAGTACAATTTCCAGGCCAATTTTCTTGTCATTGGTTCAAAATCAGACACATGGTCACATGGATGCTAATGAGTAATCTCTCATAAGCACAACACCTCTTTAACCTTAGGGAACTTCATAAGTTCATTATATGTTTAATAAGAGAAATCATTTCATTATTTAAAGGTATTCTAGTTCAAATAAATTTATTTGCAAGTAACTTTTTCTTTAAGACGTGAAAAGAGATTCTTTCAAAGGAAGAGAAGAAAATTTTACCAATTATTTTATCATAGCGGTGAGTATACTTTGCTCCTCTCTAAGTAAAAAGAACACGTCATATTTTTCTTTTTTTAAAAAAAAATATCAAACTTGAGAGGTGGAAGAAAGGAATAGCTACTCTGCCTTTATTCTTTGAATCATGGTTTTTTTTTTTTTTTTTTTTTTTTTTTTTTTTTTTTTTGGTCAACAGGAATTTATATTGATACTAATGATAAAAGTTACATCAAATGATTACACTACGAAAACAAACCAAAACAAGAAGACTAACAAGTACAACAACAACAAACCAAATGTAAGGAAAGCTAATCACTACAAAACAAATGGGAATAAAAGTAACTTCAAAGACTTCATCGGCTTCCTGAACATCCAATGTTAGAAAGGACATGAAAGAAGGTGTTGGTTGCAAAACCCATCCGATTGGGCACACCTCCTTATAAGAATAAGCTCCAAATAGATCAGCTACATGATCACCCCAACATGGGGTACAGGACAGAAAAAACCCAACCTCAGAAGAAAAAAGATAAGTGAAGTCCTGAAGAATACTTTTACTCCTCTATTGAAGCAAACTTGGTGACATCAACCACCCACCGAACAAATTTTGGCTAACATTAGCGATATGGATTCGCCACCATCGAACGAATGGTCTTCTCATAGGTAAAGCACATAATAGTATTAACCATCGATAAATCCATTCCCCCAAAATCGCAAATCCAATCAATAACATAAAACACCACCATAAATACCTAAATCCACAAGATTAGAAGAGAAACACAAACATAAAGCAATAAAAACAAAAGCAAAGAAGAGAAATCCCCTAAGCCAGAAACCATCGTCGAGCAGGAGGCCACCGGCGAGCAGGAGACCACCGACGAGCCGGAGGCCACCGGCGAGAGAGATGTCGAGACAAAAACTCCCACCGCCAGAGACGAGAGAGGACCACAACTACACCCAGAGAACATAGGGATGCTGGAGCAAGGAAGACGATGAGGACGAAGACCAGAGGAGAGCTGGCGCCGGAGAAGAAGGAAGGTCACCGCTCTATTTCTCTGTTCCTACCTAAAACTCGCCTGCTCCTGACTCATCGAGGTCCGATCTGCACCTCTGCCACGGTTGTGGTTTGAGAGGAGGCTCGCCGGCGGCGAGTCAGGAGCTCTACTAGAGGAGAGGAATCTAGGGTTTGGCGAGAGAGAGAGAGCGTTTTTTGAATCATGGTTCATACCACCTAACTATGGACAATGGGGTCAAGGGAGGAAAAAAAGGAGAGAAGACCGCTGCAACTTACAAAGCAAGACTGAAAAGGCTGAACTAGAAATTTTAGATATTTCCCCTGTTAACAGATGCTACCCTTCCTCTCGTTGAGCAAGCGCTTCTAGCAATCTAGTTGCTAGGTTAAGTTGCTTAGTTGTTGAGTCGATAAATGTCAATAGTTCAGCTTGAAATCAACTGAGTAGAGCAGGTTCCATGGACCCCCAACTGAACAACCTCGGCCTACACCTGCACCCATTCATATCGACCTGGTAAAGGTCCATCACTGACAATGTCGAAGTTATACCTGCAAAAAAATAAGTCATTGCGTGTCAGCACATGAAGATTTCGGTAAAGTCCTCCGAGGATAAAGCTGATGAAAATGCACTCAATAAATTGGGTAAATTCCCACATAAAACAAAGAAGGTGTTGGTGATTAAGATAGAATACTTGTCCATAAATATAACTTGCTGCTGCTTCTCTGCATTTGCGAAGAACTCATCCATCTCGTAAGCTGTAGGAATGTCTCTCTGAATGCGTTGGCAAATTATTTGGTTAGTGATGCTGGATGCCCTTTGCCTTGTGTTTGAACCGGGGGTGCCGATGGCATTCGAGTCCCTTACTAAACTACAAGGGGTGCTTTCCCTTGTGCTCCTGTTTAATCAACAAGGTGTAACTAAATTTGATCGTTCAAAGAATTTTAAACATTAAAACTAGATTTGACAATTCATAAATCAAATAAAAACCCTGCCAGGATTCTGCAGAAGAACTTGCAGGGCATAACACGTGATTTTTAAGTTTGTGAAATAAAGAAGAACGTTTCTTCCCCCACAAGATCTCTTCAGGATGGAACTAAAGACAAATAACTACTCTTAAAAAAAAAAAAAAAAAAAAAAAAAAAAAAAAGTAGCTGAAATTAATGGGACAAACTCTGACTTGGTGGGCTCAGGCACCGAAGCAAAAATACAAAGCAAGAGACAGCAGAAACCTTTCTCACTCACGGCAAACCCAAAAGGGGATCCCACGAACACATCTCAGCCAGTAATAAGGCCCCAAGTATATGATTATGAATTTATGATTCATCGTCGTTGCTAGCACAAGTCACAAGGGTCGCTGCTACAAGTATGACTAGAAGTCAATAACTTTTTCATATTGACTACTCGTATTATAGAGGCCTAAGACTTTAGCTAGGCAACTTGCAAATTGCAATTAAAAGGATCACAAGGACAATCGAGGTGATAAACATGATGTAGTCACAACGGAACATTTCCATATATTCTTTTTTCATTATTATTTATTACATTTAACGATCTCCTCCATCCCCTCTTCAAGTTAAGGGCACAGTCCCTGTAACGACCAGGTGGCATTCAAATCTGAAACATTCTAACTACAACGTTGAAAAATAACAAAACTAATGCATTTCAGTCCTAATTGAACGCATCTCCAGTGATAAATCTGTTAAGACACCAAGTTTATGTTCAAACTTCAAATGAAGCCATATATGCAACTGTATAGAGTAACGACTCCAACATCAGGTAAATGGCATTATTAAAACACAGTACTGAGATCAGTAGTGGCATCATTAGTAAATACATTAATACATCCATGTTTTAAGTTAAAGAACTATACTGAATATAGAATTTAAGAAACCATAACTCCAAATATTGACAGTTAAGAACTGTAAAAATCCAAATTTCTCTCAAGAACTACAAACATAAGTTACAATTAGCATCCTAAGATTATATTCTTAAAATTTCAATCTAGTCTTTTAAATGTGTTAGTATCACTGTATCAAAACATTCCTATGATACCGAAAAACCTAAGATTTTTCTTTTGACCTGAAAACACTAAGATGTAATTTTAGGGAACATGTCTTCTAATTTTAAAAATACCAAAAATAACTTGTTTCTATAATTCTATAATTCTGAAGACAGATTTTAATATTTAAATTTTTTAACAGTCAATATCAATCAGTATTATGAATTACTAGTATAGTCTTTAAATGCCATTTTTCTGTGAGTACGTGTGTGTGGGGCTGTGTGTCATTCCATGGTCTCTACTCCACTCATAAATAAGAAAAAGGATGGAGCATTTCCCAGCTCCCTAGTGAAAACACTATATATATATATATATATATATAACACTAACCAACCCCCCGAGGCACCAGCATTTTGCAGAAATTAGTTTTATGCAGTAAAATCGTCATTCGAAAGTAAAAATACCTTTAAAAAGGGTTAAGAATGAGGGTACATGGTAGGGAACAAACATTGAATTATCCCTTTTAAAAAAATAGAAAACAGAAAAGCACTCACGCCTAACAAAAATGTAACGACCAAATTTATCTGATCTCGATATATAAAGAGAAAGATGAAGACAAGAAGCGTGGGTGAATGGACGAAACAGGAGGTGGGAGAGGAGATAAAACCATTCAAACAAACGAAATAATTTCATGCAAGAAATAAAAAATCCATAATTCTCAGAAAACTTTATGGCCCCTTCTTACTGGTTGTTTTAAATCGAGAATTTCAAGAGAAGCATGAAGTAACAGCATTTGAAAAACAACAAACACAAGAAAAAGCACGCACACAAATAATGTAACAATAATTTCACAAACAAAAAAGCATAGAAAGGAAGATAAAGGAGGTTCAACAATCAAATAATAATAATAATAAACAAGGTCGATGAAAAACGAATTTCAGGTAACATGAAAAAAGAATAATTATATACCTATTTCTGCCTTCAACCTCCAGCAAACTTTCCCCGTAAGAACCCTTAAAATCGACATCATTGTCCTCCAACTCCTCTGCCTGAGTTTCCTTGCCAAATACGCCAGAACAAAGCCCCTCCTTTTCATCCACTATGGAATTTAAAATCACATCGCAAAAATTTCCTTTAGGCCTTTCTTGGAAGGACTTTTTTCGTAGCAGCGCAGGACGGGTCTCGGTGCCGGGGACAATCTTCTCGAGGCGGCGGCTTCGGAGTTGCAGATAGGAGGAGGAAGCATTTAGGTCCGGTGTCGAAAACAGTGATGACTTCTGAAGCTTCTGTAATGCGAGAGTTTTAGCTCGGGTGCGAACGCCCAAAGAGGACTGAGGCGAAAGCCCCATGACTACAATATCAGCAGCAATTTTGGATTTCTTCAAGTACTTGCCCATTTTGCAAATTCAGTTTCTTCGGTGAGCATTCAAGCAGTGTGTAAGAATAGAACGAAAAGAAACAAGATCAAAAGGTTGTTGCTAGCTCTCGCTCGCGCTTTTATATGTAGGGGAACAGTCGAACAGAGAGAGGAGAGGAGGGAAATACAGAGGAGGGCCAATTTCGAATGGGAGGAAAGTCGGGCAAGGGGGAGAGAAATTAGGGTTGGCGGGACACACTATCTTATTACTCGGCATGCTTGTTTATATAACAATAAAATATTCAGGGAAAATTAAAATAAAAGATGAAGAGAAAATAATATTTATTATAAAGGATCATAAAAATTATATTTATTTAGAGGGGCCTAACATCATAATATAATTTAAAATTATTAAATTGTCCTTAATCAAACATCATGTGTTATCTCTTATATTCATAATTAAAAAAATAACTACAATTAAAACTAAAACCTTCTATCATGATCATATCTTTTTTTAGATATATTATTTAATTAACATCGGTTAAACTCATATTTTTTTAAAAAAATTATTTTCACAATTTATATCATCAAGTTGCTTGATTTATATTATCAATATTAATATCAATTAAATATTTTTTATAAAAATAAAAACTAAATGTATTTCATATTTTTCAGGATATAATAGGTTAATTAGATTTTTTTTTTAATTTTCTAAATTTTACATGAATTTTTTAACCCATATAAATTGCTTCTAAAAAAAAATAAATCATACAAACTTTCTTGATTTAACATATATGATAAATTATAAAAAACCTTGACTTTTATTAAAATTATATAATTCAATTTTTAATTAAAAATTTTTGTGGATTTTAAAAAAAATTATAATTTTTATAAATTGATGAATGCGTAAGTATTTTTTATAGATATAGATTCAAGTTGTGAAAAATGAAAATTCAAAAAATTATAGTTTAATTTAATGAAACTTAGAATTTTGTATTATTTTTAAAAATAATATGTGGAAGAGAATGAAGGAGGGAATGCAAAAAATTTTGTTAGAGCCAATTAAGTACTTTCAATTTTATATTTTTATATTTAGTTCTTCTAAATAATTACAATTTTTATAGTCCTTCTTCATAAATATCTTTTTCTATAAGTCCTTCATTCTAATTTTTCCAAATACTTTTGGAGCCAAAGTCATAGTTTAGAGAAAAAACATTATCTTTAAAAAAAAAAAAAAAAAAAAGTAGAAGCACCTCTTTCTCAAAAATCATGATTTGGGTGAAGTTACCAAGCACTATTACATTCTGCAGCACTATGGTTTTAACTGAAAATCATGATTTTGAGGTTCAAAATCATGATTTTTCAAAAGCTATTTTTTTAAAAAAAAAATCTTTTTCAGAAGTTGTTCTTCAAAATCTATTCTCTGAATTCACTTTTTTTTTTTTTTTTTTTTTTTTTTTTTCAGAAACTATTTTCCAAAAGTTAATCCAAAAACGCATAGAAAATAATATCATTAGGGGTTTAGCAATGAAACCATGGTTTGGGGTTAGAAACCATTGTTTCCCTAGAAGCTTTTTTTTTTTTTTTTTTTTTTTTAACATTTTTAGAAGATTTTCTCCAAAATCTATAACTCAAATTTTTTTTTTTCATTTTCTCTCTCCAGAAGCTATTTTTCAAAAATTAATCCAAACTTCTAGGAAAAAATGTTTCTTCAAAACCATGGTTTTGAACCCCAAAAACTATGATTTTCAATCGAAACCATGGTTCTGTAGAATTTAAAAATAGTGTTTACCTTAACTCATAGCATGGTTTTGAGGGTTGAAAGCTATTTTGGATTTCCTTCAAGTTTTTGGCTACTTCACTTTTACAACCATGGTACTAAAAGTGATCACAAACACAGACTAAAAGTTTAAAACATACCGCTCTGTCCATTTTTATAAGTCACATGTATCTAAAAAGTTTTGTTCAAAATATAAATCACTTGTAGAGTAATAAATAAGGTTTGTCAATTTTACCCTTATTGACTATTGGTTAGGCACATGGGAACGAGAAAAAAGAGAGGGGTGTAAATTTATAGAGATAAAAGAATGTGAAAGAAAACATACACTCTTTCATGAATGAGGACAAATATGAAAAAATTTATTCATTTACTACTTTTTTTGATTTGATAGAATGACGTATAAAGTGATACTCTATTTCATTAAAATTTAAAGAATTTGGGTCGAAGCATATCGTCAAGTATTTGATCTCTAACAGTGTGTATGAAAAAAGGTCTTGCGACCAACCGCCCCCCGGGGGGAGTCTATGATGCGGTAAGAAGCAATCAATTCTGAATCTCTCTATTTTGCTCGACGTCCAAACAAAAATAATGAAGTGAGCCAGTGAGAGAAACACAAGTACCTAGAGAATGTTGGAGTGAAAGATTTGGTAAAGCCCTGAAGTAGGAAGAAACCGAACAATTTATTTATAGTAATGTGGGGAAATTGATTATTTAACTCTTATAGTTTAATCAAATTTGCAACTCGATCTCCATAATTTAATTTTTATAAAATGTCTAAGTCATTCATGACTTGTCCCATGTGGCATTTCCCCTTTTAACTCTTCTTCACCAGACACTTTTGGCGACATCGGCAGTACACTCAACCACTTGCTTATGCTTCTCATCTCTTCACAACTTCTCCAAAATTTATGTGTTTCATCAATCTGTTGGAGCCATCTCCGAAAAGAAATGAGTACTGTTAGAGTTTCAAAAACTGTTCATTCTCTTACACATATTTGCGAGCTACTCCGAAAGGATTTCATAAGTCTCTCTTTCTTTACTCTCTCTCAGTTTTTTATTCTATCAAAATGATCGAAAAAGAGGCTGATGTTTAAAAATTGTTAATTGCAAATTATTGTAACTAAATTAATAGATCACATACACATGTTTTAAATATTTAATGATAGTTTACTCTTGTAACGATTTATGGGCATGATGCAATAATGTGTCCAGCAGCCACTACTATCACCAAAGGCTTGTGTTTTAAGAATTTTGATTTGCTTTAGCCTTATATCCTCCTCTGATGAGTCCACTAAAATTGTGTGTGTGTGTGAAAGGAGAAGGTTGGTTGGTTTTGAAATTGAAGAAGTGATTGAGGAGGCGAATTTGAGATTGATGAAGAAGAAGTGGGGAAGACGGCAACAAGCAAAGAGATAGGGAGGGAGGGGGAAGAGATGAGCATATGAGAAGACATGGCTCCAACAAATTGCTGAAACGCAAAATTTTTGGAGAATTTGTGAAGAGATGAGAAGCATTAGAAGCAGGAAGGAAGTGGTTGACTGTACTGCCGATGACGCCGGAGGAGTCTGATGAAGAAGAGGAAAAGGGGGAAGACTGAGAAAGAAGAAAGGGTACGATTCAGTCAGAGGAGAGAGAAGTTGGAAGCCACACTTTTGCTGATGTGGTGCTAACAAAAATGCCACATAGGACGAGTTATGAATAAATCAAATATGTTATAGAAATTAGGTAACTTTGTGGATTGAGTCATGACGAGTCAAACTATAAGGACTAAGTTGTAAACTTAGTGAAGTCATAAGGATTAAATACTCCCTTCAATCCTAATTATAAGACAACATTTAGGAGTTGATCTTAATTCTAATTATAGGACAATTTTTTGTCAATTTCCTTCCAAAATACCCCTAATAATACTTTCACCCGTCGGAGCTCCTCTTGGCAAACCCAAACCGCCATGTGAGGGCCAAGTTGGCATCGGAATTATCACCTGCCAAGAAGCACCTTGACATGTCAGCAATCTCGGATAGAACATCTGATCCCCGTCTAAGTCAAGAAACTTGAGGATGTCGAAGCCGTCGTCGTACTAAGATGGACAACAGTGTTTTGGATAGAGGCGTTAATTCACAGAGACGGCAAAGGAAGGAATCGAATGGGAGAGTTTTCGGAAAACAGTGTCATATAGCTAGGGAAGATAATGCAGACAGGAATGAGAAAGCACCACCGTGGAATTAGACGATGATGGGAAGAAGGGAGGTTGTTGCGGCGGAGATAGTAGGAGTGGATAGATGGAACCAGAGGTTGCAGGAAGGGTCGACGATGAGGTCGAAGTAATTAACACCATCAATGAGGTTGGAAGTGGGTGGGACTTTAGGGTTGAAGAAATCAAAGAGACCGCGGTTGAGGGTGCCGTGTTGGGGGTGAGAGATGTTAATAAGGATGGAAATGAAGAAAACTGAGATCTATACCTTTCACGGAAGGTGGGATAGACAAGGGGAAATCATTTGCTGGGTTTGCTCTAATAAGGGGTATTTTAGGAAAATAAATATAATTAGTTAATTTAATTACTATCCTTAATATCTTTAAAATCTATTAAATATACCCTATAATTAGGATTGAAGAAAGTAATTAGTTTTCCTAAGTAATTTATATAAATGATAACGTTAGAGTGGCAATATGATAGTAAAGTTGCCTTGCCTCAACTGACCCAAAAATCAACATATATTGACCCGATTTATGCTTAGGCGACCGTGCCATTTAGAATATTACATGCCACATCTTCATGAATGACACAGGATCAAATGCAATATAAACCCTTTTGACTGATATCTCTAACAATTGCAAGAGTGAGGAGGATTCATGAATGACACAGGATCGAAGGACTTTCTGCTAGCTTCATCCATGTTTAATCTGGATTTGAGATTTAATTTTACGCAGTGAGGTTATCCCAGTAGGCCACACGACTTTTTTTTTCTTGAATTATTTTTTGCTAATGAAACTAATAAACTTGCTTTAAACGATTTGACGCAGTTCATCTCAGAGATCGATGCCGTTTCAATTGTATCTATGAATCTCCAGCGGTCGTGACTGCCTCTCTTTTTTTTCTTTGAGAAACTTGCATTGCAGATTGGAGTATTAAAATTTTTTAAATATATAATCATCTTGGCCTCTGCAGTTGCATTGCAAGCTTCAACGATGAAAGAAGCACAAAGAAGAACAGAAACACATAAAATTAAGGATCATACAGCATTTACAAAGAACAAAAATCATGCAAATAGATGAAATGACAGATTTTGCGAAGGCGAGGAGGACAAATAAACTGAGGAAGATGGTAGGTAGCAATTTTCAGAACTGTCACCTTCTTGCAAAGGTCGAAGATGGCGATGGTGGCAGAGATATAGAGAGAGGCGGAGATACAGAAGAAGGGGGGCGAGCCTTCTTCAACTTTTGCCATCACCCTCTCCGTCGCCGACCCTGTAGCTCATTGTCGCCGTCACCCCTTGCTGGAGGTTGGACAATTGGAATCAGAAAGTATTTTTAGTTGGGTAAAAAAATAAGCATATTGTAATACCCCAGATTATTATTAATAATGATGATAATAATAATAATAATAATAATAATAATAATAACAACAACAATAATAATATAGTAATAATATAAAATTTAGAATTAATAATGCTTGTATTGTTTTATAATTTATTGGCAATAGTTATAGTAATAATAAAAATTCAGAATTTAATTGTATTGTTTTATAATTTATTAATTGACAATAGTTAAAGAGCCTAGCCCATAGCTAAACCCTAAATTTTAATTATAAACTTAGGTGTAGTCGTTTAAACCTAGCGACGCTGGATACTTTTTTCTTCTCCGCTACCGCATCCTCCTTTCGTACTCTCATCAAATTATTTTTGTAGGAGGCTAGTAAAAACGGAAACCAAGTAATCCTAATCCCTAGAACAATAGGAATTAATATTGAATATGTGTACAAATACATTTTCTTCTCGATTTATGCGAGTAGTTTCTTTACAAAGTCGATTAATATTGATTATAGGTGCTTGTGCGTTGCTCTAATCGATTTTAGGTAATTGAATATATATATTATATATATATAATTCCTCTTCTCGTTTGTTTTTTTTTTTTTTTGGCAAAGTCATTTGTGCAAGAAATATGAGCAAGCAATTGAAAACCTATATTACAACACCCACTCGGTCTTGATTATAAGGTGCATATACGTTGCTGTTGTTGTGGGTTTTGATTTTAGGTATTGAACATGGTAGTGAAAACGCCGTTTTAAAACGTAAAAACGGCGTTTTTACGTTTTATTTTGGGTTAAACGCGTTTCGTTGTGGAAAAAACGGTTTCAGAGTAAAAACGTAAAAAAGCCGTGATAAAACGTAAAAACGCTGTGTTTTTGCAAAAAGCGCCGATTTTACTAAGGGACTTAAGTGAAAGTTTAAAAGTTCGGAGAGGGACTAAAGTGAGAATTTTCAAACTATTTTGGGGTAGAACCGAAATTTCAAAAACATCCGGGTCCTTTTCTGTAATTAATAAATAAAGATCATTTTACCCCTAATTACACTTAATTCAATACAAATGTTCCTAACTCAACTTAGTACTTAATCATACAATAATGTCCCAGAAAATGCATTAAAAATCCCAATTTAATCATGTAAAATCATATAAAAAAATATGGTTTGATCAATGACAATGTTGGACATTTTGATTGATATTGCATTGATCAATATATGTGTATATGATGGCAGGTACCTTACTTTTCTCAAATTTTTTATATATACATATGCGGTAAAAACTCCGTTTTATTTTACGATTTTACGTTTTACGATTTTTCATTCTCCTTCCGTTTTTAGGTAAAAACTACGTTTTCACTACCATGGTATTGAATATATAATTCTCCTTCTCGTTTTGCGTATTAGTTTTTTTTTTCAAAGTCATTTGACATTAAATGTGAGATGTCTATACGTTGGTGTTGCTCTGGGTTCTCTGGATATTATCAATTATAATATATTATGATAATATAATATACTATATTATGCTAGTTGTGTCTGATGCTACATTATTTGATATTTCTTTTATTTATTCTTTCTTCATATAATATCTCTTCACAATAAAATAGGATATGAACAGATTGTATGTAAAATATCCTTTTATCTATATTTAATTAAATAATAGAAAATTTTATGAAAGATAATTAAATAAGTATAAAATATTAATAAATTCAATTTGGGCACTAGAGTGCATAGAAATAATTTAGGAATTTTATATGTGTGTATTTTAAAACAATTTAATAGTGGGAGGATAGCTTTGGAATGATACCTCCCCAAGTGATGAACATAACCTTGAGGCTTTATGCCCCCAATATGTTACCTGATGAGAACCAATTATATCTGTTCTTCCCAAAGTGGTGTCTGGTAGGGTTTCCCGGGACGCTAGTAGCAACTTTGGAAAGAGGTGTGTACACTAGGAAGAAATACTTTATAGCCAAATTGATTAATTGTGACTGGAAGGGTTTCCCGGGTCTACCATGGTTCTCTTCCCACTAAATAGACCGCGGGATTTCCGGGTCTAAATAAATTTAAAACGATAATAAATAATGTTTGATGCCATTGCCATATGAGTATATATATTTTCTTTGATTAATATATTTGTGTCAGTTAAATTGTGTTTTATTAG
Organism: Acacia acuminata; assembly: GCA_019022655.1. Classification (NCBI taxonomy): domain Eukaryota; kingdom Viridiplantae; phylum Streptophyta; class Magnoliopsida; order Fabales; family Fabaceae; genus Acacia; species Acacia acuminata. The sequence continues at coordinate 294,714 of JAFJYI010000422.1, forward strand.
GATTACCAGATTTGCTGATGTTTGTGTTCATGGGCTGCGATGATCCTTCGGGTGAGCAGAATTTCAGTGAAACAGGTACCAAGGGTTGGGGCTAGCAGTGAGAAGTGAGGAAGCACCTTGACTAATTTTGTTTTGTTTTATTTTATTTTGTTCAAAATAAAACACATTTTTGCTTAAGTTTGGATTTACGTTATTGTAATAAATAGTCTTGCATTTGTCCGTACAAGTGTGGCGGTAACACTCCCCAAGGTTGTTTATTTCGAATTTCAGTAATCATTTATAAAAATCATTTAAATTTTATACTATGATAATTGTTGGAAATTGGGGGTGTTACACATATTGAACTATTTACTAAATAATATCAAATAACATTAAAAATACAGATAAATAATAACTGACAATTATAAATCAAAATAAGATATAAGATGATACTAACATTTTTAATAGTTATTTCAAACAAGAATTTTATTTTCCTCTCACAAACTTAATAAGTAATAAACCAAACATTATTTTTATAGAGAAGATAAGAGATTAGTTGAGGCCAAATTATTGGCTAAAATAAAATATCATATAATAAATAGATATATATACTAACAAATTTTAAAATGTCAGCCAGAGCCTGGCCAACAAGTGGTTCCACCACAGTAGAAAATACAACAAGCCGATCTAGCTTGCGACAAATAATGTACCTTTTGTCTTGTACGATCCTTCTTTCTACTTGAGGGTAGAGGTGTCTTTTCGTCAAGATTTCATAATCCCTAATTGGTGTGGTAATACTGATATAGAATTTAAAATATTGGAATCACTGATTTGTCCTTTTATAATTTTGATGGTATTTTTTTGGGCAAAGGAGCAATTTTGCACACGAAGTTTGCCTCAGGGAGCGCCCAGCACCACAAAGTTTTTTGAGGAGCAAAAGTACACACAAGGTTATGTTTTTGGGTGCGAAAGTGACACAAACCGTTTGTTGACCAGACGGTCAACGTCAATGTGGATGGAGTGAGGACGTGGACGTTGAATAGGACTGACAAGAAGCCAACTAAGAAGAGAAAATGCTGACTGGATTCAGTGGAAAGTAAATAATAAAAAAAAAACATAAACACCCAAACTCATTATCGGGCTTCATTCACACACGTTGGGAAAAGAAATTGAATTGGGAAAATCAGAAACCCTAACTTTCTCCCACCGTTGTTCATCATCTCCGACCACCGTCGTTCCGACCACCGTTCTTCCCTCACCGTAACTCTCCTCCGTCGTCCGTCACTGACAATCACCTCACCACCATCGTTATTTCCGGCGAACAGAGAAGGGGAAGGGGAGGCAGGGAGACTGAAATCCCAGAGTCAATGCCGCGAAGAGAAGAAGGAGAGACGAGAGGAGCACGAACTTGCGCTAGTGAGGGATTGGGGAGAAATTTTGCAGCTAGGAATGAAGTGAACGATTTGTGATTTGGGAGATAGGGTTTCACTTCTAACGCTAAACCGATAGCTTCTGTTGAATCAAGAGGAGGGAAGATAGCTTCTGTTGAAGAAGTTGAATAGGCTTTATAATTTTTTTTCATCTCGGCCTAACTCAGGGACGAGCAAAGGGTCAGAATCCTCTACAAAACAAGGTGAAAGATCCTCTGTTCCTTTTGCGTGTGTTTTTTTTTATCTGAAGTTCTTTGATTGTAATAGAACCGTATAGTATCTATATATGTTATTGGTGTTGTGTTTTGGTTATTATTCAAAGTATTTATTATTGTTCATGGAAGTCTGCATAACAACTATTCGATGATGCTTTGCTTCTGCTGTGATAGTTTAGGTTATTTGGTGATGTAGTGAAAAGAAGAAGACAATTCTACGGTTTTTACCTAGTGAGTGACTATGTTTTGGAGTGATCAGAGAGAGAAAAAAAACCACTAACAAATATGGAACATGGATTTTTTCCTGCTTTGGTGCTTCATCTTCTTCAATAATCCATTCCATTTTAATTTGTTGTTAATTTCTCTTGAAAAGGCTTTGGTGATCTCTCTAGCTAGGTTTCGTAAGAATTCGATTGATGCAAGTGGAAGAAGCTTTCCCTAGTTACCTCTTAGCTAGCTTAACCCACACATAATATCTTCTTTAATTATTGCCTTATTACCCTAGAGACAGGAACTATACTACTCTGCCTTCTTTATCAACCTCCTCATCAGATCAAAGGGTTTAGATTTCGAAATGGGTCAACTTCAAGTTTACATGAATACTAGCTATATATATATATATATATATATTCTGCTGCAATTATTGTCATGAATGATCAAAAATTTCGTGTATGCATGGGTCAGATCTTAGTGGGTGTGCAATGTAATATGGTTGTTTTTTATAAGTAGGGCAACTTGATTGATTACTATTTTTTCCCAACTATTTAATTATATTTTATCAGTACCCTCTCTTAGGTCTCTCAGATTATTCCAACCCCATTAATATAAAGCACTCTTTCTCACTGCCATAACCCAGCAGGATGTAACAAGAATGGTACCTTCATAATAATGCCTTTGTAATTATTAATACCCAATTCTAGCTCTCTCGCATTCTGGTTCTCTGCTTAAAAAACATATTATTGAGAAATTAAAAAGTACCCAGTTTTCTCTTTATGCTTTCTTCATTGCTGGCTAACTTCATTGATAACTTTCTGAGAGCCCTTTTCTTGAATTTCCCATCTCTTGAAACACAATCATTAAGTTATTACTGTGTTTTGCTTTCTGATTCCTTTTGGTCCTTCATTGATAACTACAGTTTCTGTTTTATTTTTTCAAAAAAAAAAAAATATTGTGGCTAAAATGCAATATTAGCTTTTTGCTTGTGGACATTTTTAGTTCTTTCTTCCTGTCTTTGCTAAATTGATTGATGCATGGCTGTGTTCTACATTGAAACTGAGAACAAATGAGCTCAATATCTGGAGATTATATATATAATGGATGTTCCAAACTACAGTTAGATGCTGATTTAATTACAATTATGATTTATGGGATATGGATATCATTACAGTTTATAATTGAGATATTTAAAAGTGTGAGAGTGTATGTCTAACATGTGGGATACTTTAATAATTTAAAAGTTGCAGAATTGTTTGTGTTGCTTTAATGGATTTTAGTCCTTGTGATATAGCTTAAGCTATAAGGAGATTGATCATATATGGTGGATTCTCGTTGTATGAGATACATGGATCGCAACTAAATTTCAGTTTTAATTTATATGAGAAAATCCTATTAGTGCTCCATGTTTCTGTTTTATGGCATTAAAATCTGGTGATTTGTGTTGAATTGCTTTTGCACTAACTTTAGCGTAAAGGTTGAATTTAATTACTTCTGGTCCTGTATTATAGCCTGGTCTAAATTCTGAAGTTGTGATCGATGAGGGGACATCACATGACTATATGCGAAGGAATGCTGATCCACAAACTCAATTTCCCATTCCAAATGAAAGGGAAATGAGATTGTCTCGAGTCAGTCACTCCAACGAGGCAACAGGTTCAAGATCGATTCAGTTTCAACTCCAGTCAGTCACTATTGGTCCACCTTCTGACCTTCCATTTCAACCATATGGTCTACAATGGAGAGGACAACCTTGTGTGACAACTTCACAACTTTTATCACGTATTCGCACTAACAAGGACAAAGGAAAAAGGGCTTCTAATTAAATAGTGTTAGGGTACATGTAAAAGGGCTTGGGTTGTGTATATTTTGCTTGTTAAAATTGTATAGTCAATGTAACAACATGCTAACTTTGTTGTACAAGAATGTTTCATATTAACCATATGGATAGGCTTTTTTGGTGCCTATTAAATAGTGTTACTCATGCCCAAGTTTGCTTATTAAGTAGTAGTTCAGGAATGCAAATACCACTCATGATCAGGGCTTAATTTATTGCTTTTCATGGCCTTTTTTTTTTTATTCATATGTTGTATGACAGATTTTTGTCCTTTGGCTTTATTAATTTGTTCAAAGTAAAGGATGGTTTTGTTGCCTTTGATCCTTTACTCTTGGGTTTATAGCATGCAACACTATATTTGCAGTTTTGTATTTAACAATTGAGTAAAGGTTCTACTTAGACTTCAAACCGTTCCAGTGATTAGGACCGCTAGCATTTGATCAAAATTAGCCCAAATATGTGATAATCAACCCTTACAAATACGTTAATAATAACGACACAAGGAACTTACACTCAATCGATTCACATATACAAAAGTAATAACCAACCTTTACAATTACATTGACATCAACAAATACATTACAGTCAATAGATTGACAATACATTAGCATGGACTACATTAACACAAGGATGACATTACATATCGCTCTGACACTTTGTCAAACTCTCATAACTACAACAAAAATAAACATCTACCCTTACAAATACATTAACAATAACAACACCCAAGTCAGTAACAATGTTGCTAATGCAAGTTTGAACTTGCATTGCACATTCTTCACTTCACTTTCTTTCACTAAAAATTCAGATTTCATCTTCATCACCTCACGCTCAAGTGCAACAAGCTCTTCGTACCACTTCACACATGCATCCCCTCTTCGAAGATGATTGTTTTCCTCATATAGATTGTCTATGTCATTGAGTAGCTCTTTGATCACTTCATTTGCCCTCGCCCCAAACCTACCATCGTGCCATCAAAATATCCACACCCACCATCCTATGAAATTTCATCACCCAACGTTAGAAATGAACAATCCACACAATTCAACATCACATTTCACATCTAACAAATCTAACCTGGTAGTAATTTCGGCACCCATAAAACCTCCTACCTGGGTTTCCTTTCGACCACGATGTCCACTGGGGAGCTAACAAACTGTGATGGCAATATCGCCTCGGACCTTCGTACTGTTCCTCGCAACTATGTCTTCTCAACAAAACCACCTTCCTTCTCACTTTCTCTGCCCTCCCTATCGATGTTGAGGATGAAGCCATCCAGCTCCCTCTCGATTTCAAAGTCCTATATATCAATTAAGACAAAAATCAACTTCAAATTAATAAGCAAGAAGAACCCTGATGTTAAGCCAATTCATAAATGGCAATGATTAATAATTAATGACATTTTCATATTACACAACCAATACTCATTTTAATTATTTTGTCTCATGGCAAAGCACTTGAAATTAAGAGTATAGCCCTCAATCCAATAAATAACATCACCCATATACTTGTGCTTATTCATCTCATAACACTGATTAAATCCTTAGTACATCATTATGTTAGTTCTTTGAAAAATAAACAAACTCATCTTGGAAACATTTGACCAAAAAAACAATGAACATGAACACAACAATGAGTGGAGAAGAAGGAGCGAACAGCCAATAACCATGAAACCAAGAAAAGCAAGGACATGAGCAATTAAGAAGCCAGATATAAAAAGATTTGCAGAGACTTGCCTTCAAGATAGCAATCCTAAGAACGATGTGAACATGTTATGCAGTCGACTTGCCTTCATATCGTTGGTTTAATTTGCTATTACTCATGTCTAATGCCTCATTTCGTATCATGAAAGAGTTTTTTGTGTTTTTTTAAAAAAAATTTGTCTTTAATCATCTAGGGTCACTTACAGGTTATGCAGTCGGAGTTGGGCACCTCGAGTAGGTCTACTTCACTTTATACTCGCTGGTCTCCACCTCAAGTATAATACACAACAATGAACACAGCAATGAATCGAAGAACCTTAGCAATGAATCGAAGAACCCTAAGCCTCTGTTATTGTCTATTTAAGCCATCGTTGTCCTCGCTGTCCAAAACCCTAGCTCACCATTTTCTACCCAATCGATCGACCTTCACCCATCGCACATGAACAACCCTAGCTCCCCATTTTCTTCTTCACTCACTCAATGTTCTTCCTCGCTCGATTTGCCAAGATGAGTTTCCTCGCTCGATTTGCCAAGATGGGTTCAGTTTTTGGTCTCCTTTTCAATCCCGATCGGAAGTTCTTTCTTTTCGGCTTTCAACATGATGCTGTGGCTTTTTTAATTTAACAAAAAAAAAAAAAAAAAAAAAAATTCTCTGTCAGCATTTCACAGACACAAGTGGCAAAAGTTAACACCAAGTTAACCAAAGTCCCCTCCCCCAAACGGATTGTGTCACTTTCACTCCCAAAAACATAACCTTGTATGTACTTTTGCTCCTCAAAAAACTTCGCGGTGCTGGACGCTCCCTGAGGCAAACTTCGTGTGCAAAATTGCTTCTTCACCCTATTTTTTTAGTGTTCTCCCATTTTTTTAATGTTAATATAGGAATATAAATAATGAAGGAAATATCTAAAAGAAAAGAGTCCACCAATCCACTCAAATTGGCGAATCTAATGGCTTACTGCTACTGTCTATATGCAGTTTCCAAAGGGTTAGCAACTTTTCCCAAACACCACCTATATTTGGGTGGAAAGAAAAGTGAGGAAAAGATAAGGGGAGGGATTTTAAAAAGAAAAAATTTTAAAAAATGATTAATTTTTTTTTTACTATTTTTGGGAGTCCCCCCCCCCCCCCCCCCATTTTCTCTCCATCCAACATAAGATACATATTATATATGAGTTAGGGCAAGGATTTCCTCCTCACATATGTTATTGGCCAATGACAATATTGAATTGTGTACAAGTTGTATGTCTATGCGTTTTGTATTATATAATTGTGTGTGATGAGATGAGTTTGTTTTGCTTGGAATTGCTGCTTGAGTTATTTCATGTTTAGGGAGCTTTCATTTATTGCAATACTATTATGTATATTATAATTATAATATTTTCTCAAATAAATGTTTACAAGTATAATATAAATCTCTTTTAGAAAGGAAAAGTTAATACTAACATGTAATAAAAATATTTTAATAAATTAATAAAACCATTGATCGGTATTGGTTGTTCAATTGGTTCGATTCTGAATCCATTGACCTAACTATATAGATTCTAGTTCTTCTACTCTATCTTATCTCATTCAAATGTAGACTATCAACTAATCATCAATATAGAATATCAAATTTGCTGCAAATAGCAGGGTCAATATGACCATAAAAAGCAAAGCTGCCTTCTTTCGCTTACAATGTACAATGTGGATTTCCACGAAGAGGATCTAATGTATAATGGCCGAGACGCCCAGTATGGAAAAGATCAAGCAGCTTCTTCCCAACCTTGACATTAGCTTCTTCTGGACATTCAGCAGAAACCTGAAATGCTTTCTGCAATGCTCTAAACTGTAGAGAAATAAGGGTTTCCATTTCCACTTCACTATTTGTATTTCCTTCATATGCTGAAATTGTTTCAAAGAGGGTTCGCCGAACATCGTGAACTATACAGTCCTACAAAATGGAATCTCTAAGTTTATGGTTTATTATAGATGAAGATAATGAAAGGTAATGTGTTATTGATTAGCTCAACATACAGGTCTTCCATATATACACGCATAGTACATTATCTTCGGTTGCACTGGCTAACATGATATTATAAATTACCTTCCTTGATAATTATAACATGGTAAGGATTAAGGAGATCTCTAACAAGTTAAATAATTATGCAAATCGTCATTTAGTAGTGTTATCCAAGAAGGGCGTGTATTATTACAAATTTTATCTGACTCAAATTTTCATTATCTGGAGGTAAATCCTATGGCTGGCTTCTGAATGGAGACCTAATAGCATAAGCTCATTATCGCCTTGCCGCCACCACTACCTTGACCATCACTGTTAGGCATTGGTTGCTCACTAGTCCCTAATATCTCTAATTGTAATTGTCTCCTGGAGTGGGTTTCTTTGCATATGCATCTTGCCACATTAGACCATTTTCAGACATCTTGTCATAGTACCATAATTACTAATCTAAATTGAAAGGCATGGGTTGCTAGTCCCCTTTTTTTTTTTTTTTTTTTGTTAATCTTTAGGTTGATTTGTAATATTTTTAGAAGAGATGGAATTTATCTCGGTGCACATGCAACCTGTGAGCTAAAGGTCATGGGTTCAAATCCTGGAAACAACCACTCCGATTGCGAGAGTAAAGATGCTTACATCTATCATTCTTCAGACCCCACCTGGTGGAAGCCTTATACACTAGGCGCCTGTTATATAATTTATTGATGAGAAGGGGTAAAAAAGCAGCGTAATAATGACAGTAAATCAGCCTTCCCAAAACCATGAAAGCCTTTTGGGGATATCACAAAATATTTTCAGTACACAAGGCTCCCATCAAGTGGGTGTGAGAGGAATAAATCTACGCGCCCTATCTCCACAATTGGAGAGGCTATTTCAAATGATGCAAAACTAAAGAACAAAGGGATAATCTTATTTCAGCCCTCATGTGCCCTATTATTATTATAGAATTAAAGGGGAAGGCACTAACAGCTTAAGGTTACAAGTAATATTGAACTTGCACCTCCCACTTATAAGGGAGCTTTCATACTACTAGGCTACAAGGCTATTGGCACAAGCTCTCTCTTGAAAAGAAACCTTGCAACATAGGAGGAAAAAATAGAAACTTGCACCAAATAACATTTACCTGTGTGTGATCTGTAGGGCTTTGCCTTCTCTGCTTCATGCACAATGCAGAGCTATTCAAAAACTCCATGGTACAGTCAAGAGACAGCCTATTATTATCCTTGATGGATAAGTTTGCCCAATTGTTGTACTGCCCACTCCTGTTGAGTATAGCTAGAAAGCATTGAGCAAGTTCTTTCGTCCCAATTAAGCTATCCTTGATTGCTCCTGCTTAAGGATTTAAAAGGAAGAAAGAGGTTTGCTATGAAATAAGCAGCCCAAAACCTGGAGTAACGTGTTTGAAATATTTAGTGCATTGCCCTTAGTAACAACCATTTTCTACTACGTAACACTGCATTTGATTTGGGAATGGTGGATTCACTAGACTTGTCATTTTTGTTTAGCTGGAGACTTACTTAAATGGTCATCCATTAAGCCCAAATTAAGTGACATGGCCAAATGGTAAAAGTGGTGAGGTGATAGTAACCGGCCATTATTTGTGTTTTATGTTTTATTATGTCTTGTGTTAATTGTTACAAGTGTCCAGCATTGGTTACATTATCAATAGTTTTATATAGATAGGATAAGGTAGTTATTTTCAGTTTATATGCCAGGCTATAAATATCATATATGTACAATCTCTCGTCTCTTTCCCTAGAACTCAGATTTTGGTTCTAATCTCTCCCTTCATCTCTAATCCCTCCTCTCCTCTTTTCTCTTCTAACTCCCTATTCATAGAATCTCTAGGATTGCAGATTCTGGTTCTACAGTTACTCTTCTTATCTACTCTTTCTTCCTTTTTTTCCTATTTATATTTCTATTTTCCAGAACCTAACATGCGACCATTAAATACTGAGTGTTTTCTAGATTGAGTTTTAATATTACAGAGGAGAGTTTCGAAGGGAGCTTTCATTTTTGACATCACAACTTCAGAACTTGTGAAAATCAGAGCCACAGTGCACATAGAAGAGCGCATTAAGAATAACCATGAGCCTTCATCAAAGCCAATTTAGCCTTCCTACTCTTATATGACAATAAAGATATTGAGAATCTCTTGGTTATACGGGTTGAGATGGAAAGAACAATTCTACAGAGGCACATCATGGGTTGACGTGGCGTGCCCTCTACCTGGGTATGGCACCGCTATCACATGCCATGAATCATTAATGCTAAAGCCGATATGAGTTACCTATGGCTTCTAGGGTCTTCATAAAGCTGGCGCAGTAAAAATTATTTACCGGCACGGTAAAAATATTTTTACTGGTACTATTCACATGAATAGTACCAATCCAATGTGGGTTCCACAAATACTAGAAAAATTTTGTTTTCCAACCTCGTGAGCATGTTGCTTGATCGTCAAGTAGGAACAATTTTAACCTTCAAGTGCTCAAGCAACATGCTCACGAGGTTGAAAAACAAAATTTTTCAATATTTGCGGAACCCACAATGGATTTTTACTATTTATGTGAATAGTACCCGTAAAAAAAAATATTTTTTTCGGTAAATAATATTTACTTGTGATGGTAAATAATATGTCGGTAAATATTATTTACCGTTCACGGTAAATAATATTTCCGTGAACGGTAAATAATTTTACCAAGCACAAGTAAATATTATTTACCATCACAGTAAATATTATTTACAGGCGCAGTAAAAATTATTTACCGTTCACGGTAAAAATTATTTACCGGCGCAGTAAAAATTATTTACCACTTAATAATAGCATGGGGAAAATCAAGAAGTACCGGTCCTACGCACAGTTAACAGCCTCATAACCCAATTTATAGGCCACATTATCTGTCCCATTACTGCTGTCAATTGAGTTTAAAGCAAAGACTATTATAGAACAAAAACAATCTTTGGAGAAGTTAAATAAGATATCTATGTTTAGGAGACAATATTTACGATATGTTTTTTTGGAGGATAAAAAGTCAATTCAGTAAGTTAATCATAGCGATTAAAACAAGTGAAGAGAAAGTAAAAGACAGAGAAGATGAGAATTATCTCTGTGAAAGTGCTTTTCTGAATTTTTCTCTGCATTTCTAGCAATTACAGTATGACTCTTTATAGTGCCGAGCCAAGGACTTGTCTCCCACAATTTTCTCTAATTACCCTAGTCCCTAGCACTCCCATTATTCAATCAACGGGCTAAGAGCCTATTTGGATCCTCTCTTTTTTAAACTAAAAGCTACTTTTAAGCTAAAGCTAAAAAAAGAGCTTTTAAAAAAAAGATAAAAAGTTATTTGATGATTCTATAAATTTTTTAGCTTAAAAGTTAGATAACAACTCAAATTTTTTACCCCATCCTCTTCGAAGGATGGATGGCAAACGCCATTGCCCCCAGCGGTCAACTCACAACAACTACCGACATCAAGAATTTCCCCGGATTTCTTGAGGGTATCGTGGGTGGCAAGCACATGGATCGTTGCCGGAAACAGTCAGAGCAATTCGGCATCGAGATCTTCACTGAGATTGTGTCTAAGGTGGATTTCTTGTGCAAACCATTTAAGGTTTTCACCGATTGCAAAACCGTGGAAGCCGAATCGGTTATCATCGCCACCAGAGCAGTTGCCAAGCAATTGTCGTTTGCTTGCTTTGGCGATGATCCCAATGGGTACTGGAATCGGGGCATTTTAAGCTTGCACAACTTGCGATGGTGCTAGCCCCATTTTTAGGAACAAACAGCTCGCGGTAATGGTTCCAAAATTTATATCATTCACAAGAGGGATGAGCTTCCAAGATTATGCAGAGCAAAGCGTTGAGTAGTCCCAAGATTATGCAGAGCAAAGCGTTGAGTAGTCCTAAGATTGAAGTGATATGCAACTTGTAGAAATCAGAGAGAGAAAGATAGAGAAAATATACTCTCAAATGAATGTGTTTATTGATATGCTCAATAGGGTATTTATACATAAGAGAGTAATGACTCATTATGATGATTGATTCCCTAATAACTCATAATTCCTATAATCCATGATTATATGCGATACTACTTAATTATAATATATTTATACTGATATATTTCCTAACACTCCCCCTCAAGTTGGAGCATATATGTTAATCATGCTCAACTTGTTACAAGAAAACATAAATCCAAACAAAATAATTTTCTTCCTGAGAACCTCTTCACCCAATTTTCACACACTCCCCCTCAAGCTGAAAGTAGCTTAAATGTGAGCAGAAACTAATCACCAATAACTTTCTTCTTCATGAGATCTTGAAGGAAATAGCAAACGGTCTCACCAAGGACAAAATAATACTCCAAAATGTCTCACCGGAGACCAAACACCTCGCCGGAGGCAAAACAACGAATGGGTTACATAAGGACCACCAAACTCCTCACAGAGGACGCAAAGTACAGCAAATGCCAACGAAGTAACCCAACCACAAGCACGGCATTCAAGACAAAAGAGCACTTCACAAACGTGCTGGAAAATGTAACAAACAAAGAACCCAGCCACTAGAGACAAGTGAACGTGCATGAAACAAAATGCCGGCTATGCTGAAATAGTAGAAACAACTGAACCCAGTCTCACAACGCAGCCTTCGAAGCAAAGAACCAACCTACACACACCGGGAATGAAGGCTCGACGTCAAAGAATAAAGCAAGGCCAGAAAAAAAAAATGTAGCAACCAATTGACAGCAAACGTCACATTAGTGACCAAATAGAAGCAACAGTCACCCCAGTGACCAAACAACACTTCCACAACCAAAAAGCAAATAACCACCTAACCCGAAGCAAATTGATCAGAAAACTCACTAAAACAACACCGTTCAAGCTCTAACAGTGAACATGAGAGAGGAAGAGACCTTCCACCAAGTTTCCACTGATCTTCTTCTCCCCCAAAGCAGAAACAGAACAGTTACTAAATTGAAAAGTGCCATGGAGTGAACTATGGCAGATATGGAGAAATGAGACAGCTACAGTGCCGCAAAAACACACATGACCATCTCCAACCTATGACCATCTCCGACCTTCATCTCACTCTCTCCACCGGCCGACAACTTCAGATCAGATTGAGAAAGAAGCAGCGCCAAGGATAGTACCTGAACCACCTTCATCTCTTCCACCAAAGACGTGGGCGACACCAGAAAATTCAGAACACTCGCCAGAATTTGCAAATTTCTCACCGGGATCGAAAAAGAAGTCACCAAAAATAAAAGAACCCCCAAACAAAGAGGTACACAACTTTCTTCTCTCCCCCGGAAAAGAAGATTTGACGTCGGCAAAGGAGCCAAACCAGAAACAGAGATGACACAAACACACACACTGGAAATTCACAAGTCCGCCGGAATCTGGAAATGAGTGCCGGAAAGTGAAAATCTTACAGTAAGTGAGATCCTCACCAACACACACACTCTGACTGGCCATTGTGGTTGCTGTCTCAGAACCAGAAAAGACAGAACACCTAAAGAACACACTTTGGATGGCCACTGTTACTGTTCACGCTATAGTAACAGCGGCCACCGAAAAAGAAAAGCTCAAATTGCCCAAGAATAATCCCTTAGCTTTGATACCATGTAGAAATCAGAGAGAGAAAGATAGAGAAAATATACTCTCAAATGAATGTGTTTATTGATATGCTCAATAGGGTATTTATACATAAGAGAGAAGACAAGAGAGTAATGACTCATTATGATGATTGATTCCCTAATAACTCATAATTCCTATAATCCATGATTATATGCGATACTAATTAATTATAATATATTTATACTGATATATTTCCTAACACAACTCAACTATCGTGGAAGCATATGGAGATTCATCTTTGATGAGACTCAAGATAAGAGCTTAAGAAAAAAAAGCTCCTCATAGGAGCTTTTGAATTTAAGCTTTATTCTTCATCGTAAAAATAAGCTCTTTTTATCATAAGAGCTTTTGTAAAAACTTGTTTGGCCAGCTTCTGCTTATAAGGAGAAGAGAAGCTAAAAAAAAAGAGGATCCAAATAAAAGCCTCACATATTTGACTCGGTCAAATAAACAACACAAAAACAAATAAAATGAATAAATAAGAAACACAAATCAAGTACTTTTTGTGCTGAGAGGTTTGTGCTAATTTTTATGTAAACTTCCTCTACTCCCAGAGCATTTTGAAGACTCTGAAACTTGGGCTTCACTAAAGCTTTAGTGAATATGTTTGCAACTTGAGCTTTAGTTTGAAAACCAGTTAGCTTAATTTCTTCACTTAGAACTTTCTCCCGAATAAAATGATGACGAACCTCTATGTGTTTTGTTCTTGCCTGAAAAACAGGATTCGACACAAGTTTGATAGCACTCTCATTGTCACATCTGGATTCCACAGCATAGTCAACTTCATGCAATGTGTCTTCGATCAACCTCTTTAACCAAATGCACTCTTGTGGCGCCATTGTTGCTGCTCCATATTTAGCTTCAGTGCTGGACAATGTCACTATGTTTTGTTTCTTGCTGCACCAAGAAACTGCAGCTGACCCAGTGCTAAAGCAATAGCCAGAAGTTGAGTGAATCCACTCAACACAAGGCTATTTAATTTCTTGTATAAGAGACCATAACCAATAGTTCCTTTCACATAGCGTAGAATCCTCTTGGCTGTTTCCAGGCTATTTAATTTGGATCTAGCATGAACTGAGAGATAACACTCAATGTATGAAATCTCCGGTCCAGCGATAGCCATGTAGATTAAACTACAGACAAGTTTCCTGAACCTTCTAGGATCCTTGGATGCTTTTCCTTCATCTTTCTTCAACTTTAGATATTTGGTTCCATTGGAGTGGCCTTTCTCTCGACTCCCCCATGTGAAAACGCTCCAAGAGACACCTTGCATAAGCTCTTTGAGACACTATTGCGGAATGTAGAAGAGAAGATGTAGAGAAAACACTCTATATTGATTTATTATTCAGATGAAAGAAGTACAATATATATAGGCGAGTGTAGACGCGTGAAGACGCGTGAAATAAATAACAATAAAGTAGACGCGTAGATCCACATGAATCGGGTAATAATTATGGTGATTAATGAGAAGGATTCTAACACTCCCCCTCAAATTTGGAGCATATATGTCAACCATTCCCGGCTTGTCTCGAAATCCTTCAAATTTTGTTCGCGAGGGTTTAGTCAAAATATCCGCGATTTGGTCTGCAGATCCTATGTGAGCAATTATTATCCCCACTTCAATCTTTTCTTTAATGAAGTGTCGATCTATTTCCACATGTTTAGTTCTATCGTGATATCTTGGGTTCTTGACCATTTCAATCTCGGCCTTGTTATCACACGATTTGCATTGGGCCCTCATGTTGAATCCCCAACTCTTTTAGTAATCGATGACCCGAGTCCTTCACACACGCCTTTTTGGGACTCTAAGTTACGCCTCGCACCTTTGCTTGGTGACACCACTTTGTTTGTTTCTTGCTTCTCCATGTAACTTGATTTCCCCACACGTATGTACAAGTCTGCGAGATTGACCTCCTGGTCTCTTTATCCCTTGCATAGTCGCATCGGTGTAGATCTCTATGTTTCGGGTGCTTCCTTTCTTAAAGAATATTCCTCTTCCAGGGTTTTGCTTCGGGTAACTCGAATTTGGTATCTTTGCCGCCATGTGTTCTTCTTGTGGGTGATGCATAAGCGGCTCACTATGCCAACAAGATAACTAATATCGGGACGAGTGTGAGTTAAGTATATCAACTTTCCCACCAATCTTACGTATCTTTCGAGTCATTTGGAACACCTTTAGGTTTGATCTCTAAGTGGCATCCCTCCTCCATTGGTGTCCCTTGGTTGAGTTCCCAACATTCTGTCTCGTGTAACAGTCAAGTGTATACTTGCGTTGAGATACCTGGATACCCTTCTTAGTTCTTGCCACTTCCATTCCTAGGAAGTACCTCATTTGACCAAGGTCTTTTACCGGAATTCGGTTGACAAATCCTGCTTTAAATGAGAAATGGACTCTTCGTCATCTCCCGTAATAATTATGTCATCAACATACACAATTAGTATGGTGACTTTGTCATTGACACGTTTGGTGAATAATGTGTCATCGCTTGTCCTTGTGTATATCCAAGCCCTTTTCTTGCTTTGGCGAACCCTTTAAACCACGCTCTTGGAGATTGCTTGAGACCATACAATGACTGTTGAGTTTACACACGAGTTTTTAGGAGCTATTACTCCATCGGAACTTCCATGTATACCTCTTCCTCCAAGTTTCCATTGAGAAATGCATTCTTTACATCCAGTTGGTGTAGCGACCAATCCAAGTTTCTTTGCAATTGACAATAGTACTTGAATGGTGTTGAACTTGACTACGGGAGCAAACGTCTCTTGATAGTCAATTCCATACGCCGAGTATATCCTTTTGCAACAAGTCTTGCCTTGTATTTGTTGATCGTACCATCCGGATTGAATTTCGGAACAAAGAGCCACTGCATCCCATTTGGTTTCTTCCGTTGGGAAGAGTTGTAATCCTCCACGTCTCATTTTCTTTGAGAGCATTCGGTTCTTCTTCGCGGCTTGTTTCCAATTTGGATCTCGCCATAGCTTGTTGGAATGTTTTTGGAATTTGTATCAGTGCACTTTTTACAACAAAACTTTGCATCTTTTTGATTTACTATCATACGAGACAAACCTTTGAATAGGATCGAGTACAAGATCTTACCCCTTTTCTTAATGCAATGGGCCATCCTTGTTCCTCGGGATTTAATTCGAGTTGGAGTCATGGTCGTTCCTTTGAATGGGAGAGATTGTTCTACCGGTGTCTGTTGGTGACCTTGTGGTGGTTGCTATTTCTGTTGTGGATCAGTCATATCGGTCATCACCCTTGAATTGATTTCAACATGTGTTTCCAGTTCATTAGGGCTAGGTGAAGAATTGGTGGGTCATCATCGAGTCAAGTAAGTCGGTGACTATGAGATTTGGTGCATCATCGAGTCAAGTAAGTCAGTGACTATGAGATTTGGTGGGTCGGTGGTATGATTAACTGTTTCCGATTTAGCCATTCAATATCGAATTCTCCCCCGAATGGGTAATTTAGGATAATAAGCCTCGGCTTCGGAGAACACGGTATCTCGAGAGATAATAAGTTTCTTGGAAGTGGGGCGTAGCATTTGTACCCTTTTTGGGTTGGTGAGTAGCCTAGAAAGATACATTTTTCAGCTCTCGCACCAAATTTGTTGCCATCCGTTTTATGAACGTAGACAAGACACCCAAATATTTTTGGAGGTAAGGAGTTAATGAGATGGCAATTAGGAAAATGGTCAAGAAGTGTTTGAAAGGAGTGGCATATTTGAGAACTTTGGAAGGCATCTGTTAATGAGATAAGCCAGTAAGGAGGGCATCTCCCGAGAAAATGGTAGGAACATTGCGTTCCATTAGTAAGGCACGAGTGACTTCCCGATAGGTGTCGGTTTTTCCGCTCGACCACTCCATTGTTGTGGGGTGTAAGGACGGGAAGTTTGGTGATGGATTCTTTTTTGATCAAGAAAGGTTTTGAAGACAAGCACTCATATATTCTTTTTGCATTATCACTACGGAGTACTTTAATGGATGTGTGAAATTGAGTATGCACAAAGTTATAGAAGTTTTGAAATACTTTGGCAATATCGACTTATCTTTCATCAAGTACACCCATGTGTGGTGCAGTATGGTCATCAATAAAAGTGACAAACCACCTGGTATGAGTGAGGTTTGTTATGCGGGCGAGGACCCCAAATATCGTGAATCGGCGTAAATGGAGAAGAGGAAGTATATGGTTGTTTAGGATAGTTGGTTCGTGTTTGCTTTGCAAATTGGCATGTTTCACAATGAAAAGGAACAGAATTTTTATTGAACAACCGGGAAATACATGTTTCATATAATTAAAGCTAGGGTGACGATCGCGGTGCCACAACAATAAATCATTATTCGTGAATTCGAGCTAACTTGAGCTCGTCGTGCCATCCACGGTTCTTTGTTCTTTGAGGTTGTACCTTGAAGTAGAACAATCCATCCCATTCTCTAGAAGTCCCAATCGTCTTCCTCGTTCTTAAATCTGAAAAACACACAAATCATCATTAAATATCACTCTACATATATGTCCTTTAGTCAGTTCTTGTGAGAGATCATATTACAAGTGAGTTCGGTACAAACAGAACATTATGCACGATCAATTGATCAGATAATGTAACGGTACCAATCCCCTCAACTCTTGTGAATACACCATTAGCGACTTTAACTTTGAGGTGCTTATGACAAAATTTAAGGTTGTGAAGTAAATTTTGGTTCGGTCATATGATCTGTGGCGCTTAGAATCAACAATCCAAGTATCACCATTTGGTTGTCATAGCATTAAGGGCAACAATAGAATTACCCGACCGAACCGCATTCACCGCTGAGGGACGAGAAGATGACTTATTATTGTTTGGCAAGGAGTATCTGAAGCATCTGTGCTTCTTCCTGGTTGGTGGGTATCCGGTTCATCTCTCGGGTGCGATCGATGTTAAGTGGCTTTGAGAGCTGTTCTTCCACCGGAGGGTTTCCCATGAAGTTTCCAAAGATTCGTCTTTGTTGTGGCCCTTCTTTTTGCAATAATTGCAAAATTTGTTGTTTTTCCGTTCTCCAGGTGGTCCCTGGATGATTGGGCGGAGCCTTCATTTGGACTTGGGCCTCTTTGATTCAACAATTTTTGGCTCTCCTCAAATTGCACGAGTTGACTATATCAAGCGGATGAGGGAGAGGTTTGAGTCCCATGATTCTGCCTCGTACCTCTTCGAATGTGTCATTGAGCCCGAGGAGAAAGTCATGTACCCTTCCATCTTCCATAATCTTTTTGTATATTTGGGAATCATCCATGCAATGCCAAGAATGAGCCTCAAACAAGTCCTGTTGTTGCCACAACCCGATCAATGCATTATAATACTTGGGTCACCGACATGTTACCTTGTTTTAACTCTCGAAGTTGTCGCTTCGGGTGAATCAAGGCGAGCAGTATTCTCCAGGGAGGAGTAGGTTCTCCGAGCGGCATCCCGCATCTCTTTGGTGTGTTGGCAAGCATATAACCTTCACTGATTTCCATAGTCATTGAGCCGCATAACCAAGTCATAACTTGATTATTTTCAGCAAACCACGTATCAAAGTTGGGGTCATTGTTGGTGGTTGAGGTGCAAAGACCATTGATATACTTCTCTTTCCTCTTACCACGAACATACCGTAGCACGACTTGTGACCACGAAGGTAGTTGTGCCCATTGAACTTATGGGTAATCACCATTGCGGATTCTTTAGCTATAGGCATTGTGGTAGAGGAGGATGAAGATGAGGAGTTGTGAGTTTGAGAATTGGAACGACATAAGAGCGGATGGAATATTTCCGATTTCGGGTATTGATCGAACCGAGGTGGAAGTTGAGAAGGATCCATGATTCTCGGATGGAAATGGTCGCCGGAATCCGGAAAACTCCACCGGAGATGTCGCCGGAATCTGGAAAACTCAGGAAAAATGTGAAAATGGCCGGGTTTGGCCGGAAATCGGAGGAAAGAGCAAAAAGAAAGTCATTTTGTTCAAGAACCGCGATCACCGCCGTCACGCGCCGCCAACGTCTTCTTTGCCGTCCGAGCGCGTGTCTCCACGCGCCGCCGTGGAGACTTCGGATGGTCACCGGACTTCGGGGGTACGCCGTCGGAGCCTTAGGTCCTTCGGGCTGGGTGGTGTAGTCCCACTCGCCGGAAAACGTCACGCTACTGAACCTGGTTTGCCTCTCCGTCACTGTTTCTCTCTAGCTTTCTCAGGCCTCGGACGGATGTCCTTAGCTCTGATACCATATTGCGGAATGTAGAAGAGAAGATGTAGAGAAAACACTCTATATTGATTTATTATTCAGATGAAAGAAGTACAATATATATAGGCGAGTGTAGACGCGTGAAGACGCGTGAAATAAATAACAATAAAGTAGACGCGTAGATCCCTATGAATCAGGTAATAATTATGGTGATTAATGAGAAGGATTCTAACAGACACAAAATACCCTTGGTCTGATTTTTCCACTTCTAATCCAAGAAAACAATTTATCTCTCCGAGGTTCTTCATATCAGAATGAACAAACAGGTTGTCTCTCAAGTTGGATATTTCTAACTCACTATTCCCAGTTATTATCATATAATCAACGTACAATAACACCAGCAAATGCACAATGGAGTCTGACTTTATGAACAAACTGGAATCTGAATCAGAAATTTTAAATTGAAGAAACTGAGATATTGAGAAACTTTATCATACCAAACTCGTGGAGCTTGCTTGAGGCCATAGAGTGGTATCTTCAATCAACAAACATGACCTGGAAACTGCTCGGAGACAAGGCCAGGGGGTTGCTGCATAAACACTTCTTGGTCCAGCTCTCCATAAAGGAAAGCATTCTTTACATCAAGTTGCCACAACTTTGATCCTTTGAAGGCAGTAAGTGAGATAATAGTTCTCATTGTTACCATTTTTGCCACTGGACTAAATGCTTTAAACCTGTCAATAGTGCCATTAGACTTCTTTTTCAATGGAAAAACCCATTTGCAACTTACTGGTTCACAATTTTCTAGCTTTGGCACTAGGTTCCACATTTCGTTTTTACCTAAAACATCAATCTCTTCTTGCATTGCTTATTCCCAATCTGGATTGCTCTTTGCTTCTTCATAACTTGTTGGTTCCTTTGCAGTTAGTGCTCCTGCAAAGAAACATCCAGTTACCAAGCAGTTATTAACCTCATAATCCTTTAAGTATTGTGGCTTCTTTTTCTCCATTGTTGACCACCTCACAACTTCACCTTGTTCTTCATTTTCTATTGGTAGTTCTTTTCCCATCTCACCATCGCTTGACATTTGCACGTTAGGTTCATGAAATAATAGCTCTAGGCTGTCTTCATCACCAAGAGTAGTAAATTTTGGAGGAAAAGGTGTAGACACTTCATCAAACACTAGATCTCTAGAATGATGAGTTTCTTGGTCTTCAGCTCAGTGGTCACTAATGAAGTTCACCTATAAATACAAGAGCATTCAATTCGGAGCCAACAACAACTGCTCGTTAATACTCTTTGAAATATCTTGTGATATTCATATTCTTTAGTGTTCATATATCGCCTCTGTGAGAGAGTCTTTATTATTCAACTGATTGTAGTAAAATCTCAAGGTAGTGGGACCTTGAGTGTGATTATTCAATTACATCTATAAGAGGGAGTGAGTCCTAGTGAGGATTACTCTATAAGAGCTTGTGTAATCGTTGAAAAAACAGTGGAAACCTCAGAGACATTCTGAGGACTGGATATAGGTCAAGATATTATGGCCGAACCAGTATAAATCTCGGGCACATTTCGGTGATATCTTTCTAACCCTTCCTTATTGATTTGATTATCTGTTAAGATTGTTTTAATTTTCATAATTCACCCAATTCATCCCTCTTGAGTGATACGCTGCAACTAACAAGTTTCACTTCATAGTACTTCTTTATGTGCCCAATTCAGCCACATCTAAAGCATGTGATCATTTTCTTAGTGTATGTCTCGCCATCTTCTTTTGCATTGATGTCTTCTTTACTTTTACTGCCTGATGCGTTTCTCGTGCTTGGTTTTCCCTTAGAGAAGAGAACAACAACATCAGTCTCGAGGTTTCTTCCCATTTGTTTCACCAATGCCTCCTGCTTTGAGAGTAGATTCTCTAATTCTTCAATGGAGGGTTGTGTTGGCCATCCTTGAATAGAGGTAACAAAGGGCCCGTAATCTTTCTTCAAACCACGAATGATATAACAACGTAGACGAGCTTCGCCGATCTTTTCTTTTTCATCAATCTCTGAAATCTCAGCACATACACTCTTGATGCATAAGAAGTACTCTAAAATAGACATACCTTCTGCGTTAGCGTTGCCAACTCATTCTCCAACAATTGCACCCTTTCTGTGTTCTTCTTGGTAAATAACCTTTCGATCGTTCGCCAAACTTCTTTTGGAGAGGTGACGTCACGAACATGATCAATGAATTCTTTGCTGATAGACGTCCTCAAAGCAAAGAGAGATTTTCTACACTTGATCTTCCTGGCGTGACTTGGCATTCTCAGGAGTACACATTCTCCAATACTTATAATTGTTTCCCACAAGCTTCTCCATCCTATTCTGAACACTTATTCCATTTGAGATTTCAATGGAAGTAGCAGAAAAGGCTCTACTTGTTCACAGGACAAGCTCTGATACCATAAAACAAGTGAAGAGAAAGTAAAAGACAGAGAAGATGAGAATTATCTCTGTGAAAGTGCTTTTCTGAATTTTTGTCTGCATTTCTAGCAATTACAGTATGACTCTTTATAGTGCAAAGCCATGGACTTGTCTACCACAATTTTCTCTAACTACCCTAGCACTCTCATTACGTGAACAAGCCTCACGTATTTGACTCGGTAAAATAAACAACAGAAAAACAAATAAAATGAAAAGATAAGAAACTCTAATCACGTGCTTTACGTGTTGAGAGGTTTGTGCTAATTTTTAACAATGGAAATAGAACCAAACCAAACTCAAGGTAGAAGGAAAGTTAATGAAATATACCTGTTAAAATTAATTTAGAGCAAGCATCAACATCAGGAATTTCAGGGGGTAAAACACCTGGAGTGTCCAATACATAAATATTGGGATGGCTAGCAATCTGGAAGGAAATTTTTTCATAAGTGAAATGAAATCACAGAAGAGATAGTAAGTTTGGGCATATGATAAGTGTTAGACATATGTAAATATGTAATTTTATTCAGGCAAATTTGTATAACAGTCATTTCATTAGTCTTTTTACTTCATAGAATACACCAACTACATCCTTATTTGTAATTTTAATTCCTAGAATAGCCTCCCTTGCATCTTTAAATGCCTGGCAATACACCTCATTTCAATACCATGTACTATGAGATTTGACTAATACAAATATTAGAAAATAACCAATTCACAAATATGAACAAGTTGAAAGATACACAAGTTTAAGTGGGATCATTTGGTATGAGAAAGGTAGTCAAAGACACGATTTTCATTAAACTTTTAAGGTAGTATTAAACAACTCTAACATTCTTTTAAAAACACAACAGTAGTAAGAACATGAAAGTTGATTTATCCATGAAAACAGAGGACCCACCTTAAAGCTTCGTATATCTCTGGTCTCACCTGGTTCTGGACTCACAGTTGCATGTTTCAATTTTCCCTTCTCTGAAAAACAATGGACACAGAATACAAATGAAAATAGTCAGATAAAAAAAAAAAAAAAAAAAAAAAAAAAAAAAAAAAAAAAAAAAAAAAAAAAATTTGAAATGCGTGCATCCATCAGGTTACACAAAAGCTTAGCATCATCTGCTACTTGTAAGCACTGTAGGGAAATTTTAGTTACCTGCAGCACTAATTCTGCCAATTTGATGCAAGGAGTTAGCAAGTGCCGACTTGCCAACATTTGGAATACCAACAAGCATTGCCGTAGCAGTATGATCAGTCTTCTTCAATTGTCTTGCTTGGCTCTGAATAAGGTTCAAGAACTGTCTGAAACCAAGAGTCCTTAGATTACTTCATGTCCATGATCATCATGCACAGATTAAGAGAATTACAATTGTCCAAATAAATGAAATGAAAGCTTTGCTTCTTGGTTTTCAGCGTCCATGATCATCATGCACCGATTAAGTGCAAATGGATTTGCAAGTTGTTTATTTTGCAAGTGGTTACTTTTGTTGCAACTTGTTTCCTTATTAGTCTATAAATAGGAGTCCTTATCCTTCGTAATCACACACTTGAATGAATGAAAATGTGATGGTTTAGTTGCTCTCTCCCCCTAGTGCTGTCTCCTCACCCCCTTGAAATTCTAATTCAGTTTCTCATCTCCCTCCCTTATACTCTGTTTCTGTTTCCCTCTCTCCCTTCTCTGTTTTGTTTTTCCTTTCCCGGTCAGATCTGTTCGTGCCAGATTAAATGTGTTTGAATGAGTTTTACATCAACAATTTATTAAAAAAGAAAGATATATAAACATAAATAAATGATCTAATTACTTTAAATAGATTTAAAACTAATGATTCAGGTCAGTAAACCTGTCACCCCCCTATACATCAACATGGAATGTTAGGAAAACAGGCTTCTTGAAGTGAAACAGAGCAGAGGAAAACTCCAAAATAATCAATGAAGGGTTAAAGAGGGAGAAAAGGGGAAAAAAATAGCAACAGTAGTACAGCAGAAAGCCGAAACCTCTAACTGATTATTATTTAAATTGTACATTAAAGTTTTACCATATTAACAACCGCCAATCTGTTACCCTGAATGTTCTTTGCATTACAGTCCCTAGATAACTCTTGAGCATCATCTAATTGATTCACAGAACAGGATCTAACTGTTTACCTTCTTGATATTGTCCTTGTTATGACAATTGACTCCATAAGAGATGAAGTCCCTTTCCCTAAAATATTTCACCCATTCCTATTCACAAAACGAATCATGAAACTATATTTAGAGGGAACAGAAAGAGGGGGAAAAAGCCAAAATGAATACACCTTCAGTACAAGATATTTTAATAAGTATGAGGAAAAAATCCGCCACCTTTAGTTCGTTAATGAAAAAAAGGTCAGCACTGAATAATCAAACATGGAAGAGTAATCTGACAAGAATTTTAAGAATTGAATGTGGATACAAATAAATTTCATAGAGAAAACCACCCCATGAAGTCCAAATGCCAAAGTCAATGAAGCAAGAAGAGGCTTGAATCACCTGTAATTTTGATCGATCAGCAAGATCCATTTTGTTCAGAACTATAATGTGTCTTGAGGAAGTTGGGTACTTCCTCAATATCTCATATGCTGAAGACAATGGAATCTAAAATAAGAGATACAAATATTAAATAAGGTTATAAAAATCAAAACAATAATTTAAAAATTATCGCCTACTTCATGCCTCTCTTAAAGTAATCTAAGAAACCAGGGAAAAGGAGTTTTGGGGGGAAGCCTAGAAATAAATTTTCCACCGAAGCAAGATTTTTTTCCTCATTTGGTATACATTGAAAAATACCAAGAAAACATTTTTAAAAATTTATATTTCTATTTTTAAATGAAAATTATACCCCACTCATTAGCAAAATTAACAAAACAAAACCCAAAAAAAAAAAAAAAAAAAAAAAAAAAAAAAAAAAACACGCGCAAACAATATTCCAGTTACTCCAGTGAAGCATTATTGTAATCAACTCTACCAAATGTTAAAATTTACAACATAGTTGAAAAGGAAAAAAGTACAGATTGTATGAGGGGAAATTCTGACTGAAAATAAAAACAGAAAGAAAAACTTAAGTAAATGAGATTTGATCAAGCAGTTAAGATAGTAGGCAGAGATCATAAAACAGTAGACTACCCTTGCATCTCTCACTTCCACGATAAGATCAACCATTGGAATCCTCTCTGAGATGGCACGAGAAGCAGCAGCCATATGAGGACTATACCATAGTCCTTGTACTTTTTTGTTCCAATTTAGATCCTTAATTGCTGTGCCCATCTGTCTCGCTAAATAAGTTGTCCCCATAAAAGGCCTCGTATTGTCAGCTAGTATTGTCCTTTGAAATGCATGCATGTAATAATGACATTTTTAGCATTAAAAACAGAACATCAGTTACAGCAAACTAATCAATGTTCACAACTCAATTCAAGGATCCTCCACAGCATTTAATCAAACACCTAGAGTGCAACATCATCCTAACAGCATTATTCCAATTCCTACGCTGAATCTAGAAAAAAAGCAAAAAATTATAAGAGCAGACGATTATTATTTATTTAGTCAGCAAATTCAACAAAAATTGGAGTTGGAGATGGAGAGGGACGAACGGATGAACCTGGAACAAAAAGGAAGAAGCTCGGAAATAGAAGATTGGATAGCAGAGGGCGAGAAGCTCAACTGCTGGAGCACGAGAAGCACACGAAGCAGAGGCAACGAGCGAGAAGCTGGAGCTGGAGCACAAAAGCCGAAGAAGGCACAAGAAGCAGGAGAGGTGACGGTCAGAAGCAGCCAGCCAGCAAGGCAGAGAAGAAACTAGAGGCTGGGAGGGAAAGGCAAATGGCCATTAAGAAAAAGTATTTTGTTTTTTTGTTTTTAATTAGTTATGGAATATTGAAAAAATTTCATGGTTATGATTAAAATACAGTAAAAAATTTATCTCCCCTCGTTCGAACGGATGAGAGGCGAGAGCGGCAGAGATTAGAGCATCAAACCATGTTTAAGACCTGAAAGGCAGATCGTCGACATTTGAGAGGGCACTAGGACAATACCGATGGCGACAAAGAAGAAAGGAGGAAGCGCGAATTGAAATTCTGATTTGACAGTAAATGGTGATGATATTAGTGGTGACATAAAAAATGATAGTGGCGACAATATCCTATTCCATTAAAAAAAAAAAAAATAGAAATAGTTTGGGTTACGATAAGTAATAATACTTAAGAAATAAAGTTAGATGAAATAAAAATAATTTTAATTAATATTAATAAATATTATTATTAGTTGTATTTTTATTTTCCATTCATTTTACTCTATTTGATTTTCTTTTCCTTTTCCACCAATATGAAATTCTACCTCATTTGGTGTAATTAGAGGTGAGCAAATCAAAACCGAAACCGAAAGTCGGACCGAACCGAAGGCTATTCGGTTTTTCGGTTTTGGTCTATTCGATTTTCGGTTTGTAAAATTGGTGTATTTCGGTTTTCGGTTCGATTTTTTAAAAATTTATTCGATTTTAATAGAATAACCGAAATATAGAGAGTTTTTTTTTTTAATAAAAAATATGGAGGTTATGTGTTGAGTGTTGACCCATCTGGTAGGCAAGATATGCGGCCCAACCCAACAGCCAACAAAGCCCATCTGCTCACTACTTCCCTTTCACTTTCACACACAAAACCCTAGCCACTGCCAGTTGCCCGACCTCAACACTCCCTCTTGCCTCTCGCCCTCACTTCAGTCTCTCAAACTCGGCGATCTTCACCAAAACGGCATCGACCTCCAAGAACACTAAGGGCCCGTTT
Organism: Acacia acuminata; assembly: GCA_019022655.1. NCBI lineage: Eukaryota > Viridiplantae > Streptophyta > Magnoliopsida > Fabales > Fabaceae > Acacia > Acacia acuminata. Next base: position 321,172 of record JAFJYI010000422.1, read on the forward strand.
GGTTGACAGAACTTGAAGGAGGGAAAGGAAACTTAATAGAGTTTCCATGCAAAAAGACCGTTTGGTGCGCCAAGTGCCCAGAACCCAACTTCCCGGACCCACACCGGGCCCACCACTTTTCCCTCATATGTGAGAACTTGAGATCCCACCAAGTTCCCTAGTCACTATTCACATTTTTGGACAGATTTACCCCTGAAATTCAAACTTGGCAAGAAGTTCGAACTTGGCGAAAGTTTAAACTTTGCGAAAAAAATTTGGGTCACAAATTCGAACTTAATAAGAACATTTTTTTAAAAAAAAAATATTTTTCTTTTTTATTTTGAATTAATTTCTTTTGAGGGTAAAATAGACTTTTCTTAATTTTTTACCAACTACCACTCCTTCATTTTCATTTTTTAAATCTTCATTTTCTTCTAACCAAACAACTCAAACCATCTCCCCTCATCTTTTAAATCTTCCTTTCCCTCTTCAAAGTTCCTTTCCCTCCCCCCAAATTCTTTGAACCTAACAGGCCCTAGATCAACGGTTGACCTCGCCAAATCTCAAACTCTCAAGACTGTCAACAAGGTATCTGAGTTGAAGGGCCTTGCTGGCTTGCTGCTACGCGGCTTGACGAACTCAAGAGCTTGATTGATCGCTCTCACTCGGAGATCCTCAACGATCTCGAGGCTTCCTAGTTACGTCTCCGCAAGAGACTTAAGGTATTGCTTGTTCATTTCCTTTAGCTTCTGTGCAAGTCGTATAATCGCATTAGTGTGATCGTAAATTTGTCTTATCGAACCTATCAGATCACATGTGCTCCAATGTAGCATCGAAGTTAACCTCTAGTTTTGTTTTGTTGCAAGTAAGTATGGATTTATCCAAGCGACTTAAAATGACTTCGCATGATCCGGAGCACTATAAAACGTGAAATATAAAAACTTAGGCCTGTACCACTCTTCGCTTTTCTCTTTGTTGGCTTCTCGAATTTTTTCTGGCACCCTGCAAATACTGCTTGTCTTTACTCCCTCGTATGTTTTTAATATTATTATCAAGAAAATTTGGCTTTCAGCTTTTGTTCCTTTGGGGACTTTTTTTTTTCAAAAAAAAAAAAAACGTTATTAATAGAAGTTGTAATTTGAGTACACATCTAGTGGGCTGGGGATGAAATACAAAATTATCCTCTAAGATGCAGAGAAAGAAATCTATCTCTAAGATTTTTGCATTTATGTCTACATTTCTGATCAGCCTTTCCCTTTGTGTTTCCTCCTACCTTCGGTTAGTAGCAGGTAAAGAAATGTTTCCAACTAAGAAATACCCGGATTCTCAACAGACACGGAATTTATTTACCAAATATAGTTGCCTGCTGGGCTTTGTATATATCACTGAGAAGCAGTTCCGTTCTATTACTATATGTATTGCACGAGTTAAGAAAATTATGCAGCACTTGATGATGAAATACTGATTATATAAAAGCAAACAGATGATTGTTTTTTAATTTTATAAAACTGAATGCAAACAGATTATTTCTTTTCTTTTTATTTGATTTATTCTTGTTTTAATGTATATGAATGATGATGGCTGTGTTACTGGTCAAGTTCCATACTTATCTGAGAATGCGGCTTATATCATCAGATGCTTTTTTTGCTTGGAGTTATGGACAAATTGAAGCATGGACAAGCTGTAGATATTCCAAATTATGACTTCAAGAGTTACAAAGGGATGCATTCCCAGCTGGATGGGTATATTTTTAACTTGCACTTTTTCTTTGCAGTTTTAACCCCACTTTTGAAACCTTTAAATTGAATTTGGTCTTCTGTACTTGAAATGTGGATATTGTCCTAGAACAATTCTTTTAGTGCATAGAGAAAGTAAGTGTGTTTGGCGTGATAATGGAAGAAACAGAGTTTGGGCATGGTTTCTCATGGGATCTGACATTATTATATGCCTGAAAGAAGTTTTGTCCTTGCATTTACTCTCACCAGTGAGAACGTATGTCATATTTTGATAGAGTAAATGTACTCATATCCTTTATAATTGGTTTCATGACAGTATGGCATAAAAGAGTTTGTTATTTTCATAATTAAGTAATTTAGTTTTTAATACTACTGATTAGTTACAGTAAAATATCCTTGGTAAGAGAACACAAATCATCCAGTTTTATTGGATTTGGATTATTAGGAGATTTTTAATGCATATGGTTATACAGGTCATTTTCAGTAAATCTTCATAATTAGATGTTGATGTTTTATGTATTTTATAAATTCTGATAGCTGACTATATTTGATGCAGTATTCTAAATTTGTAAAGCCAGTTTTTGATGACCTTATTCTTCCAACAAAAAAGTATGCCGATATCATTATTCCTCGTGGAGGAAACAATCATGTAGCAATTTTTTTTTTTTTTTGATTTAGCAATTGATTTAAGCTATTCTATTTTGTTGCTCACCTTGTAAGCTTATTATGACAAGTGATGTTCAGCATTTGGGCCTGTGTTTATGGCCAAGTTGGTGTTCCATTAATGGTTTAAGTTTTTTGCACTCAATAGTCAATATCCGGATTGATTCAAGGGGAAAAAAAAGATTGGACATTTTACAGAATTAACCCAAACAAGAAGGTCCACAATAAGGCCCAACTTGAGCCCAAAAACTGAATTAACTGTAAAAACCAAACTGAAATATTTCAGTTTTTTCGGTTTGGTTTTTTCGGTTCTCGGTTTCGGTGGTTAAAATATGTGTATTTCGGTTTTTCGGGTTTTTCTGAAAAACCGAACCGAAAACCGAATGCTCACCCCTAGTTAATGGAAGAGTTTTTTTTTTTTTTTGGAAGTGGAAGTGGAAATAGAAATGGAACTGGATGTAGAAGTGAGATGGTGTGTTTGCTATGACTGTAGAAGGGTGATATAATTTTTAATTAATATATTAATTTTTAAATATGAAAAGACTAATATACCCTTCTCTAAAAAGCCATAGCTCTACCCAAAACAGCTTCGACCACCATAAAAGTTATCAACAGTCACCATGAGCTCAAGCTTTAGCTATGGAGGAAGGTAGTTACATTATGAAATCAGACCAGAAACAAGAATCGATCCCACACAAGAAAATCAAACCAAAAATCAAACATGAAATAATGTTCAAAATAGAAAACAAATTTTTTTTTTTTAAAAAAAACAAACAACAAGCCAGTGAAAAATGCTCAAGTTGAGGAGCCATGGTTGATGAGCTTGAAGAAGCCAAAAAGTCTTGGTTGGCTTTAACCACGAGGGTCTTGGCCTGAGGGCTAGAGAGTCAATTTCTTGGATTTCAGAAAAGAAGCTTGGTTTGTTGTTTGTGGGTATGCTTGGGATTAGGGGTGAGCAAGTGACTTGCAACCCGCCCAACCGCCCGTACATCCGTAGAATTTTCCTCGGATTAAACCCGTCCGCATTGGGCCGTCATGGGGTGGGGTAGCCCCGCACCCTGTTTTGATTATACGGGCGGGTCACGGGGCACCCGTGCCCCCAGTACCCGTTTAGATGTTTTTTTTTTTTTGTTTCCCCTCAGCTTTCAACAATTGAAGATTATTGTGAAACAGGTTTTTGTTTTATGACTGCTGCATCAGATATTGTTGGAAAGAAAGTAAAGAAGCAAATTTCTCTCTTTCTGGTGGACTCAGAAGCAATTTGAATGTTGATTCTCTAATGCTGTTTGATTTTTGACTACTGTAGAACACGCCAAGCATCAGTTACAGCTGCTGCTGCATCAGCACCAGAAGCACAAACCACAACTGCAAACCTAGCTAGCATGGATTTAGATTTACCTGTGGATCCAAATGAACCCACTTACTGCTTTTGTAACCAAGTTAGCTATGGCGAGATGGTTGCGTGCGATAATCCCAATGTATGTCTTATGCCCTTGTTTCTTATTTTTTTACGCATTACCTGCAACATTCCTGACATCCATTGACATTTCCTATGTTTTAACAGTGCAAAATAGAATGGTTTCATTTTGGTTGCGTTGGTCTCAAAGAACAACCTAAGGGGAAATGGTACTGTTCTGATTGTGCATCAACAAGAGAATGGTTTCATTTTGGTTGCGTTGGCCTCAAAGAACAACCTAAGGGGAAATGGTACTGTTCTGATTTTGCATCAACAAGAGGTCACCGTAAAGGAAAATGAGGCTGATAGGAAGTACATGTTCAAAGTACAGCGTATATATGCTTAGAATCTTCAGATAGCAAGTTATTTTGACTTACATGTGAGGATGGCCTTTTTTTTTTTTTTTTTTTTGATAATAAAAATTTTAGGAAAGGGGTTGCCACCACGCCTGACGTCAAGGCGGGGCTTGGAGCCCGGTTCACATTGGGGATATCGGCCGCAGAGAGTACACATGCCTCCACCTCTACCAGTGTTACCACTGCTTCTTAGACCCTTAGGATGCCTCCCCCAGAGCATTGACCAACGCAGGGATCGAAACCCCTCCTTTAAGGTGAGGAAGACCGACACCCACGCTAGTTGAACCCAAGAACGAGGGGTAGTGACTTACATGTGACGATGGCCTTGCTCCTTGGATTATTGTAATCAATGCATTCAAGAAAAAAAAAAAAAAAAAGGACTGTTCTGGGCCAAAAAACACAACAAAAAGAATATATTTTTGGCCCAAAAAACTGTTCTGGGCAAAAAACAAATCTGGGCCAAAAACATGTTTTTTTTTTTTTTAAAAAAAAAGCCCAGAACACCTAAACGGGTTCCCTGAACCTGTTTATACGAGTTAAACGGGTTTTCACCACGGGTATAGGGTGCCCCGTATCCGTGTAATTTAAACGGGCGGGCCACGGGTTACCCCCCGTGGCAGCCCCGCCCGCCTGTTGCTCACCCCTACTTAGGATTGGGAGAATGAACTGGCTAATTGAGGAGTGACATGGAACTATAAAAATGCTTGAAATAGTTACTTTTAATAATATATATATATATATAACCAAAGAAAAAAGGAAATAAATCATAATAATATTTTTTTTTTTTTGGGCATACCGACTGGACGATGATAGTTTCTAATTTTGTTCGACAATGTTGTTAGGGTTTCTGTAAATTCGTCGTCGAAATCATGGACCAGCATAGGAAGAGGAATTACCACGACCATTCACCTTCTTCAACCTCAGGCTCTCGCAAGAAGCCCCTCACTTATTCTAGTAGATCACCTTATGAGGACCGCAGTGGTCAACACCAATTCCCTCAACAAAATCGTTTCACCTTCGTGTCGTACCTTGAAGTCCCAGAACTGCCTCCGAATATCAAGTCACTTTGTGAAATCGTCGCCAATACTCCTTCCCTGGCCGTTGAGAAATTTCTCGACGAGGCTGGGATTCCGATCACTCAAGAAGACGTCGAAGAGGTCCTCAAATTATCTTACGGGTTTCCGGGTTCTGCGAGTAGGTTCTTTCGATGGTCGGGGTACCAGCTCAAAAACCACCATAGCCCTTACTCTTGGAATCTGGTTGTGGATTTATTGGGCAAGAATCACTTTTTCGATGCAATGTGGGATGCTATTAAATCTATGAAAAAAGAAGGGTTGCTTTCGCTTGCGACTTTTGCTTCTGTTTTCAGCAGTTACGTTGCTGCAGGCCGTGTCCAGGAGGCGATCATGACTTTTGATGTTATGGAGAAATATGGGTGTCCACGGGATATTATTGCCTTAAATTCGCTTCTGAGTGCCATTTGCAGGGAAGGCAGGACCGTGGATGCGTATGACTATTTGCGCATCGCTAAAGGGATTGTGAGGCCCGACCCTGATACGTATGCTATTTTGTTGGAAGGATGGGAGAATGAACGAAATGCTACTAGTGCTAGGCATACTTTCGCAGAGATGGTGGCAGAGGTAGGTTGGGATCCAAGTAATGTACCCGCTTACGATTCCTTCCTGTGTACTTTAATCAGGGGACCCAATGGGATCCATGAATCTCTTAAATTCTTTGATTCCATGAAAGAGAGGAAGTGTTACCCGGGCTTGAAATTTTTCAAGGCTGCCCTCGACGAGTGTGTCAAGTTTCATGAGAACCGGGTAGCTGAGATGCTTTGGGAGATAATGGTGGAGAGACTGGGCTTGAAGCCTGATTCACATATGTGCAACGCCATGATCGCTTTGTATTGCTACCAAAATGATATAGATACGGCCAAAAGAATGTTAAACGATATGGTTTACAGAGGAGCATTTCCTGATTCATTAACTTATAATTTATTATTTCGCTTCTTGATCAAGGGCAGGAAACTGCAGGAGGCATCGTTGCTTTTCACTGAGATGATAAAAAATGAGTGTATTCCTGATCAGCCTAATTGTGAGACAGCTGTTAGAATTTACATAGATAACAAGGATCCTAATATGGCAATAAGAATTTGGAAATGCCTGGTGGATAATTTCAAGACGGATCTGGAGGAGACCGCCAATTTATTGGTCGCAGGGCTTCGTGATCTAAATAGAGTGCCAGAAGCAGTCAAGTATGCAGAGGATATAATTGACAGAGGAATAAAGCTAACATCTTCCACATTGGCTAAGCTGAAGCAAAGCCTTGTCAAAGCAAGAAAAGAATCTGTGTATGAGGGACTTGTGAGGAAGTGGAAGACGCATGAGGTTGTTAGACTTTACTGAAATTATGCATGTAAACATCATATTGAAATTTTTGCTTTTCTTTGCTCTGCTCAGACATGCTTGGGACTATAACTATAGCCTGTATGTGGTCAATTTCAAATTCTGCTCAAGTGCTGTATGGTTTGGTCATGGTAAATTCTGGATAAGTATAGCTTTATTAACTTTGGTCCAGTCGACCTTCTTGGTTTTGAGTTTGACCTTAGAGTTGATGTTCTGATGTCAAAACCGCCACAAATATGTGGTGAGAAGCTGTCTTGTGGTTTTTTTTTTTTTTTTTTTGGGGGGGGGGGGGGGGGGGGTGGTTTGATGATGGCATTACTGAATCAGTATGATTTTGTTCTCTTCTTACCCGATTCAATTTTAATTGTTTGGTGAGGAAGGGGAATGGCTAATCCATATTGTGAAAGTTGTGTAGTCTGCAACAAGGCATCCTGTGACGGTTGGATTGTGTGCGCTGAACAGCGCTAAGTTGGAAATAGAAACAGCATATGCTCTGATATTTTGTATGTTGAAAAGTTTGAAGCTTTTCATTTATTTTTGGAGAAATTTAGAGATAGGATTTTTTTTTTTTTTTTTTTTTTTTTGGTCAGAAGAGATAGGATTTTTATGAAAGATAGAAAGGTAAATTAATGCTGTTTTATGGTCTTCTTCACAAGTTTGACCGTATTTTAGAGGTCTTTATTTGCTGTTAATCTTCTGTCCTGGTTTTGTGGCTATGAACAATGTAAGTTGAAGTGTACATAACAATGTTCGTATCGTGCTAATCCATTGTGACTTATCTAATTGCATTAAGCTGGTTTAGTGATTGAAAAATGCATTAATATCAATATACTCTCTCCTGTTCTAAATATGTTTACAAATATTTTTTTTAAAAAAAGTTATTCATAACAATTGTGCATTTATTCCTCTAAAATATTTTATTTAATATTATCACCTTATTGATGGAAACCCCTTTAAACATATGCAAATATAGGGATAATTGGAAAAAAAAATTTGAATTTAGAAGACAATGAATGAATTGAGTCTTACATTTAATACAAACCCTTAAGCTAGTTCATTAATCAAAATGTCTGCTTTATCCTTGTGTTCTGAACTCAAGTTGATTCACTTAGTGTTATGTTGCCTCTCTTGGATACATCTCGAATACTTTTAGGCCCCGTTTGGATCAAAGAAAAGGTGGGAATGAAAATAAAAAGAATAGAATGGAATGTAAAATATTTTGCCTCGATGTGTTTGGTTGGACCTGGAAAAGAAAATTGGTTGATAAGAAAATTTTTGTTTGGTTGAAAGAAAATAAGGTAGGAAAATAAGGGAAAATACCATTTTACCCTTAAGATAAAATATTTTTTTTTATATCACACAAAACCAACCACTCGAGCATAGTACAATATGCAAATGGGTGTCGAAGATATGTCGATAATCTGAGAGGTTTAGTTGACGATGATGAGAGAATGAGATGAGGTGAAAGACAATGGCGATATGACGAGTTTGACGAAGAAGGCAAAATTTAAAGAAGGCAATATGACGATTTTGATGAAGAAGGCAAAAGAAAATGACGAGAGGGAAGCCTCGACAACTTGCAAAGAGGAAGCAGATTTGTGGGTGTGTGATTTTGGGAAATGGGAATAGGGTTCGACGCGTTTTATGGGCATTATGAAGAATGCCATGAGCATTCTTGAGAATGCCATGGGCATTCTGGAGAATGCCCACGACATTCTCGAGAGAATGCCATGCCTGGGCTTTCTCCAGAATGCCATGGGCATTCTCTCGAGAATGCCTCTAATTTTTTTTAAAATAAGAATTTCCTGAGGTCTTAAATTCTCAAGAGTTCAGTGACAATACCCGAGAATGCGTAGTGTAAGAATATTGGAGAATCAAGATAAAAATACATGGTTCCTCAAATTCTCGAGAATGCGAGACTTTGGCTCACTTTCACTCTCGCCAATTCTCGGGATTCCTAAGGTGATTCTCAAGAATTGCCTATCAAAATGAGTTCTAAGTGAACTCTGATCATCTCCAATTCTTGAGAATCTCTTGATGATTCTCGAGAATCCTTGATTTAGAGAACTTGACAAGAGTTTTCTTCGACAATTCTCGAGAACTTCTTAAAGATTCTTGAGAATGATGATTTAATTGTGAACAGTAAATACTTGCGCCATTTAGAAAAATTAGCAAATCCCGATATTTCTCGAGAATTCATTATTAATTCTCAAGAATGCTTTAGAAATTACAAGAACAATGATACATCAATTCTCGAGAATGCTAACATCATTCTTGAGAATTACCATACTCTGTAAATCTCTGTTTTCTAGTTGCAGAACAGGGGAACCTGCAAAAAATAATCTAGGAACTCCGATGCTTAAGTTACTCTCTATTAATTCAAAACCTTATAATCTTTCTGGTCTTGTTATCATCAAATACTGGAGCTAACACAAATTACTTGTGGCCAATTACAATTACTCGTTACTTGAGTAACGTCAGAATTAAGGAACAAAAATATCATTCCCACGACTTCAACCGGTTTTTTTCACATATTTTCATTATGACACTCGACTATGCATCATTTCACTCGAGTGTACAAGATATTATGCATAGTCTTTGTTTATCTCTGTTTTAAGATCATTGAATAGGGGATATGAGGGAGGAAACACAACTTAGGTACATAACTTTAGAACTTTATATATATTAAACGTAGTTCCATAGAATATATTTGTCTGTCGTTTGTTGTCAATTACACGCTTACAGTTGCCTTTGACAAAATTATAAATATACATGGGCACCAAAAAAAGCCCAGCCATGTAACGTCCCAATAATTAAAAATAAGATCTGATAGACTTTGTCAAAAAAATCAAGTTAACCCACGGAAATCTATGTCCCTAGCAATGACCGAATCCATGCTTCCTTGAATGTGATGGGAATCTGCTCAAAGGAATTTAGCAGTTGTTGTGAAGAGACAATCTTAATATGGGCGGTGGTTAGCTCCTCCACAGTAAGACCAGGAACTTCCAACAAATGTTGAAACAGCTTAGCTTCCTTGACTTGCATCTTAGCATGATGCGAAGCCCGAGATAAATGTGCTCCCAGCATTGTCAAAAACTCTCTCTATTGTGCCATCAAGGAGGACATGGTTTCCCTCAAAACATCCGCAACCGTATCATTCTTCCCCATTTTCCTCCTCTTCCTTGCGCTACCTAGCACTCACCGCTAGCTCCATGGGCATAATTACCAACAGGTGGGACGTGGAACTCTGGGGTGGCCTCCACATGTATTGGGGACTCAGGGATCACTTCTTCTTCTTCAAGAATTTCTTCTACCATGCCTTTTGGTGATTTACAGTAGTCACCGACCGCCCTATCTTTGGACCAAACGAAACACATATCTTCGAAATGGGCTAGGCACTTGTTTCTGTATGTTCCAGCCCTCTTGTGTACCTAACAAACAAGTGAATGTGTAATTAGTAATAATTGTTTGGCAAGTAATGTATAAGAAATGGGAAATGGTCACCAACCTTGATGTACTCATCCCACACTTCCTTGTTCGCAACAACACATTGTCTATGCCATACACCATATCGTATACCACTTGCCAGGCCAATTTCATCGTTTTGATGCGCGATATTATATAAGGATTTCCTTTGATTTCCGAATTAGGTTGGCGCTCCAGCATCAATTCTTCCAATCGGATGGCATACCCGACTTGAACCCATTGTCCGCCATAAAACCTGTTCGTCCTCGGTTGCATAAGGCACTCGACCAGTAGTTTGTCTTTGTCAGCTGTCCATAGAGCCAGGAAATCGGGCCGGCCCGTTTAAGCCCTGGCCCTGTAGGGCTCGGCTTGAAAAATATGCCTGAAATTTGAAATTGGCCCTGTAGGGCCTCGGGCTTAATCGGGCCAGCCCTGTAGGGCCTTGGGCCGGCCAGTTAGACCCTGTTACTGTAGCATTTTTATTTTTATTTTTTTAAAAAAAAAATAGTCAAAGAATGAAGCACAGCCTTCTGCTCAAAGTGAAGCACAATGAAATATCTATGATATTGATGATAGTGATGAAGAAGGTGACAATTGACAATGATAGTGGTATACTTTTATATTTTATGTGAATTATTTAATGTTGCTTAATTTAATGCTTCTTACGTTTTATGTGAGGCAATTATGGACAATTGTTTGTTTTTTATTATAAATTAATGAATGTATTTATTTGTTGGATGATTTGTATTGTTTAGATATTAATGTTGATAATATTTATTTGATAAATTAGAACTTTAATGGTTGCAATTTACTAATTATATTTCTTTGGAAAAACCCAGAAGAAAAATAGTTACAATTTAGAATAGTAATTTTCAGGCCCTGTAGGGCCGGCCCTAGCCCTGGTACTATCGGGCCGGGCTTTGAAAAACAGATGTTTTCCTTATCTCGGGCCCTGTAAGGCCGGGCCGGCCCTGATTCCCAGCTCTAGCTGTCCACATGTGAAACCTTTGTTTTTGTGAGTCTTCCATTCTACCACTACACAAATCAAAAGTAGTTAGTCCATAACAAGTAATTAAATACATGAGTAACAATTTAACCCCTGAAACTCCAAGCTATGATAAAGAAACAAACACATTCACAATATTTGCTGATTTCAATGTAAACAAACAAAGGTTTTACAACAGGATTTTTATCAATTAATACACCATTGCTAATCGTCATTAGGATCTATTAGCCAAATAAGCATTGAAAATGTCAGTAGCCAGGTTATCTCTAAAATTGTTCCATGCAGCAGAAGTTTCCATCGTAGAAATTGGAGGAATTTCTTGACTTGGGTTTGGGGGTTCCAATGAGTCCAGTTGTTCATCTAATGGGTCACTTACACGGTTGATCTTCGAATAAGGTTATGGAGAAGGCAACATGCCACAATATATTTGTTCTGAATGTTTATCGGATAGGATGAAGGAGTTCGAAGGATTCCCCATCTTAACTTCAGAATACCAAAGCATCTTTCAATGATATTACGCGCACATGAATATCGCATGTTAAAACATTCAGCTGGAGTTTGGGGTTGGTGGCCTGCTCTCCACTCATTAAGGTGGTAACGCTGGCCACGATACGGTGCAAGGAATCCATCATTGTTAGTGTAACCAGCGTCTACTAAGTAGTACTTTCCTGCACATCAACAACTTCAATGTCAATTAATCCAAGACAAACTTTGTAAGAGACTCAATACAACAATTGGTAGAACAAAAAAGGCATCTGCCGGAACTTTCAAACCATGTGTCCTCCTTATCGCGTCCCTCGGGACCCTTCCATCCGCGCAGATCCTTCCCATCCGGCAACACAAATATAAATTGTCCATCCGATGAGCATACTCCAAGAACATTAGTAGTTATATCTCCTTTTACGTTCGTTCCGATATCGACCCTTCTGGTGGGCTGCCACTTGTACTCGTATATGGGTACCATCCAAAGCCCCAAACACCCCTACCATTAACAACGTATATGAAGATGAAAATAATTTTTGCAATGCAGATTGAAATAACAAAAGTCTAGAGTATTTACCTTAAACAATTTCCAACAATCCTCCGTGCAATCGTCTCTAATAGGATCTAGTGTCTTTAATAGCTGATCTTGTAGTTTCAGGGTGGCATTCAAAACGAGCTTGAAATATCTGCTTATTGTTTCACCTGACCTTCCAAACTCAAATTGAACTACTCGGTTCTTCACATGATGGGCTAAAATGAGTAAGAACATGGCAAGTTGCTCATCAACTAACATATGCCTCGTAGGTCGGAGCCCTCCGATTGTGTCCAGCATGTGGCACAGGGCATCAAATGTTGCACGGTTCATCCTAATCTGATTGAAGCAAGTGGTGTCACATTTCATCCTAATCTGATTGAAGCAAGTGGTGTCGCTAGTATAAACTATTGCTCTGAGGTTCGCTCTCTTAGAGTGGAAATCTAGCCTAAATGAGCTATAAGGGATTTCTCTCATACGCCTACTTGTGGCTACGACAAACATTGCCACAACTACTTTTCTCAGTGCTAAAACTATAGCTAAACATGCGGCCAACACCTCAACTAGACATTCATGGATTTCACTATCCATGGGCTAACTAAAGACAAAAACCAAAGAGGCTGAAAGTAAAGAAAGAGAAGATAGACGGAGAAGAACCAACAAACCTGTTGTGCGAGATGTACAGTCGTCGTCGTTGAAATTCTACTCTCCCTCTACGTACTCCATAGGTCTCTGTTTTCTAGGCTCGTGTCCCCCTCTTATAGAGGTAGCTATGTTCAGGGGTAAATTGGACTTTGGTACATTTACAGAGCGGCTGGAAAATGGCTTCCCACCATTTTTGGTGGGAACCCATTTTCATTTGAACGTGGGAAAATGAAGCAGCGCGGGAAAATATTTTCCTAGGAAAATTTGAACCAAACAACCGCCGCCACTGGAAAATTTGAATTTTCCTTTTCCCTCCTTTTGATTTTATTTGATCCAAACAGGGGTATATTATTGCCATGGACATGGTACCTTGCAGGATTATGGCCATCACTTGCTTACCATATGGAATCCTCCCCTGATACTTTAGTAACAAGGTCATGTTGTTGGCATATAAATTGCCATACCGGATTAGAAGGAAAAAAAGAACCCTATTTTATGACAAAACACATGGGCCTCATCTTCTAGGTTTCTAAGCACTTCGGCCTTTGAACCTTTTCCCCTAGAATTGGCTTCCAATTTTGCAAGCCATGCCCAATTCATCTATTCCATGAGTAGCTTTCTAACGGGCTAGCTTAGGCTATGAGATAAGGACTATTTTGCAAATAAGAATGCTAGGAGATCCACATTCATGGATGACGTTTGGGCATACATAGATGATTTGAGTATAGTAAAAGAGGCATGTGGGATTTTAGTAAATTGTCTCATATCATCAAAGAGATTGGTGGGGTGCTAAGAGATTGGTCTGGGAAATGGGTGGTAGGCTTCTCTAAAATTATAGGAGTATGCCAAGACAATATTACTGAGGAGTGGGCCCTGATCGACGGTTTGCAAATTGCATGGGACTTGGGTATGAAAAACATTGTGGTTGAGTCGTGTAAATGGAGCTATATACCCAAGAGGGGGGGTGAATTGGGTATTTTAAAAACTTTTCGAGAATATGCTGTTTTTGAAGTAATGAAACCGAGAGATAAACAGAGGAGGAAGGGAAGGAAAGCTTGCACAAGAGAAATTATCCTGGTTCGGTCTTATCTTTGACCTACATCCAGTCCCCAAGCCACACTTGGGATTTTCAATCCACTAAACTCACAAACCGATTACACACTCGTACTCAAGAGTAGTTCTCTCTCTAGAACTCACTCCCCCTTACAAGTTGTAATCAATACACCCAACCACCAAGTCCCCGACTTGTGGTTATCTCAATCAATAAATGATTTACGAGATAGAACTCTCTCACGAAGCAGATAAAATGAACACCGAAGTACAAGTATCGATTGATAAAGCCGAACACAATAAATGACACTTAGTAAATTTTCGCTCTCGTAGGTGTATCGCTTGAGAAGAAGTTAATGCACTCTATTTATAGGTAGAGAACATTAAATGACCGTTGAATGATGAATCCAACCGTTGTAGGTGATTAGCATTAAGTCTGGTCATCTTCTCTCTCTAAACTCCAACTAATCCAGGTGCTAATATGATCTGAGGTGGAACTCTAAGGATTTGCCCGTTGGAGAAGAGTTTACTTGATGAAGAAAGCATTCTTGACCGTTGAGAATGCGTGCTCGTGTGGATTATCCAAAAGAAGGTTGATTTGCGAAGTGCATTAAATGCACCGTACACTTTTGCTTTATGGCTTTGACCTTCAATAATCTTCATCTCGTGTTAACCGAAATTCACTCAACAAACTTGTTAAACATAGTTGGGTTCATAAGTGAATGATTCATGAAAGCAATTAGAGCAAACAAGAGTGATATTCAAATTCGTATAATTCAAAAATTGGTTTTCGGCGTTGGTTACTCGAGTAAGTTCATCGTTACTCGAGTAAGTCATGTGTGAGAGAGTCTTTCTTTGCAAGTATCAAAAGGATACTCGAGTAAGAAACTTCCAGAAGCAAACCATCGAGACTTGAACTTTTGAAACCAAAGTCTTTACTCGAGTAAGTTAGTGGTTTACTCGAGTAAGCAACTATTTGCTTGAAAACTCAAAGTGTAAGATGCCTCTTTCTTGGAGTAAACAAATTCATACTTTGGAGTAAGCACGAACATGAGTTAAGTTGAAAATCATTTTAAGAGTTCTTTACTCGAGTATGAAAAGCGTTACTCGAGTATGCACGTGTTTAGAAAAACTTGGGAGCTCTCTGTAAGACCCTTTACTCGAGTAAGTCAATGTTTACTCGAGTATTTCGGTAAGTCCAATACTCGAGTATAGAAATCTATACTCCAGTATTGATTTAACTTGTAAAGATTGGTTGCTCTCTGGATGGCCTTTACTCGAGCATGTAAACCTTTACTCGAGTAAGTCACAATTTGAAAAAACACATTTGCTTTCTGGATGACCTTTACTCGAGTATGTAAACCTTTACTCGAGTAAGTCACAATTTGAAAAACACATTTGCTTTTCGGATGACCTTTACTCGAGTATGTAAACCTTTACTCGAGTAAGTACGTGTAAAATCCAATTGGGCAATCCTTTAACAGTCCTATACTCGAGTAAGCTTTCCTTTACTCGAGTAAACAACCGATAAATGGTTTTACACAGATTTTGCAAAAAAAAACTTCAACACATGTTTACAATTGTTGTTAATCATCAAAACACATTGAGAACTAACAAGTCGGATGCTGAGGATGTAGTTTGTATGATGCTAGATGAAGATTATTGCCTTGGGAGTTTAATTATCCTGAAAATTAAGGAGATGTTACTATGGGATTGGCGGATTATGCTTAGGTCGATTCCTAGAGAATCCAATAGAATCACTGATGAGTTAGCTAAAGTAAGCATTTCTAAGTCTGTTATAATTGAGGTTTGCCCTATTTACTTAAGGGATTGGGTGGATCATGAGAGTTTGTAAACTAATCCCCTATCTTTGTAATTCTGTTTTGTGTTAAAGGCTATATAGTAAAAGAGGCTGTTCCTTCATAATATAGTTAATTTTCCTAACTTCACAACATATGAATATCAAACTAGCATATATTTTCATTAAAATGAACAATGAACACAAGTGAGTTTACACATGTAGTGATAATTACATTAAAAAACAAACCCCTCCAGATTATGTTTGACTTTGTTTGTAATTTCCATTTTTTTCGTGTAAATTATTGAATGAAGCTTTTTTTTTTTTTTTTTTCATTTATTTATTTATATTTTTTCAACAATAATTTAGTTAGAATGACACATTTTCAATGACTTCAACAAAATAAAAGTTGTATTAATAAGATTACAATGCATGATTGGATTATTTGGAAAACTCAAAGATAGCGAAATAAAAAATTTACTAAGGATAAAAAGAAAAGAAATATAATTTATAAATATTGACATGATATGAATTTTATTAATTTTTGGGAAAAATAAAAATAATTAAAAAGAAACAAATGTTATTTCCGGTACAAATTTTTTGTTTGAGTATATGGAATATAAGTGGGTTTAAGAGAATAGCATGTATGCCAAAGAAACCCGAAAGTGGGTATAGTCATGAAAAATATGCGAAGATAACTTTTTCTCCAAATTGATTTAAGTTATACAAATATTAAAAAATTATATTCAAAT